>QANY01013145.1:10259-98706 GCA_003255025.1 Datisca glomerata | reverse complement strand
ACTATCCATAAAGTATGTGCAACATGAAGCAACCATCTCGAGAAGACTTTTCAGTTTGTAAAATACATAAGCGAAGTGTTGCAGTTGAACACAATTGGTAAACATAAGCATACCAAAATATAATGCCTGCATTTGCAGGAGTCCATTTACAACAATTTGACAATTAGAAGGCTGCCCTATTTTTAAAGTTGGTAGCTCAAAAAGGAAAAGAGAGGTTTTGAAATAAGGCAGCTAGGAAGAGCTGATCAATCATCTTACCATGTGGTTGGAAAAGTTTTGATCGTTATGCAACATCACGAGAAAGTCCACCATTGAGATAGGCAGATGTGACGTTGACATTTAATGCTTATGGCTATGCAACAAACTAAAATGAGAAGTGTTGCGACATTTAGTGCTTACTTACTCTTACATAGTGTACAGACACACACTTCTATTATTCTTTTTTCTTTTCTTGGGGAGGGGGGGGGGGGGGGGNGGGGGGGGGGATGTCAACTCATACATTGAATAAGAATAAGCAGTGGGAAATAAGTCCATGCTGATCGTAATACTAGCCACTACAATATAGGTGAAATAAGAATACCAAGTTGCTAATGACGATCGACAATAACATGCTATCACATCTCATGTTAGACGTGACTTTCATGAATGTATGCAACCTCAGAAGTACTAAAACGGATGAGTAGAAAAAGACAATATACTAATGTTAGTTTATATGAGACTGACAGCGGTACTTTTCAAGTGATGAAGATGGCCAGGATACTAAATGACAATTGGATGGGTGAAAAGAAATCTGATCTAACAAAGATGGCATTATATATAACTCGTATTTTCAAAAAATTTATATTTTCCGAAAATTAATATTCTATCCTTCATGTTTTTCTCAACCAATAAAAAATAGTGACGGGCAAAAAGTTCATGATTTAGTGCAATCTGACTTCATTCAAATTGTTATCCAGTATTGGAAGCACTGATGAACTTCGATCAGTGTATCTCATAAAGATCACACAGAATTAGATTCAATACCATATGATAACATTTGAATATGAGAAGATGCGGAAATAAAATGGTCTCAAAAAACATACTTTCATTTTCAGTAACAAAGTCTAAGAAATAAAACTCAAACCAAAATCAGTAGGGCGGAAAAGCAAGTCAAATGATTTCCAGCATTTAGTTTGCTAGGATTTCTTGGGCCTTTTTTTGTCAAGAGATTTCTTGGGCTTTGAAAGAGAGGTCAGTAAACAAGTACCACAAAAAAACTAATTATAGTTAGAAAGACATTTCACATTATAGTTAGAAAGACAATTCACAAGTACCACAACAGTGAATAAAACATTTCATTAGTACCACATAAAAACTAATTATGTTAGAAAGACAGCTTTAAGTGGAAATCTATAACCACCAAATATAATTAAATGAAAATTCACGAAGTTGTAAATTTCTAGAGATTTGTTTTGTACGAATGAAAACAAAACAGCCAAGATGAGAAACCTCTCAGTCTTCACATTTTGACTATTCTATAACCCCAAAAACATTAAGGCACCAGAAACTAGCCATTATAGGCAAAACCTGACCCCACATTGTTCACAGACTCAATTGAAAATAAAAAATACGAACATCCACGTATTTTAACATTTGGGGGTGGCCTAAGTCAACATTAATAAACCGAAGAGAACAAATTTAATAGAAAGTGTAAATGAGTGGAAACTCATCGTTTTCAGGAAAACATGAATGTTGAAACAGCACAAAAGAGAGGGTTGAAAGAACAAAAAGATTTACAATTAGAATTGACTCAATGGTTGTGGATTAACCTAAGTTAGATAATTGCACTAACCACCCCACCCCCAAAAAAATATTCTCAGGGAAGTTGAGCTGGTTGAAAACTCAGTTCTTTCAAATTTTCATTTTACTTGAACGATTGAACGATTTTCTTTTAGTTTTTCATGCACCTATTTAATTTATGTGATATTTATTCATAAGATTGCCACACTTCTACACCGAATAGCAACTGTTCACCAAGGTATAAACTCTGAAAGTTTTGGCCATCCATAACCGCAAACAAGGTGATAGCAAAAGATACTAGCAGTTCTAAAATGACAAATGGGAAGGCAACATTTTAGGGTAGATGGAAAATACCGGCAAAGTTCTATAGACACAAGAAAATTCCCCGGCTACCTCACTATCCATAACAGACCATCAGTAGAAGGCCAATATAGTGGACCACAACAAAAGATATACAGAACTGAGGACCAACTCCATACACTAGTCCTTGTCGAGTAGACGACCCCAGGAAGAAGCGATGCCATGTTTTTATTAGTTTGGGGATGGCCTCTAGAGATTCACCCAGGAGAAGAGGAACTTAGAAAAAAAAGACTCAACTTGAGGTAGAAAACTCAAGTCCAGGAGTTTCCTTAACTATTGCTATAGCCGAGGATCAATTTGATTGGGTTAGTACATAGTAAAGTGACCCACATAAATCAGCAATTCAACTTCAGGTGTAAAACAAAACTTTGGATGACCAGCATATCAATCCGCCAGCTAAGAATATCATACAGATGAGCACTCTAATCTTGTGTAATCCTGCAATTATATGCACGCCAAAAGCATCAATATCCCATACAAAATAAGTCTTCAGTGTAGTTTCTCTAAAAAGGATAAAAACTGACACAAGTAATACACAGTTTTGAACCAACAGAGAGAAGGAAGACCACCAGAGCATCCTCCTCTGCGATAACTACTGTCCAAAATTATAGAAAACTTCCACTCTGTTATTCTTGCGACCAATTGCTAGATCCTAAACCTCAGAGTACCTCTCATTCATTATTACAACAATAAACTAAACAAGCAACACTGTCCAAAGAATTTCTAAAGCAGTTGCATGGTAAAAAAATATAGAGCAAACATAGGCTGGCAATCTCATTGTAAATTGTGCCAAGCTAAATTAAAAAAAGGAGCAACTAAATAACCAAATTATTTATATGACATAAGTGAAATCAGGCAAAGAGATAAACTTACCCTTCACTAACCAAGTTTAATGCCAGATTCACCAAAACTGATTGTGAAAGACCTATTTTGTTAAGAACTGATGTAAGAGGATCATATGGATGTTGTACATTAAGTTCAAAGTTTAGAGTAGTCAATATCATTTGCTCAGCCTCAGTTATTCTTTCCTTGTAGCGCTCAAACCAATCCTGTTCAAATGTCCAGCATTATATCAGTTAAAGGAAAATGTTAAAAAACAAGGTAGGAAACAAGTACATAGTTTCACTGCTTTACTATAAAAACCACATTATCATCTTATAAAATTTCTAAAGAGTGAAGGGGAGAAGAAAAAAGTTATGAACCTTTTGAGGCAATAATTTGAGTCACGAAATACACTTATAAATCGAGACTAATTTCACAATTAACATATTGAAAGTTGAAACTTAAAAAATGAATTCAACTCTAATAAAGATATTGGCAATTTAAAGATAACGAATTTTATAGAAAAAAACTAAATAAGACTTTGGAACACCAAAATTCTTCCATATTCACACTCAAACTGCATCTGTCGTTATCGTTATCCTCTTTTTTTTAAGACAAAAGATACTTACCAGAGGGAGCATAAAGGACAAGAAAGTAGCATCTTGTTTATGCAAAATTTCGCAAGAAGTTCTCAGGACATTATTCAATGGACGCGGTGTCTCCTCAGACTTTCCGGCAAGAAAAAGAGCAGCAGTAGCTATCAACTGCAATATAGATATAAAAGTAAAACAATTAAGGTCCCATCTGAAAGGACTTATTCAACTGAAAAAAGTGAAAAGGAATAAGCAGGAGAGATATGAATTAGTCACACTGTATGTGACTCAAAACTAAGAATCAATCTTATCAAAAGCTCAAAACTTCAGCCAACTAAATAAAAAGTACAAATCATAACACAAGTTCTTTTCTTATTAAAAACTATTTCTCATGAATATAGCAAGTCATTGCTCTCATAAAAGACGACGCAAATTAGAACAAACCACAATTATTTCCTTTTAAATAAGGACTGAGCACCATCTAAGCACTACAAAATGATGTTCCAACACATCTAAGCAGAAGAACTCACAAATCTGTCATGGCAGGCATGCGATCGCCGAACGAAAAACCGATGGCACAGAACCATTGCAGTGCCAATGGTAGTTTGTGGTCTGCAAGACAAAGTCAGTTTGTCAATCTCCAATAAGAAAACAAAAAAGGATAAAGTTGAAACATGAGACAATGACTACGAGAAGACTTGAAACATGAGACAACGTCTACGAGAAGTAAAGTCATGAGACAACGACTGCGAGAAGTAGAGTCATCAAATCAGCGGATTTGAAATGAACTCACAATTCTAGCCGCAATCCAAGATTCTGAAGGAAGGCGCAATACGTATATCGTAGATTGGTTTCCCGCAATGCATCAATACCATCCTTCCTTGAAGGGGAATATCTCTCAATCTCATCCCTTGACATGAAAAGAGGTTCGTCGTCTTCCAATTTAGAGAAATCACGTTTACATCTAGTAGAGGTAGAGGGATCAACATAGGATCTTGGAGGAGGATGAAACAAATCGTTGGATACATAAGGACCATAGCTACATGTGCTAGGGAGCCAAAAGTGCCTCCCACTGTCTTCCCAAGTAGAAGCCGTACATTTCCTCCTTTTCAAAGATTGTGCTCCATCAGTCTTGACGTGGTTAAAAATATTGGATCTTGCATAATTCGATCCATTGATATACTCCATGAATTTCGCTGAGTAGTCATGGTTGTGATTGTTATAGTTGTGATTATTATGATCATTCCTGCCCTTGTTCCGACGGTTGTAGATAAAATCGTTTCTACTGGTGGTAGTGGAGGAACAATAGTCATCATGGATAATCCCTCCATGTGAACTCAAATTCCGTGTATAAGACATTTTCCTGCCAAATTACCAAAGTAAGGTCATAACTCAAAAATAAGACATATAAAAGCATTTTGCTCCAATTTTTTTACCAGAAAAGTCCTCTTCCTAGCTGAATTATCACTACTACTTCTAAATGGGGCTAAGGGGGGAGAAATATTTTTGGACACAAATTTCCCTTACCATTAATACATTGAATTCCAAATTGATAAGTCTTTTGGTATTCTCTCTACCAAAATCACATTTATCATGTCAATTATTAACAATATATTAGTTTTGAAAAATTAAGAGACAAATTAGTTTAAATAGATCGAATTTTATAAAGAATTAGATAACTGAATAATTTGTAAAGAATTAGATAAATGAATAATTTGATATTAAAATTAATCTTCAAATTTGTTTTTACATTTTTTAAGTCTATAGTATATATAAATGAGACTAAGAGGGGAAAGCATTTTTTGACGCATGCCCTCACTATTATATGGAATTCTGAATTGATACGTCTCATGATATTCTCTCTATCAAAATCACATTTATTATTCCAATTAATAAAAATATATGAGTTGTAAAAATGCAGAGAGAAATTAGTTTAAATAGATCGAATTACATCAAAGAATTGTATAAGTGAATAATTTAATATTGAAATTAACAGTTCAAATCTTTTTTACCTTAAAATCCATCAACAAAATAGCAACAATAAAACTATTTAACAAGAGTTAATATAAACACCAAATCAAAACACTAGGAGGAATCACATCAAACCAAATACGGCAAGGAACCGAAGTAGAGGTCAGCCTCACAATGCGATCAACAATCAAATTGCAATATCTAGGAATATGTCAAACTGAGATATTAATTAAAAAAGTTATCAACTCTCTATAACAACACAAAACCTTGAACAAAACATATTATCATCATTTAATAGATTGAATTCTTAGAATTTGACATAATAAGTTAGGTGATCAAACACTTTTATGTGTATTTAAAAAACACTCTTATGTGTAGTCTTATTTGTATTTTTAACATATTATTTATTATTGGTTTCTTCAACGCGTGCAACACACGTACAATTGACTAGTTAAATTAAAAAGCCAATTGACCGACCGGAAAACTATGACACCTAATGATATAGAACACTAAAAGGATTCAAAAGGAAAAGTATTAAAATAGAATCCTTGTAATGTTCTTGGCGACTCTTAATGTTTAATAATTTGAACCTCATTCTGATTAAATCTTAGCGTTAAAGATGTTGAGGTTTTAGACACTAAAAAACTTTTGTATCACATGGAGTTATCTTGTTCGTAAAAGTTCAAACCCTGAACGTTATTTGAGGATGTACAACCAATATAAAACAAGAAACAAGCTTTCTAACTAATTGGCAATTCGTTTAAAAACCTCTCCTTTCATAGTCCATACTACAAAGCTATCGAATCTTTGAGAAAAAAAAATTAGCTACGGAATCTCTGAGAAAAAAAATTTAGCTACCGAATCTCCTGCTGTTCAAAAGTTAACCCCACAAAATTTTACAAATAATAACATAACAGATCTTCCAATTACAGATCATTATGATCGCAACCGTATTAAAATTAAAGTGAATTCCTCACGAAAATTTCTACGTAAAGCTAGAATTTTCACGGTTGCAATGCATATGGACATATGTGTTTGGCTATCTAGAAGATACAAAATCTAGATCTAAATCTAAGAAACTTGTATCCTTGAAAAAAAAAACTATAAACTTTACAACCATAACAGGACAACATGAGAAACTGAACCAAAACAAGAAGAAAAAAGAGTAATACTTCAAAATCACAACCACATGCGGAAAAAAAACGATAGAAATCTAAATAAACCATCAGAACCTGAGAAATCAAGATCAACGATAAGGAAATTACAAAACAAAAGAGAGAGAGAGAGAATCAAAATTGATACCAGAATAGCAGCCGAAAAGGTCTGGAAGGTGGTTGATTTCTATTAGATTAGAATCAAGGAAAAGAATAGTAAGCGAAATGAAAGAGGAGAGAAGGAACGAAAGGAACTTTGTAATAAAGGAAGGAGATCACAAACATAAGTAGTGGAGACGATTGGGTTGGGTAGCGTGATGTTTTATTTGGTTGCTATGTTCGGTAAGCTATGGTTAGGTAAAGTTGAAGCCAACATGGTTCGTGAGGCCCGTTGGGCCTATATTATGGACGTCGAAATAATCTGCGATTTTCTTCTAAAAAATGTAGGAGTTCTATAAATATAGTAACACTAGCGGTAATACGTTGCACGTTATTTTTAATTTTTATGTGCAACATATTATCTTTAGATAGTGTTGTTGCATACTTAAAATGTCTTTAAGATGCAATTCATTAGATGAGACACTCATTGTATGCATATTTTTTTATAGATGGATTAATAGATTTGACAAAAACATTTGTCGTTGTTATCAAAAATCATATTGAAAGTGTAATGTATAACAACTCATAGAATAATATGTGCTGCGGGTGATATATTCTGACATGAGCCATCATCTATCATTATACCTGGTTAATAGTCATTGCCAAATAAATGTGAACATGTAACTGTTTTCTTATGAATTTGTAGATCTTTATACAAATTGATATCAATTGTGAAGTAAGCAAATTATATAACTCATTTGACACTTCGATATCAGAAAGATACACCTATTAACATTGAATGAATAAAATTTAGATAATTAGTTGTAGAAGTAATTAATCTTCGATGGCCAACTATTTATAATATTTTTATTTGATCATTAAAGTAACAGAATGTTAGATTTCATGTTTGTATTTTATCATACCACATAAAGTGATAGAAAGAATTTTTCAAGTTTGCATATATAGGAGAACACAAAATGGCTCCTTTAGATCAATAACAAATATAAAAGTACCAAAATTTGAAAAATATTCAGACCATAATGCCCCTGTTAATCTTGAATTCTCAGGAATTTGTCCTTCACACTATGATTGTTCACTGTTAAAAGTAGATAGATGTAATTGTGGGTCCAAGCTATTGTCGTTGATTTGCTTTATTAGCAAACACGAACATTAATTTGCTTTATTAACCATTATGTCTACCTTACGTTGAAATATGGGAAAAAAAATCCAAGATCCCATAAAACATTCGAACTTCACCAATATTAGACCAATCATATTCTGATATAGAAATATTTAAGATCAAAATTGAAAGAACATTTCATCTCCTCAGCATATATACAAAATTTGGTGCCTACGAAAATCAATAATGAAATCAATACTATGTTCATTGTCAATAAACTAAAATCAATTATTTAATAACCAACTTAGTTGGACCTTTGATTTTTTACACATAGGAATTGCAAAAGACGCATTTTCTCCCCTATTTAAGTCATTCCTAAAAATTGTTTATACATAATACTCAACCATTCTTTTTTCACATTTTACAATTACGATTCACAGCATATATTTTATAAATCTTATTTGCTGTCATCATGTATGTAAAAATAAATTCATATATTCTTATAAAAACTCTTGAGATATATAAAAAATGAGTGGATTAAAAAAGTTAAGATGATTCGGAAAGGGAAATGTAGAAATATATGCAAATAATGGAGGACTGGTTGAAAATTTAAAGCTCATTTTTGCCGACGAAGAGGTTAGTACTTTGATGCGTTTCATTTTATTAAGTTTATTCTAATTTATATATAAAGTCGCATTAAGATTGTATTTTAGTAAATATATTTATTTTAACAAATAACCAATATACAAGTTTTGATGTATAACTAAACTATTTCAAAATTGGAAGACACGTTAGAAAATGACAAGACATACTTCATTCAAAATGGAACTGTGAAACCAGTTGATACTAAATATCTCAATGTCCGTGGAGAGTTAGAGCTATTAGTGTCGTCATTTACAAATGTTTATGAAGTAGAATATCGAATTTCAACTGAGAATAAGTTATACAACTTCATTCACAAAGCTGGAGAATTAAACAATGATGGGTGCTGATTATTTATATACTATGAATTATACATTAGTAATTTATAACTATTTTTACTTCATGATGTATGTAGATTAAATTTGTCAGATGTTAAAGGAATTTTTATCGATGCGAGGAAAGCTTATAACATTAAAATTGAAAAATATGAGAGGCGGAATATAAAGAAAAGAGAAAATATCCTCATCAATGCATCAAAATGATTCTCTTTTAATTTTATAGTTAAATATATTTGTTGGAACTCATTATACATTTTATATGATATATGTTACAATTCAGACGTTATTAAGGTAGCTCGATGGGGAGATTTGACTGAAAATGAAGGCCATATTCTTGCAGATAAATTTGATGAAAAATCAATTTCTATATTTGCAAATGTAACGGATAGAATATATCAAGGTAAATAATTTAATTAACTATATTAAACTAAATATAATAAAATAGTAATTTTTTATTATTATTCAGATGAATTTAGCTTATCAACCATAATGATAAGTACAGTGAAAATAAACTCAACTACCCCAAACTAGTTCCTATTTGTTCATAACTTTTAATGTTTAATGAGCGCTGCAAAACTTGTAATGGGATGGTATAAGGCGGTACGATCAAATAAAAGAATAATGAATGGACTGTCTTTGGATGTTTCATGCTCGTGTATTTTAAACAAAGTTTAACATGAGTTCATGTAAAAATATATGAATAACATGTGTATCTTACATATCTATTATAAAAATACGTGCAAAACGCGTATTTGCAACTAGTTTACTAATGTAGTACGTTGAGTAAATTTTAGTAAATGCTTGAGATTAGAATAGAATATTGTTTGATAAATAAATTAGAAGAGAGTCATTTTAATAGATATCATTTCTATTTTCCTTTTTATCCCATCTTCTTGTGCGGGCGTTTGATTACCTTATTTGTTTATTGGATTCTTCATATGTGAAAAATTATTTCTTATGAACCATTATTGACAATATAATAAATTACTGATCAAGTAATTTAAATTTTTGTATAGTATCATGTTAAGGGGTTTATAAAAGTAGAATAATTTGTTTCTTTTCTTTTCATTTTAGACATTTAGTATGGGATTTGTATGAAATTTCTTTGAAAATTTTGGTTAAAGTTTGAGCTTTTGGTTTTAGGATTTATTTGTTTATTATATTTTATCTTAAATTTTTTCAATCCCACCCCAACCCAACCCGGGAACCATCTTCGTCATTCCTCCATTCCAAAGCTGCTCTGTCGAATTCTTAGTTGTTGCTCCGTCGAATCGTCGTCATTGTTCTTCTAAATTGTCACCGTCTATATCACGTCGTTGAGGTCGCTCGTCCATTGTGTAATAGGAAACCTACGTGTGGATGAATTCGCCCCCGAATCAAAATCCATTTTTCCATGATCATTCCCATTTTTTCCTGATCTGAGCTTCATATCCATTTTTTTCTAACTCTGATCGAAACATATACAAACGATGATGGTTTAAACGTCAATCTCTTTGTTTCGTGATTTTTTTATGCATGATATAATGTCACTTTGCCACTGCCCTAAGCTACTGTTGGAGGTGGTTTCACTTTGCAAATGACATTTTTTTGTTGTGATTTTGGTCTTGCTCATATGGCTAATTTTGATGTTTCAAGCAATGGTGACTATATAGTTGGGTTTTTTATGTAATACATGCAATGAATGACAACTTGAACTAGTATTAAAAACTTGAAATGGCTTATTCATCTATATATATCTATATCTATATACTATATTAATATGGGCTTAAAGGAGAGAAACTTTTAATTTCCCCCTTTACACTTTAAGTCCCTTTAAAACATCAAATAAATTAGATATTTTAAAAATATTTCATTTGATTTATTTACATAATAGATTTATAAATAGTTTACAAATTAAATATGTTTAATAATATTGAGTAATTAGAAACGCGAATAATGTCCGCAAAGATTAATTTTAAGATTTTTTTACGTACAAGGAGTAATGATTTTTTTAATTGTTCATATTTCTTTGTTACTGGTTTGTAAAATTTATATTATGTAATATTTTATGTTATTAGCAACATTAAAGTTTATATAAATGAATTTAAAGAAGACATTCATATATTTTTCAACAATCTATTAACGACAATAATTTATTAGAAATGTGACAAATTGATAAAATAAAGTCATTTTCTATAACGTTTAAGAAGCAATGCTATATAGTATGATTCGAGGCCTCTGATTTTTAATTTAACATATCTTACTTTATATACACTATGTTCTGGCACCAAAACTTCTAATATATATAATATAAATTATATATTATATCATTTCTAATGAGTCATTAGGTATACTCATTTTATATATAATGTGCAAGGCATGTTGTTTGGAAAGACTCTCATGTTATTTAAGCAGATAGTTTGATTGATATTTTGTTTATTTCAATGTACAGTGTAAATTAATTTAGTAAATATTAAAAATTAGTACATTTTCTCTTACTTTACAAAAAAAAATGAATATGCTTATTTTTTTATGCTGTCAGTGATTTAACAAAAAAAACTAAACTTATTACGTGCAATGCACATACGTTTCTACTAGTTGAATGTAAAAAACTCTTGAACTTATGAGATAGGAGAAAGAAAAGAAGTTGAATGTATGCATGTCATTTGTGCGAACCAATTAGATTTAGTTATAGTAAGGGTAAAATTCGAATAGTATAACTATAGATGGATAAAAGTGTCTAAAAAATGATTCTCAAGTCATGATACTTTCAATATACTATTGATTATAAATTATATATAACTAGTGATAGACCCATGCAATGATGCACGAGATAGTATAAAATTAAAAGATTTTTAATTCAAAAAATTATTTATAAATTTAGATCAAATAAAACACTCTTCTATTAAACTTTTTAACAATGGTTTTATTATTAAATCCATATAAAATACGTTCCAAGAAATGATAGGTTTAACATTTGTAATATATTTTTGTTTTTCTAATCTATGATTTTAATAATTTATGTATTCTAACTTTATAGAATGTTATTGTTTGAAAGGTTATTTTTTTTGTTAAAAAGCATGTTTGCCACATTTATTTATGCTTTTCTTTTTCTGTTTATATTACACCTCTGTTGGAATTTTCTTGTGCGTCTATTATGTCTTCTTGATCATCAAAATTGAAGTTGTAGAAAGAAGAAGAATGAAGAGTAATCTTGCAACGAACCAAACAAAAGAGAAGTACTCAATTTAAATGACATGTGTAGCAACCATTACATACTGGAACAGAGCTAAGTCAACTAGAGATTTCTAGATTACTTCGCCTTCGTTCGTTTGAAATTTTTATTACTCTCCTCCTTGCATTGCAAAATTAAGATTAAAAATAATACACATACTTATTTGAAGCTGTAAGTCTCTTTTTATTGTTGCTGTAAAAAAAAATCTCTTTCTATTGTAACTTTTTACCTTTCAAAACATGAGCTTGAAAATAATACGGCGTGCTTATTTTGAGCTTTTTATTTGTTTATTGAGACAATTCCTGCACAAATGACTAAATTACAATTAAACAATGAAAGGGTAGACGCCAAGGTCGGAAACAAATTAAGTTCAAATTCAAATCGAAATAGTAAAATTCAGTGACAATACCTTTTCATCTCATACTTGTAGCAAAATTTTAACTTGATTATAGAATACCAATCAATCTTTGACAAAAATAAAAAATATAATACCAATCAATGACTCTAAAGTAACTATAAATAATAGGTCTTCCATAATCAATATCATGAACCCCAAAATCCAATGGCGAAGTAAACTGATACTATTCCGCGTGTGTCCTACCATCTTCCATATGTGCGATACCAAAAAGAACCTTTTGTCTTCCATCCATAATTTCAATCTGCTAAAATGTTATGGCCTTGATGTAAAATTGATATGAGGTTTTAAAATCAAACAAAATGACAAAAAAGAAGTGGAGTTTACGATTTATAGACAACATATCATCCCTATGAATCGAGATAAAAATTCAAAGAGGACATCTTCGAGGGCCGCATCTGGTTTAGACAGTTGTAAGTTAATCCAAGCACCAAATCATGAAGACGATCACGCCATTTATTTGGAGGAAGATCGTCAAAAGTAAACCAGGAGCCAGTCGTTGGCTTATATATGTTCTTCGAGTCTTGAGAATATATTAGAGGAGGAAGATCATCGATAGAGGGTTCTTCCTCGTCAATATCACCAGGTTGGACCATGGTAAGAGTAGAAATATCAGCTTGGCATGCTTTGGAAGGAAGACTAGAGGTATCATAAGTGTTGGAGGTATCAGTTTCTGAAACTGAACTGGAGAGACTTTGTAACGCTTAGATTGTCGGAGTAGGATCCAGAGGAGCCTTTAATTTCTGAGATGGAGAAGGAGGTCGGACTGGTAGAGCAAAGGTTTTCATCGTATAGGAAGTTGAGGCCAGGGGAGTGGGATTGGATCGAAGAAAGATGAGCATGCTGCACTGGGGGAGCTGCAGTTGTCGACCTAGATTGTCTGAGTTGCCTTAAAATGGGGTAAGACATTTTGAACAGATTATTATAGTCGGAGGCTTTTGGATTCTTTTCAATTAACAAATTAATTAATTGTCAGTTACATTCTTTTTTGTAGCAGTCTGTTACATGCATCCCTTTTTTGTCATCTTTTTTATAGCAGTTTGTTACGTGCATCCTTTTTTTGTCAAAGAGAAGGACTTGTAAAATATGGTCAACAGAAAGAACCCTTCATTAATAAAAAAAGAGAATATATAAGTGTAAGGGGCATATCTTAGGGTAACAAAAAAAATAACTCAAGTTGGAAAATGAAATCAGTAGGTGCAGCAGAGGAAGGAGAAGAAGGAGAAGAAGAAGCAGGAGGAGAAGAAGGAGAAGAAGAAGAGGAAAGAGAAGAAGGAGAAGAAGAAGAAGGAGGAGAAGAAGGAGAAGAAGAAGAAGAAGGAGAAGAAGGAGAAGAAGAAGAAGAAGGAGAAGAAGGAGTCTTAGAAGAAGAAGGAGAAGAAGGAGTCTCAGAAGAAGAAGGAGAAGAAGGAGTCTCGTGAAGAAGAAGGAGAAGAAGGAGTCTCGTGAAGAAGAAGGAGAAGAAGGAGTCTCGTGAAGAAGAAGGAGAAGAAGGAGTCTCGTGAAGAAGGAGGAGAAGAAGGAGTCTGAAGAAGAAGGATGAGAAGAAGGAGTCCCGTGAAGAAGAAGGAGTCCCGTGAAGAAGAAGGAGTCCCGTGAAGAAGAAGGAGAAGAAGGAGTCCCGTGAAGAAGAAGGAGAAGAAGGAGTCTCGTGAAGAAGAAGGAGAAGAAGGAGAATATGAAAACTTTTGTAAGTGTAACTCGGGGAATATGATTAATTGGGTTGAATAGTTCGAGGAAGATAATTAATTGGGTTGAATAATTCGGAGTCTTCTGCAAGTTGTTCAATACACATATTTATTATGTTAGAATTGTATACGTGTGGGCCTATTAATGAGACATTCTCAAGTATGTCTCACACTTATAATTGTGTTATTTATATCCTTAATCAATTATGATATAAGGTGAATAAAACGGTATAATTAATTGGTTAATATCATGTTTAGGTGAATTAAGTCTTCAAAGTATCATTCACGAAACATACCAGTGCTTATGTTAAAATCTTACGTCACAAGTCAAACCATCCATCTGAACTCATGGACGTGTGTGGTCGGTCAAGTGAGATGACTGGATGTACCAAAGAAAAATCAACCACAAGTCCTGATTGGATGCTTGATCCCACCTCTCCGAGTGGATTTTTCATTTTAGTGGAAGAAGTAGAGAAGCAATACATTAAATTCATGGATATAAGCTCCATTCACAAATAAGCCACCGATTTTTTTTTTTTTTAAAGGTTGCGAAGAGTACCATTTCTAAAAACCGATTTTAATTAGAAGATTTTTGAAACTTTGAAAACACAAAAAAATCCATAAAAACCTTACAAAAGAAACACGAAAAGCCATTTAAAACCACATCCCTTTATTAGGTCTCGTCAATAGAAATCAGGATTGCAAATATGATCCTCACCGCACACGAGCCCCAGCTCCCCTGTTAGCTAGAAGATTCGTGCACAACGTAGATGTTCATTATTCAAAGAGACAAAACAAAACAAAGGATAGGAGAGGTGTGGTTTTGTTAGTTATGGCGGCGAGAGAAAGCAAATATAAGTTAGACTGAGTGACAAGTATTGAGTATGTTCCTGGATTTTAGAAAGAGAGAGATGACTTTGTGAGTGAGATAGAGAGATGCATTGAATCTGGTCGTGGATGAAAGAGATAGATGAATGGTTAGATGAGTGATGATGTGAGAGGTTTTCTCAAGAAAACATGTTTTTTTTTTCAAAAAGTAAAGTTAAATAATAAATTAATAGTACAAAAAATAATAATTATCCAAACAAATTTTCTACTACACTCTTTTAATAAAAACTTGTTACAAAATATTTCAGAAAACTCTTTTTCAAAATCACTCCTAATAGTTTCTTTAACTTCTTTTCTTGGAATATTACTAAGGATACCATAGAAAGCTTTGAAAATAAGAATTAACTTCTTGTGAAGTCTTGGTTGAGATGGAGTCTGAATAAGAAGTTTTCTTTTTTCTTTTGGACTATTCTGAGTTATTTGGTGCTTTGTAAGTGTGTCGATTTCCCTCTCTCAGATCTCAATATAAAAAAATATGATCATAGAGATTTTATTGGAGAAACATTCAAATCCCTATTTATTGGAGAAACATTCAAATCGCTACTCAAGAATTTTTTTTATTTCTTAGAAAAATATTACATTGAAGTAATTCTTTCAATCTCGACAATTGAATAAAAATAAGATTATGATTTTGAGAAAGCCGTTATGGTGTTATGGTGAAATCAGTTGACATTTTTCTCTTAGAAAATAGTGCTAGAGCATCTCGGTTTGATCCGAGTCCCGGCATTATATTTTTCTTATATCATAAAAGAATAAGACTTATGATTGAATGAATTCAATTCCAGATTTCCATTCACATATATTTAATAGGCCCTTTTTTATTTTGTTATTATGATATTTTCAACTTTAGAGCATATATTAACTCATACATCTTTTTAGGTCGTTTCAATTATAATTACGATTCATTTGATAACCGTATTAGTCGATGAGATCATAGAACTATATGTTGCTTCATAGAAAGAAATTATAGTTATTTTTTGTAATGAGGCAAGTAGTTAATTTATAAGAATATTTGAAGGTCACATTCATTTTATTGGTTCGATTGTATAAGGTTACCATGGTGTCGTTTAATCTTAGAAAGAGCGTTGTAACTTGGAAGGCATTAGTCTATTTTAGGTTAGCACAATTGCATGGACTAATTTTACCTCAAGGATATTTACTTCGGCATATGTACCTGATCACTCCATTGCGTGGACGAATCTTACCTTAAGGATATTTGCTTCGGCATATGCACCTGATCACTCCATTAATCCATTTCTGATTTTCGATTATTCTATGTTTTCGTTTAAAATTGTTTTTCAGTGAAATTTCAACACTTTATACTTGAGGTATTTCATAATAAACATTCGATCAAATGTTTCTTGACAAGTGCTTTCATGGGAAAAACTTGTCAAAACAAAATCACATACTTGAAAATTGGGGATTTGAACCAAAATGAATGGAAATTTTTTTGAGAAATTCCTCTGAGCTCCTCTCTAGTTTACTTAAATGACACTAGTTTACTTAAATGACACGCATACCATATCCATTAGGAGGAGGAAGAGGAGGAGAACGACTAGAGCAAACTTCATTGAAGAAGAGAGAAGAAGCAAGATAAGAGGAAGGCAAAAATGGAGAAGATGATAATTGCCAAATTTGGTTGATTTGATAAGTGCATTGGAAAGGGAAGAGAGATAATTGCATTGGTTGATATGATTTGGTGCGCCATAGATATACTTTTCTTATATTTGAGAAATTGGCATATTTTTCCAAGAGAAAGTTGAAGGCTCCATTTGGCGTAGCTTATAAACAGCAGTTTATGACTTATAACTTAAATAAGTAGATAACTAATTTTTAAGATTTCATTTGGCACAATTTATTCAAATAAGTTAGCATCTTATTTAAGCTAAAAAGTTTTAGTTAAATTAATGTAATTTTTCACTTAAAATTCTTATAATTTTTTTACATCACCAAAATTACGCCTATCTTTTTCAGAAAACTACATGAATATACTTTTATTCTTCAAGGAAAATAATTCATTATCAACCCGACCCCGGCCTGACCCTGACCTTGGCCCCAACCCTGACCCTTACATGAGCCCCGACCCCGGTGTAGCTCCGACCCGACCCTGGCGCAGCCTCGACCCTGAATCCAGCCACGACCTCGACTCGATCTGACCTGACCCATAACAACTCGGCCATGCCGCAAACCCGGCCCAGCCCCGGTCCTGACCCCAGCCCTGGCTTTGACCCCAGCCCTGGCTTTGACCCCACTTGACTCTGACCCCGCCCCTAACCCCCACTAGACCCCAGCCCTAGACCCGACCCCAACCACAACCCCAGACCCAGCCTCGAACTGACCCGACCCTGACCCTGACCCCCTACTAGCCCGAACCCCCACTTCGGCCCTGATCCTGACCCCGACCCGGCTTTGACCTGGCCCAACCTAATCCAACCTTGACCCCGACCCCACCCCGAAGCGGCCCTGACCCCTACCCGACTCTGAGCCAACCCAGCTCTGACCCGACCCGGCATCGACCTCAACCCCCCAGCCTGACCCGACACCGACCTTTGCCCCGACATCAATTTTTTACGGGGTTAATAATTTGATTAATGATTTAAAAAATATGGATATTGAAGAAATTAGTTAAATGCAAACTATATCATTAAGAGATATATTAAAATAATTTAATTACTAACTTATTTGCCAAAATCAATTTGACATAAATTATAACTTAAAGTTGATTAAAATAAGCTGTCTCAAACACATTTTAGTTTATAGATTAAAGGTACACTTAAATAAGTCACAACTTGAAAGTTTAAGCTGAACGAAACAAGCCCGAAAAAGGTGTATATTTATAAATAACCCACTCATTTTTGCTGGTGACATCTCAATTTTCTTCACCAAGTTTAAGTAAGGTACTAAAGGATATATTTGGTATAAGAACGGTAATGAAAAATATGGAATAGTAAAAAATTGAGAGAATGAGTTAAGAGAATTGTTCTTGCATTGAATGTGTCTTCAAGGTTGCATACATCATGGCCATTTTCTTCTTTCTTTTTGTGTTCGGTCCGATGTGTGTGTTTTTTAAGGCTTATCCGGGGGCTGCAGCTTTGGGGCATCTGATTCATCTTCTTTCTTTTGCTGCTGATCTCACATCAAGAGCAACTCCTTCTTATTCAAGGTCATCAGATGAGAGATTTTCCTCCGATTCTCCTCTATTTATACATAAAACTATAATAAGATGATAATTAGATATCTTTTCATTGCTAGACTAGAGGGACTGTTAAGATTGCAATATGGTAGTTACAAAGGAATATTTTTTTCTTGAATATTCCTTCGTAACCGCTAAGTTGATCCAACGGTTCTCATATATCCACATCATTTTATTTATTATTCTGTTTGGATTTCACTGCGTGTAGTACAAAGATTAACTGTTCATTGGCCCTCATTACACTCTATGAAGTCTATTCACTGATATGTAATGATTACAAGCACTTTAGAGTTGAATGCTTTTGTCTTTTCATCTTTCCGCACCGTTTAGGGATGCGTAATGCATGTTTTCCAGACATCCTTTTATATGATGGCATGACTACGTCAGAAGTACATCATTATAATAGCTGCGACCGTTAGTCCTGTTTGCTTTTCATCATGTCTTTTCATTTTAGCATGTCTTTCCATAAGATTTCTACATTTTCAGCTCACCTTTTTAGATTCGAGCAAATTTATACTCTATTTCGGATCCGCGTCTTATTTGTAGGACCATTGTCTTCATTTCTCACTCACTTCACTTTCACTACTATAAGTTTCTTCCATTTTCTCTACTCTACATCATCTTTCTTCTTCCTCTTTCATTTTTTATTCTATTTCGCTAGGCCATGGATGAGGATACAATTTTCTCCCCCTCTATCCCTAGGTTTAGAAATGAGGATGAATTTAGGGATTCGTGAGATTTTACCAGAGCGCCTTTCCCGCAGATGTCTTTGTTTCCTCAATAAGAGTGGAGCAGTAGGGATTCCTTGCGAATCTCCTACTGAAATCATAATCCACCACATGTACATAGCCTTAGGTTTTAAGTTTCTCTTCTCCCATTTCTTTCAAGAGTTTTTCAACCATTACTGCTTGGCCCCTCCCCAGTTCACCCCAAACTCTTATAGAATAGTTCTTTGTTTGGAGGCCCTGAATAAGTTGTACAACCTAGGTTTCTGTTTAGATTAACTTCGTCTAACTTGCATAGTCAAATCATAGGGTGAAAGTTACTACATGGCTCCCAGAACGGATAAGAGAGGGCCTCTTATTAAAGATCTCCCTAAAGGGGATACACGATGGGAATGAGACATTTTAAATATCGGTGGGAACTGGAGCGGTGATAGTCGCTGGATTATTCTCCGCAGACGGAGTGTTTTCAGTAGTCGTCGGCCTGAGCCCATTTTCCCTTTTTTCCTTATTCTTTTTAAGAACATTTTTGTTTGACTTTCCTTTACTGACCTTCGCCCTTTTTTTGTGTGATCCAGACAAACGAGCCAAACCAAAGCTATTCCAATCAAAAGCAAATGTTGAATAAGTGACAATTGCTTTTGGTTTCCTGATTTGGAGTTGGAATCTTCTTCTTGACCCTAGAAGAGAAGTCACTACTGCACTCATGCCTATTTTCATCTCCGTGACGTCAACCCTTTCTTCCCCAATTTCTCTCCTAAGAGGCGTCCCCATTCCTCCCTTCTGTTCTACATCTCCCATTTTCCTTTCTCCGAGAGTTATACTTATTTGATGGATTCTAAAGAAGAAGAAGAAGATATCCCCTCCCCTTCTAAGAAGATCTCAAGACATGAAGAAACGACTCCGTACTATGCTTGGCGAAGTTGGGGAAGGAATGTTCGTTCGAGGATGAATGTCTCAAGTTCATCTCATGCCCCTCTTGTTGCCACCGTCTCTCATGAAGAACTACTCGTCCCTTCTGTCACTCCTCTTGTCATTCAATGAGAGGTGGTTGCTCATGTTCCTAATCCTCCTTAAGTGAGCATTGAGAGATTCGTTCCTTGGAGGCTGAGGAGGTTCACTAATGCTCCCCCGATTCCTATTACCGTTAGTTTCCTGAATGACCCTCAGGCGGCTCACATCATTTCCTGTGGTTTGATCTACAACGCTGATATTCAAACCACGCGTAACATGATGACTAGAGAGCTCTTCAATTCTCTAAGTCATGACCTGATCCGAGTAATTTTTATTTCTTCACTTTTTCTTTCTTTTCTATTTTTCAGTTTCCTTACACTAGCTTAATTTTTTATTCTTTTCAGAACAGCACTAATCATAACGCCATCCAAGAATACCATATCATGTGTGAGTAGGCTTCAGTCAATATTAATGGTGAACTGACTGAAAGTCAAGGCCTGGTTTCTAGTCTCCAAGCAGAAGTAGAGCAACTGAGAAAGACACAGGCGGAGCTACGGGAGACAGTTGAGAAACAGGCTGAGGAGATTGTTTTGAAGGTTGATAACCTCAAGATTGACGAGTCCTTGAAGGCTGCGGATTGGGTTAGGGCCCAAGCCATTGAAAAGAAGGAGAATGAGGTGGAAGCCAAGTTTCAAGCAGCTTTCGATAAAGCTAAACAAGCCATCTACAGCCTGGGCTACAGGGATGGCTTGACCTAAACTTCTTCAAGGTGACTCCTTTCTCACGAGCCTTCAACTCATGTTCATGAGGATGTTCCTTCTGAAGTTATCTCTGTTGGAATTTTCGCTATTGAAGACACTATTATCATTTCATAATTCTGTACTTTTTTCTTTTTTTTATTCTAAATATAATCTTCTCTTTTATCTATGAACTTTTCCTTCATTTGCTTCTAATCGCTTTTCTACAAAGTTCTTTCCTTTTTCTTTGCCAAAGTTCTTCAACGCTCATTCATTTCTAAGGTTTCAATTTTTTGGACTTGATTTTTTCCAGAAAGGTTGCTCATTATGGAACAACATGTTCTCGAGGATTTTAGTTCATTTTGGAACCGTGGCCTCAGCTTCCTTTAGCGAATGGCTACCCTTTGTATTACAGTCCATTCTCAGGAACTTAGGTTCATTTTAGAACCATATCCCCGATTTCATTTAAAAAATGACTGCCGATTATAGTGCAGTCCATTCTTAGAGACTTAATTTCATTTTAGAACCATGACCTTGGTTTTCTTTAGAGAACGGATGCTCATTGTAGTGAAATCCATTCTCAGGTACTTAAGTTCATTTTGGAATCATGACATCGGATTCCTTTAGAGAACGACAACCCATTGTAGTGTTGTCCGTTCTCAGGGACTTAGGTTCATTTTAGAACCATAGCCCTGATTTCCTTTAGAGAATGACTGCCCATTGTAGTACAGTCTATTCTGAAGGACTTGGGTTAATTTTTGAACTATGACCCTGATTTCCTTTAAAGAACTACTACCCATTGTATTGCAGTCTAATCTCAGGGACTTAACTTCATGTTAGAACTATGTCCCTGATTTCCTTTAGAGAATGGTTGCTTATGGTAGTGTAGTCCGTTCTTAGGGACTTATGTTCATTTTAAAACCATGGCCTCAATTTTCTTTAGAGAACTGTCAATTATAGTGTTATCCATTCTCAAGGACTTAGGTTCATTGTAGAACCATAACCCTGATTTTCGTTGCTCGTTGAAGGAGAGAGAAACAACTGACACTAAGAATTTTTAACTGGAAAACCCTTGCGGGGAAAAAACCCACAGGGAAATGTCCACTATAATGTCTTTACACATACATGTCAGACAAAATATCTTTTCAGGTGCGCAACATTCCAATATTTGGCCTGGTATTGAACATCTTTCATTGTCAAATAATAGTATCTGATGCTCCCTATTCCGGTCACGATGTATGGCCCTTTCCAATTTGGTCCCAACTTTCCTTCTATCCGAAAAATCTTCTTCAGTACCAGATCTTCTTTTTGAAATCCTCATTTTCTTATTTCCTTTCAAAAATAAGTTCTTCTTTTTTGTTGTAGTTGGCCATTTAGATCACTGTTGCTTCCCTATTTTCTTCCAGGAAGTCATGATTTTCCTTCGTAATTCTATATTTTGTGGTTCGCTCAGACTTGATCTTATAGTTGGGCTTCCAATCTCGACGGGTATCATTACTTCTGTTCCATATGCTAGAGTAAATGGAGTTTCTCCCGTTGACTCTCTGGAGTGGTTATGTATGCCTATAGTACTGCTAGTAGTTTTTTTACCAATTTCCCTTTTAACGATTCTAGCCGTTTCTTCAGACTTTCCAGAATAACTCAATTAGATCTTTCCGCTTAGCCGTTTCCTAGCAGATAGTAAGGCGTAGAGAATCGGTTGATAATTTGAAGCCCATTTTTAACCGTCTTCTCGGTAACTGGGAGTCCATTGTCTAAGACAAGTATCCGAGGGATTCCGTATCTACACACAATGTTCTTCCCCAAAATTCCTTTTGCTTCCTATTCTTGAACCCTTGCATATGCTTCAACTTCAATTTATTTTGTGAAATAATCCGTTGCGACCAACATAAATCATTTTTAGAGGGTGCCATTTGAAGTGGCCCCATAATATCCAGAGCCCATTGCTACTATGTTTAGTTTTCCAGGTGCCATTTTCACTACATAAAGCGTCATTTGTCACATCATTTTACATACTACTTTGCGTCCTAATGCATATTGGGCCAATAGTATCCCTCATTCAGTATTTTGTACGCCAACGTTCTTCCTCCAGTATGATTTCTGCATATACCTTCATGAATTTCCGCCTAAACATATTACGCCTCTTTCATCTTGAGACATTTTAGGTACGGACCTAAAAAGGATCTTCTACACAATATTCCATTAATTAATGAATACCTAACACTTTGTTGTTGAACTTTTCTCTCCATATATATATCTACAGGTAATTCTGCCTTTTTCAAGTAGTGGATTATGTCATTCTACTAACTAGGCTCTATTTCGACTTCCACATCAGCAATGTTTGTCAACGAGCACTTTATGCTTGGCTCTTCGAGGAATTCCACCCACACATTCCTTTTGAAGGTGAGTTGTAGTGATGATCCCAATGTCGCTAATGCATCTGCATGACTATTTTGATCTCTTGGTATCTGGTGGATCTCATAGTTCTTAAACAAATTCAACATGTCTTTGGTTCGTTGTAAATACTCTATCATTCTCGTGTCTTTTGCTGCGAATTCTCCAGTTTAATATTTCACATTTAACATGGAATCATAGAAAATTTTGATTTCCGTTACCTTAAGTTCCAGTAGCATGCTGACTCATACTATCAAACTTCATACTCCGCCTCATTATTTGACGCATTGAATCCAATCAACAAATAATTTCCAAGAGCCATCTTTCATTTCCATCTATAGTTTTTTATTCTTTCTTTCTACTTGCTGCCACTCCGAAACTGCATTTATTGCGAGTTGAGTTTCATGGAGCTTTTCCTCAAGATTGAGAAGGCTTCATCCAGCTTTTTAATGTGATCCTGCCATTTACTGCTTTTGCCAGCATGTCATCCACGTAGACTTCCATGCTTTTTCCAATTTGTTCGAGAAAGATCTTATCCACAAACCTTGGGTAAGTTGCACCTGCTACTTTAACCCAAAAGGCATTACTTTATAACAGAAAATACCATGTTCAGTACTAAGTGAAGTTATCTCTTGATCAGGTTGAAATATTTTCACCTGATTATATCTTGAATATACGTCTATGAAACTGAGAAGTTCATACCCCGAGGTTGTATCCATCATCTGATCTATCATTGGCAATGGATAATCATTTTTCGGATAGACTTTGTTCAGGTCCGTGAAGTTAGCACATATTTTCCACTTTCTGTTGTTCCTTTTCACCATAACTACATTCACGAGCCATTCTGGGTGGTCTACTTCTCAGATGAAGTTAGCCTTGAAGAGTTTAACTATCTATTCTTTGATTGCTACATTTTGTTCTGGGGCAAAGCTCCTTTTACGTTGCTTCACTGGTTTAGCAAAAGGATCGATGTTTAATTTACGACAATTATGCTTTCTGGAATGCCCGACATTTCTTGTGTCATTCTCACAAATATGTCTTTGTTTTTCCTCAAGAAATCCTTTAGCCTCTCTTTAGCTGCTTCTTCAAGTAGGGCCCCGATGTTTGTTTTCTTTTGAGTTCCTTAATCAAGGAACACAAGTTCAGTGGCCTTTGCTGCCTCATACCTTGGGTTAGACGGACCCTCTTGTTCGTCTTCCATTGATTGCTATTGCTATGTGATCTTGGCTTTTTGTCCGTCTGACTTCTTTTCAGTCACTGCTCGTCTGGCGGACTCCAATGCTGCCACAGCATAAATACAAGCAACAACTTGATCTCCCTTAATTTTATTTATTCCTTCCCGGGATGGATACTTCAGCAACTGGTAATATGTGGATGGAACGACTTTCATCATGTATAACCATGTCCTTATTAGAATCACGTTGTATGGGAAAGGTATGTCTAGAACCCCCAACTCCGTTAGATGATTAAACGGATCGACATTCACCGGGAGTGTTATTATTCATTTGAATAACTTATCATTCATCTTGTGTACATAGTCAACAGCAATGATGGGCCTTGCAATTTTGGGCTACCCATGGACATCTTTTCGAGATTTGACCGATGTAGGATGTTGATGGCACTCCCATCATTTATCAACACTCTTCTTAGTAGGCAATTCTCGACTTGGATCGTTATGACCAAGGCATCATTGTGTTGTCCGTTGTTTTCCTCCAAATCCATTTCATCAACGATCAACGGTAGATTCCCATCGCTATTTGATGAACTGCCCCCTCCCAGTGTCCTTCCTGCATAGACTTTTTGCAGTTAATCTTCCTTTACTCCTAGTGGTTTCTTCTTATTCAGACAATGTGATTATGGTGTCCACGATCCTGAATGACTGCTTTCCTTTATCTTGTACTATTTTTTTATTTCTCGTTTATGCCCGTCTTTCTGGATGAATAGCCAGTGGTATCCGTCCTTGACTAATTCCTCAATATAGTCCTATAGTTGAAAGAAGTCTTTCGTGACGTGCCCTTGGCTTCCATGAAAAGAGCAGTACTTGTCCTTGTCTTTGTAACTGAGCTCTGTTCTTAATGAGACTGATCTTTTTAATCACGGCTTATTCTTGATTGCCTCAAGAATCTAGTTCATGGGTATAGTAAAGGAAGTATAGACTTTGTCCCTAGGACGAATTCCATCTATCATTCTTCCTCTCCTTTAAGTTCTTTACCATTTGTATTCTCCCTGCCCATCAACTCTTTTCGTTCTCTCCTCTCTCTTCTTTCCCGAGCTAGAACCATGGTCACTTTTTCGTTGCTCTTATGTCCTTCATTCTGACAACTTCATCATACTTTTCTTTTCATCTTCCAACGTGATATAGGTTTGCGCCCTCTGGAACGTTTTAACTATGAACAACGGTTTCACATTTGACATATCCTCAGACAGGGGAGAGTTTGGGTCCAATCCCCGTATGAAAGCCAATCTCGCTACTCGAACGTCACAATGTTAGTCATCTTATCTTTTAATCTATGCGTATATTCATGCAGGGATTCCCCTTTCTTGATTGAGATGATCAAAAGATATTCTGTATCAGTAAACGGTATGTGGAGTACTGTTCTAGAAATATTGAGGTCATGGTGGTGAAGTCGGTGATTGAATGAGAAGGAAGCGAGTATTACCATTTCAAAGCGTTGCCGTCAAGGCTGGTTGGAAACATTCTGCACATCACACTACCACAAAAATCATTTTTCACGATGGGGATTCCCCATTGTGAAATCCAATTGACGATGGGTACATACTCGTCGTGTAAGAAGGCGTCATAAAAAATCATTGATTTTTCACGATGGGTACAATTTCATGATGGTTGGCATATCAACTATCGTTAATGTATCATTTTTACGGCGGGCGGCACTGTCGTAATAAAAGTAAATACCATGTAAACGAAGGTTTTTTATGATAGTTCATTGACCAACCATCGTAAAATATTTAACCTGTCGTTAGCAGTTGGTACGCCAGAGCTAGGTTCAAGTTGCGGCAATTACCTAAATACAAGCCCATTTCATCAAGATGAATATGTGCATATGCTAATCTGGTGGGATCTAAAAAGCTCTCCAACGTATTACGTATCCTTCGACAGTGAGAGGAGAGGGTTTTTTTTTGCTTCCTCAAGGCCCATTCCAATGCTCCCTTTTGCCATGCATAAACTGTACCAGATAAGCATGAAAATGAAAGCTTTTGGTCAAAATAGTGATATTATTATGAACAAATAAAGGACATTTCTTTTCTAGTTAATATTAAAAAAACTTAATCATAAAATTCATCACAACATTTAAAGCTCCATTTTGAGCTTGAAGTTATATACCATAAGAAATAGAACTTTACCTAAAATAGCTCCTTCAAACAAGGGACTGTGGATAGGGAACCTAAATGATAGAAATTAATATAATTTCTTAGTTCCAACTACATTCATGTCTAGGTACTATCTATTACCTCTTAGGATACAATTTCAAATGAACATGCATAATACATGACATATATATACATATAGAATGAAATAGTACAAAGGAAAATTGTAAGTGAAACTTTTAGCGAAAAGTTTAGAACCAATCGATTATACCTAGTTTAATCCTGGTTTCAAAGTAGGAGAAGTTGGTTGTGGAGTGGTGGTGATGTGCTATAGGGCATTGAATTCTCATAAAGTCATCATTTGAAATTGTATATTTAACAAAATCTAAATAATAGGTTTTTAGCTTAAAATTAGAAGCATTGGAGTTCTTACCTTGGCTGCTAACCATAATTTCTATCTTAAATGCAATGCTTCTGCAAAGTCTAGAAACTCAATTGTTATGAATCCAAAACCTTCCATGGCTACCACATAACTATCTAAAAAGGTCATATCGTTGATATTAAGCATAAAAGAAATACAAGAGAAAAAAGAAAATATAGATAGTACTTGATAGAATACGAAGGAATATATGTGCATCCAAGAATCCAAACTCGTAAGCTTCAAAGTCATTTGCACAACAATAAGAGGAATAGATCCTGAAGTTGAAATTATTACCTCAAAACTCATTGACTATCTTCAATAATGCAAGTATTAAAGAAACTACTGAGTTTAAATGGGCTTAACTATAATAGTTGATTTGAATATACCTAAAATGCAAGTGGATATAAAATTAAGCATCAGAGCAACTATGTTTGTCTAAAATTATATAATATTTGGTAGAATCCATTGTGAATTATTTGTAAGTTCCAATAATAACAGCCAACAAACGTGAAAAAGACTATACCTTTTTATCCTTCTTTTTTTCCTCAACAATAAAATTGAGAATTTCAAATTATTGCTTAGGAAAAGTGAGAATTTATGTAAAAGCTCTCTTTCAGCAGCTCTATGCATCAATGCTTCAAGAATATAAAATGTTAAACCTTATAATCTTTGTTCAATACTTAGAATCAATAAATAAGAAATAACATTGAAAATTGAATAACCCACCTTTCCCTCATAATATCCTTGCAACAAATAATTTATACCAAGCAGAAAATAGCCGCAGAGATATAGACAAATATTTTTACATCTGAAGTACCAATGTTCACGCAATTAGAGCAGATGATGCAATTGTATCAGTCTACCCAAAATCAAACTAAACATATGATTTTAAGGCTCAAAACAATCAACAGTAGGAAATGAGGTATTCGAAAAGCTAGTAGTAAATTGGGGAACAATTGAGAGCGGAAGACAAACAAAAGCATTGATAAACTACAACCTAAAATTATAGTTTATCTCATACCGGTAGCGATGAAAGCAGGTGAATTTAGAGACTCATTCCTGAATGATCCCCTTAGCATCATTGGAAATTCAAGCACCTATTGTGGTTTTCACTATAGACACACGAGCTCTAACATCAAATCAAAAATCAGGGAGGGAGAGAGATAGAAGGAGAGAGAGAGAGAGGGGGAGATAGAGAGAAAGAAAGAGAGAGATGCACACCTTAAGTGAAAATAAGTAAATGATTACACAAGCAATCAAATCCGAGGAGAAGCATTGCACCTGAGAAGGAGAGTTTTGCGGTTGAAAATAGAGATTGTAGAGAGCTTCCCAAAGAGAGAAGATGAAACTTTAAAGTGAGAGTCGGCAAGAAATCACGGTGAGCCTGCAGACATTAGGCTAAAGATGAAGAAGAGGGTAGGGCACATACACGAGATTAGAGAGGGAATGAAATGGGAAAGAGAGTGGGAGTGAAAGTAAAAACTTCTTTTGTTTCTTCGTTTGGCGTTGTTTCAGTAAAATATTAGTGCCAAATACGATGGGGTGCCGAGGCTCTATCATTTTAATTCAAAGACGTTAATATGATGTGGTATCTAGACCCTGTCATTTTACTATCAAATACGATGAGGTGTTGATCCCCGTCATTTTAATTCAAAGAAGTCCATCATTTAACACGACGAGGTTTCGCGTGGTCATGAGATTGGATTTCTCCATCTTCTTGATGCATGTTTTGACTGGTCTCAGGGTTTGTCAACCTGACATCATGTCCGTCTGGTTCAAAATAGTTCTCCAATTCTTCATTGTTCATCCGTTGACTCACCTCTACATGAGTTTCCGCCAGTTTCCATTGTAATGCATCAATCTGGTCTTAGACTATCTTGCACGTGCTACGTAGGGCTTCACTGTTTCGACTTTTCATTTCCTGCATTCTCGTCAATATGGTTTGGAGCATTTTCACTGCTGGTGTAGGTTAATCAACATGATCACTCTCGTTTCCATCTTTAAGGCAGCGTTTGATTAGGTTCTAGGCATTTTGAAATAGATTTCTTGAGCTTTAACTCATTCTCAATGAAAACACCAAAGTATAAAAGAAATTTTTGGTATTAAAATTGAACGGGTAAAAAGTCACCTAGGAAGCCACGTAAGCAAGAATAACCAATCAAAGCGGGAAAAGAAGCTGCCAGTGTGGCCAAGCGGGTAACATGCATCTCAGCCATTAAGTCCATCATACTACATCCAATGGTTCAAGTTTGAATGGTTGTTAGCACAGATAAGTAAGATTTGGTCACAAACTAAACTGATAAATAAAATCTCAGAGGATAAGCTCAATCTTGAGGAATATTTCATTTTCAGTGGTACTTCAAGTCTATAAATACAGGCCAATTGTAAACTCAAATAAGAATACAAACTCATGCAATTATATAATTATTCTTGAGAATTATTTCTCTCTCCCTCTCTTTCTTTACTTTTTGAGTGTGAGGCATTTTTCCTTTATATTTTGGTGCTTTCATTGAGAGCCTGAGAATTTTTTTACTCAAGAAGATAACTGAAGATACCTCGCACTAGGTCACATGCTACATAAGAAATGGGAAGTGACCCTAATCCCGCTGCCAATCCCTTGGATCAACCCGCATAACCGACAGGAGTGCACGAAATATTTCAGACCATCCTGAACAAGATGCAAGGAATGGAGAGCCGTAACAAAGAAGCATTGTGGAACGCGTACCAGATCGTGCAGGCAAAGATTGCAACGATACAACGAGAAATTGTAGAAATGAGAGTGAAAGTCAACCAGAATACTATGGCACGGGAATATGAAGCAGAAAACTAGAACCAAGAGCAAAGGGAGCAGATACGGCAGCAACCAAAATTGGTAGCTAGCCACAACTTCTGTCACGAGAATTCTGAAGCCATTTCACGTGACAAAGGGAAAATAATCTTGGATGAAAACGGGCCCGTCCAGCCAATCACGGAGCGGGTAGTGGAGAGGATGTTGGAGCGAAAAATGCTTGAGATGAGGAAGCTGAGAGCGGATGGAGTGGCGAATCTTTGAAACTTTAAATTGTTCCCCACTATGCCTAGAAATCTTAGCCTCTCCAGTACCAAAGAAGTTTGTAGCCCCTAATTTTAAGTGTTACGAAGGAAAATCATATCATGTTGACCGCCTTCAATGTTTTGAGCAAGTGATGGCGTTTCATCAACGTGAGGATGAACTGATGTGTCGAATGTTTCCAACCAGTCTCGATGGGAACGCATTAAAGTAGTATCACTATTTACCCCCTTGCTTAATTAAGCTAGAATGTCTTCTGTTTTTCTGAATCAGTACTCCACCTACGTGATGATGATGGAAGATTTAGAACATCTCATGATGGTTACAATTAAGAAAGGAGAGTCATTGCAGAAGTACACACGTCACTTCAAAGATGAAATGGCCAAGGTGAAAAATTATGATGATCGTGTGGCTAGATTGGCATCCAGGCGCAGTCTAGATCTCAACTCTTAGTTGATCGAAGATCTTTCCAAAAATAAGCCCCTCACCATGGTAGAAACATTCCTCTAAGCACAAACGTACATAGCCTTAGAGGAAGAAAAGAAGAGCATTCAATTCTTGATTGAGCAACTGAATCCAGTGCAACGCAAGGATAATGGTAGCGCGAGAACGGGAAAGCGCGGAACCGAATGTTTTGAAAAGAAGATAGAGGAGAAACAGGGTGACTTCGAGAAAAGGCTAAGACTAGCTGCAGGAATTCACCTCAAGGACAAAATATATACCCCACTGACTATCTCAGTGAATCAAATTCTTGAAGTTATCAAGGATGAACCTTGGTTGGGACGGCCCCATCCCGCTACAAATGAGCTAAATCTAAGGGATAAATATAAATATTACCACTTTCATTGGAGTGCTGGTCATGAAACCCGGGATTACTACCAACTAAAGGATTACGTTGAGAGGCTCATTCAGGAGTGACATTTGAAGGAATATGTTCTGAGACAGGACAAACGGAGGAGAAATGAAATGCAATAGTGCCCTAGAGAAAAAGAGCCATTGTGGATAGTGGAAACCATCATCGCCATGACAGAGTCAGAAGGAACAACCAGGAAGGAAAGAAAAATCTACTGCAAAAAGCCCACTCTCGAAGTAAATAATGATTGAGAGGAAGCAATTGGAAGCATGCTGATTATTTTTTATGAGGAAAGTAACAAACATGACGGGCACAATGATGCTCTTATGATCACCATTCATATTGGAAACTATTTGCTGTGGAGGGTACTGATTTATGATGGAAGTGCTGTGAACATATTCCACCGTTCAACACTTGAGAAGATGGCGATAGACGCCCCAAAACTTCACGACCCAAGACATCCGCTCATTGGGTTCAAAGGGACAATAACGTGAGGGGATTTTTTCACTCTTGATGCAGGCTAAATCGTTCAACCACATCACTAATTTGGTGGTCATTCACCCATGGTCGCCCTATAATGCAATCCTAGGAAGAATGTATCTTTTCAAGATGAGAGCAATTTCATCAACCTACTACCAAACTTTGAAGTATCCATCTCTATAAGGGGTGCATACCTTTATGGGGGATCAAGCATCGGCCAGATGTTGCACAGTGTTGGCACTTGATTATATAAAGTAGAAGGATCTCCCTATTCTTGAGAGCGGGGATGAAAAATATGAACAATAGCATTTAGATGAGGATGAACCAAGCGAGAGCAACCCAAGGTATGGATTCGAAAGCAAGACTTGGGAAAAGGAAAAGTAACCACAGTGGGAGCGGGGCTGTCTGAAGTTAAAAAGGGAGAGCTTATCGAGTTCGTTAGAAAGAGCATGGATATTTTCACCATCACTGCCGTGAAAATGCCAAGTATTGACAAGTCGATAATTTGTCATAAACTGAATGTTGATCATTTCGTTAAGCCTATAAAATAAAAGAAGCGATCGATTGCTCCTGAGAGAAAAACGACAATAATAGAAGAAGTGGAAAAGTTGCTCAAATCAGGGTTCATCAGAGAAGTCAGTTACCTGGAAGGGCTGGCAAACGTTGTGATGTTAAAGAAAAAGATTGGAAAATGGAGAATCTACATGGATTTTATGGATCTAAATAAAGCCTACCCAAAGGATGATTACCTGTTGCCAAGAATTGATCAAATGGTGGATGCTTATTCTGGATATAATCAGGTGAAAATATTCCATTCAGATCATGAAAAAATGTATTTTATCACTGATTTTGGAATATATTGCTACAGTATAATGCCTTTCAGTTTAAAAAAATGTAGGGACAATGTACCAAAGATCGGTTAATAAAGTCTTTGAGAATAATATAATAAAAATGATGGAAGTATATGTAGACAATATTCTTGTCAAGGCAGAAAAAGGGAAGATCACATTCGCAACCTGGAAGAAGCTTTTTCTACCCTGAGAGAAAGCAAGATGAAGCTGAATCCAGAAAAATGTACTTTTTAGAGTGGTAGTGGGAAATTTTTTTGGGCATCTGGGGAACAGTAAAGGAATTGAAATCAATCCAGATCAGATTAAGATAATCATGGATGTGAAATCACCGCAGACAAAAAAGGAGGAGTGTGAAGATACTTTATAGAAAATCAAATAGTATTTGACTTCACCACTGTTATTGTCAAAGCCTTTACCAGGAGAAGATCTATCCCTCACCTCGCAGTGTCATAAACTACAGTAAGCGCAACGCTCGTCAGAACGGAAGTAAAGTGTAAAAAAACCTATTTACTTTGTGAGCAAAAGCTTTGCAACCGTGGAAGCTAGATAAGGAAAATGGAGAAGTCGGTGCTCGCCTTGATGGTTGCTGCAATGACGCTCAGACATTATTTTCAGGGACACACCATAAATGTGGTGACGGAGTTTCCAATAGGGAGTCTACTGCACTCACATGAGATAGCTGGAAGACTTGTGAAGCGGGCAGTAGAGCTTGAGTCATATGACATCCTCGCACTGCCGTAAAAGCTCAAGTCCTGGCGGACCTCATTACAGAATTTACTTATGATGACAAAGAACATGATCTAATGATGGTGGAAAAAGAAGAAGACGCTTGGACTCTATTCGTGGACGGGGCATCGAATCATCGTGGGGCTGGAGCGGGAGTGGTAGTTCAAACTCCACACAGAGAAACTTTTGAACAAGATTTGTCATTTTGGTTCCAGGCGTCGAACAATGAGGTAGAGTACGAGGCACTATTAGTTAGACTGTGACTCATGACTGAGTTCAAGTTAACAAGAGTAAAAATATTTTACGATTCAATGTTAGTTGCTAACCAAATCACATGAATATACAACGCAAAAGACAGCCTGATGGTAGAATACTTACATAGTGCTAAGGAAATGTTGCAGCTGTTCAAAGACCATGAGATTATGTAAATACCCTGAGTAGAAAATTCAAGGGCATATGCATTACCCAGCTTGGGGTCGTCAGCCCAAATTCCTTTTAGAAGAACAGTAATCGTAGAGTATTTGAGTGAACCATGTGCAAAGACGTTCGTTCAATCAAGAACTCCCAACCAACAGAATGGAAGCTTGGAAGCTCTAACAATGGAGTTCTAGGTACACCATGATCGATGGGGAGCTGTATAGAAGATCATTGTCAGACCCATACCTCAAATGTATTTCCCCAACAGAAGCCCAATACGTAATGGTTGGAGTACACGAAGGAATCTGTGGAAATCATTCTAGCATGAGATCTCTAGCCAACAAGTTATTGAATGAAAAGTACTACTGGCCAAAAATACAAGAGGAAGTGAAGTCCCTTGCGAAGAAGTGCGATAAGTGCCAACGATACTCTCCCATTCCAAAGATGGCTCCCGAGGCATTACAGACACTACTAATCCAATGGTCATTGATGTAGTGGGGAATTGAGGTAGTTGGGCCGCTGCCAATGGCTCCTGCTCAGAAAAGATTCTTAGTAGTGGCGACTGAGAACTTTACAAAGTGGATAGAAGCGGAAGCACTAGTAAGAGTGCGAGAAGATGAGGTAAGGCAATTCTTATGGAAAAATATTGCGTGCAGGTACGAGATCCTTAAGTACTTGTCTTGGATAATGGGCTTCAATTTACTAGAAGCCAGGTGAAAAGTTTTTATGATGATCTTTAAATAAAGAATAAACTGTCAACTCCATACTACCTATAAGGCAATGGGTAAGCAGAAATGTCAAATAGAACGATATTAGAGAATCCAAAAAAATGGCTAGAAGTTGCCAAGGCAAGTGGGTTGAAGAGTTACCATCATTTTTTTGGGCGTACCGCACAACACCGCGAGAACCGACTAGAGAAACGCCTTTTGCTCTAACATTTGGGACAAAAGTTGTCATATTAGTAGAAATTGGATGTCCCACTATGAGATTAGAAATCAATGAAGTCACAAACACTGAGTGGATGCCTGAAAATATGAACTTTTTGGAGGAGAAAATAGAAGCCGCTCTATTAAGGATGTCCAATTACAACCAGAAAAGGAGATATGTTCATAAAAGAGTCAGAGGAAGGAATTCCAAATGGGGGATCTTATGCTTAACAGGGTTTTCCAATCAAATGAAGGGAAGTTGGGAGGGACCTTTTATAGTCAAAGTAGCTAGGGGAAATAGATCCTACTACCTGTGACCAATGAGGGATGTGATCTATTTAAGCCTTGGAATGTTTTACATTTACATAAATATTATATATAATTATTTTTATATAGTGAAAACATTTATACCCGTGGTCTTTTCCCGTTAAGGGTTTTTCACGTAAAAATATGGTGCTCATTATTACTTTTTCAAAAATAAAAATAGGCCCCTGAGCTCACTAAGAGCATATGTCCATGAAAACTTTTACTTTTTAAAGGAAATGAGCCTATGAGCTCACCAACAACTTATGTCCATGAAGGTTTTTGATTTCTAAAGAAAACGGAAATGACCCCCTGAGCTCACCAAGAGCTTATGTCCATGAATGCTTTTTCTTTTTAAATAAAATGGAAATGGGCCCCTAATATCACCAAGAGCTTATGTCATGAAGGCCATTGTTTTCTAAAAAAAATGAAAACAAACCACTGAGCTTACTGAGGGCTTATATTCATGAAAGCTTTTGCTTTCTAAAAGAAATGGGCCCCTAAGCTCATTGAGGGCTTATGTTCATGAGGAATAGTGTCTACAGCATTACCCTCTAAAGGAAACCAATAAGGAAAGAAGTCCAAAAAGGAAAGAAGTCTGAAAAGAAGGAAGAAGTCTGAAAAGTATTCAACACTTAGAAAAATAAGGGGAAAGGATGAAAAAGGGGAAAAAAGTTTGAAAATGCAGTAAACATTACAATGAAAGATGAGGAAAATGTACTCAAGATGGAATCAAGTAAGGTTGCTAAACAAAACATTTTTTTCATTGATTATAAGAGAAAATTACAATGAAAAAGAGAAGTAAAAGATAACATATAACAATGAAAGCAAAAAGAAAAAAAAGCCTAAACTACGACAACTTCAGTATCCTTTTAGAGACATCCTTCTCTGAACCAGCAGTGGGATCAACAGTGGAATGCAAGGCTTGAGCAACAGTATCTTCAGTTGAAGCATTCATAGAATTCTCAACTTCTGGAACGAGTGCCTGCTTAGGAGGATGGTTTGCTTAGGCATCTCTATAGCCAACTCTATAGACGAGTATCTCCCCTTTCTTAAATAGAGCTTGGTGCTCTGCTTCAGATGTGTGGTCGCGTTCGAGGGCTTCATCCTTAGCTTTCTCAACTTTAACTTTTACCTTCTCAGCCTCGACAAAAACCTTTCTTGTAGCCTCCAAGTCCCCGTCCATCATCCGCTCTTCAGTCACTGCCACCTCCGCGTCATGAGCCATCCTCTCCAAAGCCTTCTGGAGTTCAACCTCATTTGCTAGGTGCTACTCTTTTTTAGCTTGAAGCTGAGCCTTGACAGAGTTTACCTATGTAAGCTCTCCCCGAAGAGTCATCAAAGCTTGGTAGTGTAGATGATGATGCTCCTGAAGGGCGTTGTGATGGGTAATAATAACCTAGAAAGATGAAAAAACAAACGAAGTACAAAAGAGTAAAACTTCAGAAGAGAAGAGAAGGAAAAGAAGAATTTTACCCTCATCAAGTCGTGGCTCAGACTATTAACCAACTCACTAATATTGAGCCCATTTGTGGTGTTGGCATCGACATTAGACTGAATGCCACAAAGAACAATATGAGAAGCCACAACATCATCCAGGAAACTAACCGAGGCTGGAACATGAGCGTTGACAAAATGTTTCCATTTCCATAAAGCTGGCAAGGGTTCACCAGCGGTGCTTCGCGACCGAAAAGTAGGAACAGTCTCAATGGGCAGAACGGGATCCGGTAGGGGAGGAAGATCAGAATTCGAAGAAGGAGCCTCGATATACGTGTTAGAAGCACTAGTAGTAGGAGGCTTAGGCAAGAGCTCTAAGAGGGATAAGCTCAAAGTGTTAGTCCGGGTCCTCTTCTCGATAGGATCAACAAACTTGATGCGGAGTCTTTTCATCATTCTTACACCGGCTTCAACTCGGTCAAATAACTCTTGATCAGATGATAAACTGGATGAATATGAAGAGTTGGAATGACTAGAAACATAATGGAAAGAAGGAGTTGGAATATCTTCAGGGATGGAAGATGAAGGCGTTGGAACAGATGTGGCAGCAAAGGGAGCCGAAACATGAGCGGGAACAGAGGCGGGGTTGATACTGAGGAGCACTTTCCAATCTCTGTCTTACGCCCGGAGTTGGAAAGCAGCAGCAAGTTTTGCCTTGGAGTCTTTGGAAAGATAGGGTTTTGAGTTCTTCTTAGCTGCAAAAGAAAAGATACAAAAATTTGTCAAAAGTGGAGAAAACAATAAACGAATAATAAGAAAAGATGAGAACCGGGGCCCCGACGACTTACTGGAAATTGCCCATTTCTTGGGAATTGTCCAGCGACCATCAGGGGTGTAAGCAAAGCTGATCAGAATGACGAAACCGATCAAATCAGACCGAACTGAGGCGGTTTGATCAGTTTAATAGTTCAAAATGGTATGGTTTGGTTTCTTTTCTATTAAAAAAGTTGGTTCGGTTCGATTTTTGGTTTGCACTCTGAAATCGAATGAAACCGAAGGAACACGAACCTTCATATAAAATGTCACTTTCTCATAATCCTATTTCTCATCATTCATTCAAGTCGCCTCCCTCCCCCCTCTTTCTCTCCTCTCCTTCGTCGTAGTCATAGCTCACCATATACACCATGCAGTCGCAGATCCATCATCGTCTTAGCAGATCTGTCATCATGTAGATGCTAACTCCTCACTGTAGTAGCTCCTCGCCATGGTATTCCAGTGTTGTCGCAGGGGCTCTGCTGCTCTGCCTCTAGCCCTCTCGTCTTCAGCCACTTATTCTCGTGAAAGTGGTCCTCTTAGTTTATTCTCCTTCACCCAGATCTTCTTATAGTAGGTTTGTTACTTTGTCTCTCCAAAAGCTACTACAAGGTGGAGGATTATTTCCATTTATTTAATTTGTTTTGTAATTATTTAAGGCGGATCTTCCATTTTTGTTGGGACAAATTGTGTATTTCCATTCCTTTGCTTAAAGCTTGAATATGAGATCTAATTGGTGAATTTTTAGCTTCTATCCTTTAGTTCATGTTTTACTCTTTGAGATGTTCCCTCATTTTAAGTTCATACATTGATGTGTTGTGTTTTCATCGCGTTTTCATCTCATTTTTTAATTTACTTCACTGTATCCTTTTTCTAACAAATGCAAGAGGAAAATAAATTTCATTTTCTCAGAGTTTAGAACAAATCGCGAAACCGCACCAAACCGAACCCTTTTTCACGGTTCAGTTTGGCTCGGTTGATACACCTATGATAGTTCAGTTCAGTTTTAATATTTAAAAACCTTCATTTATGGTTTGGTTTGAAAAAATCTCTTAAACCGAGCCGAACCGAACTGATTACACCCCTAATGGCACATGTGAGATATTCTTTGAATGGGAAGAAGAAAGGTTACTCTAAAAAAAGCTCATTTGAAAGCGTAAGTGACATGCCATAAATCGTGCGAGTAACTGACATGATCAAGAGTTGAACAACACATGGCATGGTCCTGAGAGTAGGAAGGTAAAGTGACTGAAAAATTCAAAACAAACAGCCTTGAATGATGTGCAAAAAGGCGGAGAATAATGATATACAATGATTGCAAAAAATCTTAATATTGCATATTAATTTCACTATTTGATATTAAATGCAATATGGGCAAATGAACAGGTAAAAAGTCACTTAGGAAGTCATGTAAGCAAGAATAACCAATCAAAGTAGGAAAAGAAGCTGCCACTATGGCCAAGCGGGTAACAAGCATCCCAGCCATTAATTCCATCATACGGCATCCAATGGTTCAAGTTTGAATGGTTGTTAGCACAAATAAGTAATATTTGGTCACTAACTGAATGGAAAAATCAAATCTCAAAGGATAAGCTCAATCTTGAGGAATATTTTGTTTTTTCTTTGTGTTTTTCAGGAGTTCAGTTGTACTTCAACCCTATCAATACATACCAATTGTAAACTCAAATAAGAATACAAACTCCAGCAATTATATCCTTGTTCTTGAGAATTCTCTCTCTCTCTCTCTCTCTCTCTCTCTCTCTCTCTCTCTCTCTCTCTCTTTATTATTATTCTTATTTTTTGAGTGTGAGGAATTTTTTCTTTACAAGAACGATAATGAAAAATATGGAATAGTAAGAAATTGAGAGAATGAGTTAAGAGAATTGTTCTTGTATTGGATGTGTCATTCGAGGTTGCATACGCCTCTCTTATACATAAAACTATAGTAAATGATAATTAGATATCTTTCTGTTGCTAGACTTGAGGGGCTGTTAGGATTGCAATCTGTCAGTTACATAGGAACATTCTTTTCTTGAATATTTTTTCGTAACCGCTAAGTTGATCCAATGGTTTTCATACATCCTCATCCTTTTATTAATTCTTCGGTTTGGATTTCACCACATGTAGGACGAAGATTGACTGTTCAATGAGTTATATTTACAGACTTAGATATCAAATTTCATTAATAAGTTGGAGATCATTTGCTTTTAATTCCCTGCATTAGAATGTGATTTCAATATTGTTATCTGTTGTTTATGAAATTATTGATCCTTTAATTCTGAGTTTGTTTTGCAATTTCATTGGTGTTTTGATATTATTCATCCTTCTCACGTCAATAAATTACTATTGCCTTTTGTCGTATATGATTATGAAACTTGATTGTGTTTTGATAAGAAAATATGAATGAAAATGGATTTTTTAAGCCCCATCTATTGTGTCTATATCAGTAACCCTATGAGTCCCTTGAAAACCACAAGCAACTTTCTCAAACTGGAGGTTCTTTTGCATTCTTGTTCAACTTTACCAGTCACATTGGAGCGGTACAAGACGAATAACAAAATATCTTACTTTCACAGTCAAGACGTGAGATTAGCTTTGAGTTATAGTAAGTAAACTTTGAATTTCTGAACTGCATTGTGTTTATGGCAAATAACCGTTTAATGGTCCTCTTGCATTAGCTTAATTAGCATGTCAATGTTATTCTTTTGTTTATGCAGAGATGAATCGTCTTTCCTTGGATGCGAGAAATCTTATAATTTTGGTCTACTATTTAGAGATGCTAGACCAAATGGCGTTAATGTTCTATGTATAGTCAATTGTTAATACTTCTAGTAATCAAGTGCATGCACATGCTTATAGTGAAGGATCTTGTAAGAGGCATTGTATTGGGCAGCTAAATTTTGTTCATATTCCAAATTATTCATGTTTAAATCAGTCTTCAAAATACAGCAGGATGTCTGAGAACAATAATGTGGATGAAGAGACAAATGTCATTGATCAAGTTAATTCTGGTAAGAAGCACCATTTTTGGACTACAAATGAAGACGCAAAATTGGTCGAGTGTTTAATAGATTTAGTGAATACTATTACTTGGAGAGGTGACAGCAAGACCATTAAAACTGGGTTTGCGAAACGGTTGAAAACACGGATTTTACCAAAACTTCCAGATACTGAGATTTGGGCACATCCCCATATCGATTCAAGGGTGAGACTGGAAGAAACAATATCAAGCTTTATCTGAGATGACGGGACCTAATGGCTCAGACGGGGGATGGTATTTTTTGTGCACGTATATAAGGGATGATACATGTTGTATGTGAGCGTGACTTAGATAGCACCCCTAACATAATGAAAGATAGCCCGAATGGTCTAAAATAGACCAACATTTTGATTGTTAAATTTGTGTAAATATTTGAAAGAAATGATAACTCTTCAAAGGGATTTTGTAGTGTTTATTATTTGTTTTAGTCAAATTGTCATAAGCTTGAACAGTGTGAAACTTGAAACTTGAAAGAAAGAAAACAATACAACAAAAAGATCATAAACAGGATAAGTAGTAAAGTAATATCTAAAAATCAAAATCCCCAATTTATATCCATTTTCAAAAGGTTAATACCCACTCAAATTTTGCATATTTGGGTATTGAGGTGCTCCATATTTTGTGGTTGAGATTATATAATAAATTTTATTGATTTAATAAAAATAAATTTTATTAAATTTTAGTCTAGTATTATTAATCTATTCAAATTTTAATAAAACATAATTAAAATTAATTTTAAAAGTGCATGTCAATATGCTTTTTACATAATATAACTGAAAGGCATTTAAATAATTTTCTATTATCTATATAAATTGATAACAAAATTTAACACATATCAAATATAGATATCCTAATTTGTCACCAATTATTTTATAAATTACCATACAATTAAACATGACAATCATATTTTATCAATAATTAAAGTGTTACCAATTGAATTAATAATAATTAAATTACAATGATAAATCTTGATTGTGTGAATCAAACAACCACTTAATGTTTACAGGTTAGCAATTTTGACTTCTAGATTTACCATAAACAGACATCAAATAATTAACGGGCCAGGATGGGCAAAGAATACTGTCGTGAGTTTTGACCGGCCTGAAAGTAACTTCAATTGCCATATTCACCATCTTACTTACTCAGCCAAAACACCATTTCTAAGTGTATAGGAGACATAGAAAGAGAAGTGTTACATTAAAAAATAGAACTGAAACCTTTTTACCATGAACTCACAACCCCTTCCCGCACTTTACCAATTTAATTCCATTGTAAAATTAATGAACTGTAAAATTAATGAATTATAATTTGGTTATTCGATTATAAAATTGACGATTTAGTTTGATATGATTGTAAAGTTGATGAATTTCAGCTCTATTTTATTTTGGAATTGATGAATTTTTATGTTATTCAAATGTTAAATTGATGAATTTCGGTTCGATTCGACTATAATTGATGAGTTTTAGTTTTGGTTTATCAATCGATGATTCGGTTTGGTTTGATGATAAAATTATTAAATTCTAATTTTGTTCGATCATAGAATTGATTAATTTTACTATTGGTTATTCTATTATAAAATTGACGACTCAATTTATTCAGCCGTACACTGATGAATTTCAGTTTGATTATTTGATTATAAAATTGATGAATGTTAGTGTTATTCGAGTGTAGCATTGATGAATGATGGTCCTGTTTAATTATAAAATTGATAAATTTTATTTCAGTTATCAAGTCATATTTTAGTTTAGTTCAATTATAAAATTGATAGTATTCAATTGTCAATCATGACTGAAAATGAAAATTACACCACAATTATTATTATAAATTATTGTCTTTAGGAGAATCGGCGAAGATGGAGAAAATGCCATCGGGGTTGCCTGTGGAGTGGAGATGGAGTTTTTTAGAATAAATTGGTACCTAGTGGGTATTGGATATTACCCATACCTTACCTATTTTTTGGCAAGGGAGAGGGAGATACAACATGAAGTTCAAACTCTTGATCTTGAGGTTGGAAACCTCTCATATAACCATTTGACCTGAAAGGCCTAGTTCATATACCTTGCCTTTTTACAATGAGTAAAAAATTACCCACCCAATAAAAACTCATGCCAATTTATAATAGGCTCAATTAGGGAACTAGCTCATTATAGTAAAATAAATAAGAATAGCCAAAAAGTTAGTAAATTGTATGAATGGCCGAATTTACTCCAAACTCAACATGAAAACCTAATAACAATAATGAACTGCCAAAATTGGCCTTACTAACAAAGGAAACCCTACCTCTTTCACGTCTCATTTAAGCGAAAAATCGAGAAGAACAAAATCTTAGTCTCAAATTCTCTCACGACGCGAGGAACCCTATGAAACAACCTGTCCGCTTCAAGATCTAAGAGAAAATCATTGTAATATATACGATCTTTACAAAATAAAAAGAATCGTAAAGGTCAAAACTAGAGGTGAGCTTTTTGTGCTTGCGATTTAGTATCTGTAAAATAATAAAATAAAGGACATTATACAAAAGTAAAATTTAAACTAGCTTATATACTTAATTTTTCCTTTATAATATTTGAAACTCACCCATTAAGTTAGATACCCATATATATTTTTACGCCCAAATATTATGTCATCTCTAGTTTAGTTTAGATCATGGACCTCTGTTTTGGATTATGGAGACAATGTAAAATGGAACAATTTTGTATTCCTCTTTGTTCGACAATGGGGAGAGAAAAGGTCAAATGAAACCCCTGTTTTCAATTTGGGGAAAGAGGTGTTTTATACCATTTATCTTTTATCTTTTTTAAGTTTTTAAATAAAGTAAAAGAAACAAAAGTAATGTAAAAAAGAAGGAATAAGAGACAATTTTTTTTAATATCAGTCCTTAAAATAATTTCAAACTATACTTTCATCACAAAACAATATCATTCATTACAAAATTCATATATATTATCAGAAGTTTACTATCAATCATCATATCAACAATATCCATCATAATTGTCATAACAACTATGAGTACTTGTAAAAGGACACGTTCAGGATTCACTATCAGGATGAATACTTGTAAGTTCATAATTGATAGATGCAATAAATTTTTTGGGTATTCAATTTATCCCACCATTTAGTATAATATTGTCTGGTGATGATTCCATCTTCAACTGAGTATTGTCATTTCAAAATCTAAGATATTTTGTATTTTTTTTGAAAAATAGAGCGTTCGAGGAAAGGAAACTTCAATTGGAGAGGGCTCAAAAATCTTAGAAAATAAATTGAAACATTGTTGTAAATCAATTGAAAAATATTATAGCGTGAGACCATGGATGGTCCACCATTTTAAGAACCAATTTGGAAGACTAAATTTGAAATATTTATGAAAATTTAGAAACCAATAATGAGAGAAATCACTAGTTTGATGCAATAAAATCATTTGTCGTGAATCAATATAATCAAAATAATTATATTATTTTTTATTCAAATTGAAACTTGAGGGATGGATTTCCTATTCTTCCATAGTTTTGATTCTGAGAATGGAGAAGGAATGATAAAAGATTCTTTCCTCAGAATTTTTTATTGTACTGATTTTTATGGATTTTGTTTATAAGAGAATGTCTCCGTAGAAAGTGAGAATTTTGTCAATGTCCCTAGGGACATAATGAAATTTAGGAATGAAATGGGCTTTAGTAATTTGTTCCGGATCCTTCAGATGAGCAAATGGAGACTCAATATGAAAGAGATATTCAATGTGAATTTTTTGAAAATGTGATATTGGTTGGTCAAGTGATTGATCAATGAGGGATTGAGTATTGGAGAAGGGATCAAATTGTTTGACAAGAGTTCATTGGTAATTAGGTCTGATGGACCCAGATATTGTTGATCGAGTTTGGTTAGGAGTAGAAGACTCCTATTTGATTTGAGCCTTAAGGGTCAATTGTTGAGTCAAAAACTCTTCGATAATTGCACAATTCATAATTCGTACATGATTTCTAAAAATAATATTGATTCTTTCAGTTAAGGACTCTACTGCATGTCTATGAATTTTTTGAAATCCGTCAGGCATGATGAAGAAAGTTCCTTCTGGAATCAGAAATTCTTCTATTGTTTTATTTGAAAATTCAATTTTAAATATTGCTTGTCCCAAAAAATTCACAGTTAAAATTTTACTGTTATCATAACAGACCTCATTATCCTTGTGAAAATCTATTTTTCCAAATTTTTCATATCATTGAATTAATATTATATTGAAGACATCCTTCAACCCAACATCTTCTAAAAGTTCATCCAACTCATTAATATAGTCATTCCTTGAGTATTCAAATCCATTGTAACCATAATCAATGATGGAGAGTTTTGAGCAAAACGTGGCTACTCTGCCATTGAACTTCTTGATTTAAAAAAAATTATTGAGTAATCTCGGTTCTACCTTTTTGTATTCCAATATTTTAGAATTTTTAGATTCTTCCATTGTGGAATCTTGAATGGCTTCATGCATAACTTCAAGAGAATGAAAGTTAGGAATTGAATTGTTAATATATTGAGAATTTGAAATATTAAAAATGCTAAATATAAATTGTTACTTGTCAAAACTTTGTTTAGAATTATTCTTAAAACATGTTTTGCATATATGTAATTAATTAAAACAAATTGTATGTTTCGATCCAAATAAAACTTTAACCTTGGAAATCTAATTTTAGACTGAAACAATTCTATTTCTTTTACAAAGATAACTAAATCATTTTGTCTTATTATCTTAGTAAACAATTTAAAGTGTTCCCAATATAATATAATCAAGAAATTCAACTAATATTGTTTGATGTAGTCAAATAAGAAATCAGTGAATTGGTTGGAAATCTTGTTTATTTTCCATACAATCTTGTCCTGAAGAGAATATTCTTGTTTTTCTTTATAAGAAATTAAACTTATAGATTTAAAACAGAATTTTGTTTTAGTGTTTTCAATTTATCATTGTGAGAAAAAAAAGAAATTTGAATTTAACAGGTTCATCTGTGGAATCAGTAATTAGCCCATCATACTCTGTTGTAAAAGAAAACAACAAAAGAAATGAATGGTAAACTGAGAATAATTTTATCAGTCATTTTATTTACTAAGACAAACTATGTTTTGAAGCATATATTGTGTTAACAAATATGGACTATGGGAATTTTATAACTAATATGCATCTTAGTACCATTGGCAGAAGACAAAGATTCTCTTGTCTTCCTGAAGTACATGGAACGAATGAGTTATTCCTTCATACAATTCAACTCTGCTCGTGATTCAACAAGAGTCATTGTAGTAAAATAAAAATGTTGAATTATTATTTTGATCATTATGTGTCATTTCTTAAATTTGATGTGATTAAGAATTTGGATGAAATTATCATCATTTTGATTGATAAGGTTTGGCTGTTTAATTATCATTTTGATTATCATCATTTTGAAATTTTCACACACACACACACACACACACACACACACTCACACACACACACACACACACATATATGTGTGTGTGTGTTATATACAATTTATAACATATATACTACCGTAGCGTGTTGAAAATTTTCTCAAAATTTTCAAAAATCGACCCTCTGCACTCTCATCTCTCCTAAAATTGCAAAATTTCGAATACTCTCCCTCTCCCGCCCTCCCTCTCTCCCTCCCTCCTTCCGTCCCTCTCCCTCTCTCCCTTCCTGTTCCTCTCTTCATCTCTCTCCCTTTCTTTATGTCTCAAATCCCTAACCAAATTTACCCATAAAATCTCCAACAAAACTTGTTTGAGCAAAATAGTGAAAAGCTAAATATGATATAAACCTCATCAACGGTTTGCGATAAAACTCGATAAAAATGATAGTTCAACAACTCTATGAGCGATTTTAAACCAAGAAATGATAAAAGCTTGACCCAATTCAAATTTGTTGAAGAGAACCAAAGCTATAAAGGTGAAATGGTATGTCGATATGCCATAATCCGGGATGAATGAACTGATTAATAAGTTGGGGTGAATGCCACAGATAAGAATCTAATAAGTTCGAAGAGCTCAAGAAGAACCAAAGAGAATTTCTCTAAAATATATTATCAGTAATCTCCATTTTTTACAAAAAAATAAACTCTCTTTATATAGATGTTTGTTCCAGCACATAATAAAGGTAATTTAAGCTATTGGGAAAGATAAAAGACTTTATAAAATTGAAATTACATTTGAAATATGAAAAGACACATTTTTAGTGTAATTGCTAATTAGCCACTTCAATTTCTTTGATGATCTGGATAAAACTTTGATTATCATTTGAACTCATCTTTGCATGCAATTTTTCAAAATCAGTCCAAAACTCATTGATTCATTAAGTTTTTTTTATTAATTTATGAGATCTAACCCTTGAAATTGCCCATTTGGAATGTGTAATTGGCTCCCTTTAGTTTGCTTCGTGGTTCATCATTCCCTCTCTTCTCAAAAGGATTCGTCCTGGAATCTTCACTTGAAATAAACCGTCTCCTTTAAAATGTAGCTTAGCTAGAAATCATTTTTTTCATCATGTCTTTGCACTCAAAATAACTTTGTTGAAATTCTAGAGTTCTTCTATGTTTTTTTTACAATGATAAGCTATGATGAGATAAGATAAAATTCTCCAACCAAATTTATATATATATAGAGATAACGAGACAATTACAAATACTATAAAAGAAAGAGTAATATAGTATACATACAAACAGTGAAGACTATTTAATTTATTTTACTACATTAATAAATAGCTTACTATATCTAAAAGCTTGAAAAACATTCGTTGAACAAATCTGTCCAACTGAATTCCTATTAGACCTAATTTACCTCTAAGCTTTTAATCTTTTGATTTCAATCATTTCTACTAACATTTTCATTAAATCCCTTTTAGTTATAGGTACAGATATGATAAACCACACGTTACAATTAAAATGATTACATTTATTTATTTAATGTAAACTACAATAATTACATAATTATAAAAAATAGTCATTAATGGGTAATACTAAACATTTAATTACAGCTTATCTTTCAAGAGAGAGAAGTTGAGCTTCTCTGTAGAACTTTGCTAGGGTTTCTCCTCCTGGAGGAGGAGGCTCTCCACCGACCACCATGGTTAAAGAGGCCTATTTCAGTGAATCTTCTTCTTCCTTAACCCTTGGGGTCATTCTCAAGACCCCTCCCAATAGATCTAACGAAGGTATATTTGAGTCTACCTCAATTAATGAGGAGCAGTTATTACAAGGTGACAAAACAGGAGAGAATAGACAAGGATCTTGTCATTTCGAAGGCTGTAGTCAACGAAGTTATTGCTGTATCTAACTCTTAGCTCGTGGAGGCTCCAGTTACGTAGTCATTTATTTCCAAGTCAAATGACAAGGAAAATCTCAAGGACGAGCATCAAAGTTATGGGCCTCTTCCACCTGTGCGTAAACAAGTGGTTGTGGGTCTTACAAGTGTGGCCTTGAAGTCAATATCCTCTGAGATTGTTGGAGGGAAATTCTCTCTGTCTAAAAATATCCAAAATATTTCTAAGGTTGCCCGACCTAAAGGGGTTGCCCGAAGAAGAGAGCTGAATAAGAATAGGAACACGGTGGAGACGCCCATGCTGTGGAAAACCCAAGATTACGCGAATCCACTGAAGACCAATCAGGACATGCCACGTCAACCTTAGCTTTAAAAGCGTATCTGCCAGCTGGAGGAGATAAATCAATGGTGTTACTTCCCGGTTATTCAGCGCCTAGTTTTGAGGAAAGTGAACTACCGTTGACAGTTATCCCTGAGTTCATTAATGGGGACATGGGAACCAACGCTATATACCTAAACGTCGAAGATTTGACCAACTCAGTATATTCATCTCCAACGCGTAAACCTGCTTCTACTGAGTTCCCCGAGTATAACTCGACAGTTGAGGAATTTGAAGTATATGTGAATAGGAAAAAAACACTCAAGATACATGTAAAAAAATCAATCATCAGAACGGAAAAGAGCACTGAAACAAGAAACCTCATCAGAATGGGAAAGAAAGGATAAGAAAAAGAAAGGAAACAGACGTAAAGGACCCGAAATGACAGACATACGACAATGATTGATTGAGTAAAGCTGAATTACTTGGAGGAGACAGATTGACAGACCACCAATTAGTTATGATTGATTGGCTCAAAACTACAAGAAATTGTCAAGTGGCTGTGATTCATTGGCAGCTGAGCAAGACATAAAGGAAATGGGGCATACCCAGCAGAATGACCCTCTCAAACGGGTGTAATCCCTAGCATAATGAGTGCTTCTTTTTATATTATTATTTTATTCAACTCATGGAATTTGGGAAGCCTAATAAATGCCAATGTACTAGATGAAAAGGACACGTTCAATACTGTAGATGCAAAGGTGTCACGTGAGTGAGGTACATGAGTGGTCTAGTCCTAGCTCGTGATCGGAACAATGCCTGAGAACGTCGGGGAGGACGCCGGGAGGTAAAGGGGGAGCACTCGAGACATTTAAGGGTGGTGACAAATGCTTGCTCTCTCTCTCTAGAAGTGGGAGTTTCTCACTCTAGAAATGAGAGTTTCTCCCTCTAAAGTGGGAGCTTCTCTCTCTAAATTTTCAATCCTCTCAAATAAATGAGGAGTCCTCCTTTTATAGGTGAACAAAAGGAGGGGGGATCATTGCAACTAATCCCTTGACTAGTTGCAAGCCCGCCAATCAAATCCCACCACTTAAGCTAACTGATTATGTTTAGGTGAGTAAGAGGGGGATTACACGTGAGCCAATCGGGTGGCGCCACGTGGATCTTGTGTAATGACTATGATCTTGGGAGAACACGCCTAGCCGGTGAGGCGCGACGACGGTGTTCACCCAACGCCTCCTCTACAAAGGTTCTCTCAAACAAAACCCTTCCCCAAGGTGGGAGGGTAGCACACCCTCAATGTCTAGAGTGGTCATACCGAGGAGGTATGTCCCCCGTCCAGTACAAAGTAGCCTCACCCCTAATCCTGCCAATCCATAGCCTCCCGAACATGCCCAGACAACCATACGTCCACCCAAGCCTTTGCCTCCTGACTTAGTGGTTTATGATGTGATGACTTGTTGTGGTACTATAGTGGTGCGTCTACAAGTTGCATTATGGATGGTGATCAATGCACCTCCATGGTACACCCATGAGGGTGACATCAATGGTGCTACCATGGGGGTGACATCAATAGTGCTACTGCGGGGGTGACACCCCATGGTGTTGCAATGGGGATGACCGCCATGGGTACCTCAGTGGCGGCACCTCAAGGGGTGTACCTCAGTGGCGGCAACCCATGGGGTGCACCTCAACGGTGACGCTCCATGGTACATCATTGGTGGGGACACTCCTGATACACCGTAAGAGTTACGCTTTATGGACAGTCAACGTTGAGGTCGTCAACCCTCATGTACATTTAGTCCCATGTGCAAGGACAATGTGGAGTAATCGTGCCTATACACAATTTCTTCATTGTAGCAATCAGTTGTATTATCAAGTCCCCGATCCTTTAATCGTTCCGTTACGTGGTGAATACGGGATGCGTCGATCCGCCATGCCCAATGTGCCTCCTTTGTGTGGTGTAGGCATTTCCATGTTACATGAGGTCAAATTTATAAGATTAATTTTTTGTGGTGCAAATTTTGAAAAAAAATTCAATTTTTTGGGAGTCCCCACTCCCTTTTCCCTCTTTTGAAAAGAAAAAAAAAAACGAGTCGAGTGGCGACATGAAGTGGTGAGGGCGAGCATGATCGAACTCGACTGGCGGCATGGGCTTTGGCCAGCATGCCACCACTGAGCCTCAGTGGCGGCATCCAAGCATGCTTGGCCAATGCTTCCACTAAGGTTCAGTGGCGGCATCTAAGCATGCTTAGCCAATGCCTCCACCGAGGTTCAGTGGCGGCATCCAAGGATGCTTGGCCAATGCCGCCACTGAGGTTCATTGGCGGCACCTAAGCATGCTTGGCCAATGCCACCACTGAGGTTCAGTGGCGGCATCCAATGATGCTTGGCCAAACCGCCACTGAGGTTCAGTGGTGGCATCCAAGGATGCTTGGCCAATGCCGCCACTGAGGTTCAGTGGCCGACATAAGTTTTTTGGAGTCCCCACTCCTTTCTCCCTCTATAAAAAGGACTACAAGCTTCAAGAAAGGTGTTTTTCCTCCTTTATTCATTGGCTAGGGTTTGAGGTAAACCCATTGATTTCTCAAACTTTTCTTGCATTTTTTGAGTGAATCGCTGTTGTAAATTGTCTAATGCTTGATGGAAAATTTGTTGGGTGTTGTAATTTTGTGAAATTTTGTTGCCATGTGAGTGATGCATGACATGGACTTGAGTGGGAGTTGATGGTGCCCGAGAGTTGTTTGTGTTGGGTGCAGTCGTGATGTGCGAAGCACCCTTAATGGGGGGTGGAGTGTAGTGGTGGCTTGGGGGAGTGGGAAAGCATCAGCGGCTTGGAGGAGCAAGAGTGAAGCGCCTACTTTGGGGGGGGGGGGGCANGGGGGGGGGGGGTGCAGCGCCTGCTTAGGGGAGAGAGAGTGCAGCTCCTGCTGGTAGAGCGGGAGCACACCTGCTTAGGGGAGCGGGAGTGAAGCTCTGTTTGGGGGAGCAAGTGTGTAGTGCCTTGGGGGATGGGAGTGCAGCTCCTTCTTAGGGGAGCGGAAGTGAATCGGCTTAAAGGAGCAAGAGTGCAGCGGTTGGGGGAGGGGGAGCGGGGCGGCTAGTGGAGCGGGAGTGCAGCTCCTGCTTGGGGGAGTGGGAGCGCAGCTTTGCTTTGTTGGACTTCTCTCTTCAGGTGAATGAATTACTAACTCTTGTACGTAGAGATTTTTTTTAGAATTTTTCCTCCGTTAGACATCCCTCCGCGGAACATGCCTCCGCTATAAGGTACTTGTAACATGCTTCCCCCCTTAGTAAGGAAAATTTTGCTTCCAAGGAGTGTGCGAGAGTGTACGGGAGCATATGCAACGGAGTGCACGGGAGCATCCGTAACAGAGTGCGGAAGAGCATCCGCCAGGGGGTGCACGTAAGCATTCACAACGGAGTGCGTGGGAGCATCCGCCAAGGAGTGCGTGGGAGTATCCACTAGGGAGTCCGCTGGAGTATCCGCATCGGAGTGTGCGGAAGCATCTGCAAAAGAGTGCACGAAAGCATCCACCAGGGAGTGCGTGGGAGCATCCGACAGGGAGTGCCTGGGAGCATCCGCAAGGGAGTGTGTGAGAGCCTCCGCCAAGGAGTGCGGGAAAGCCTACATCGAGGAGCGCGTGTATGCTTCTGCCGAGTAATGAGTGAAAGCCTTCATCGAGGAGTGCGTATATGCATCTCACCGATGAGTGCGTATATTCATCTCACCGTGAACGTCGTCTATTATGGATGTTCTCAAGTAGAGGCGTGAAAGCTATGCATCTCACCAAGCATGACGTCTATCATGGGTGTTCTTAAGTAGAGGCGTGAAATCCTATGCATCTCACCAAGAATGACGACTCTCATGGGTGTTCTCGAGTAAAGGCGTGAAAGCATATGCGTCTTACCAAGCATGACGTCTATCATTGGTGTTCTCAGGTAGAGGCATGAAATCCTACACATCTCACCAAGCATGACGTCTGCATGTGTGTTCTCAAGTAGAGGCGTGAAACCTATGCGTCTCACCAAAGATGACATCTATCATGAGTGTTCTCAAGTAGAGGCATGAAAGCCTATGTATCTCACCAAGCACGACGTCTATCATGGGTGTTCTCAAGTAGAGGCGTGAAAGCCTATGAATCTCACAAAGCATGATGTATATCATGGGTGTTCTCAAGTAGAGGCATGAAAGCCTATGCATCTCACCAAGCATTACGTCTATCATGGGTGTTCTCAATTAGAGGCGTGAAAGCCTATGTATCTTACCAAGCATGATGTCTATCATGGGCGTACTCAAGTAGAGGCGTGAAAGCCTATGCGACTCACCGAGCATGACATCTATCATGGGTGTTCTCAGGTAGAGGCGTGAAAGCCTATGTATCTCACTAAACATGACATATATCATAGGTGTACTCAAGTAGAGGCGTGAAAGCCAATGCGACTCACCAAACATGACGTTTATCTTGGGTGTTCTCAAGCAGAGGCGTGAAAGCCTATGCATCTCACCAAGATGACATCTATCATGGGTGTTCTCAAGTAGAGGCCTGGAAGCCTATGCATCTCACCAAGCATGACGTCTATCATGAGTGTTCTCAAGTAAAAGCGTGAAAACCTATGCATCTCACCAAGCATGACGTTTATCATGGGTGTTCTCAAGCAGAGGCGTGAGAGCCTATACATCTCACCAAGCATGACGTCTAACATGGGTGTTCTCAAGTAGAGGCGTGAAAGCTTATGCATCTCACCAAGCATGACGTCTATCATGGGTGTTCTCAAGTAAAGGCGTGAAAGCATATGCATCTAACCAAGCTTGACGTCTATCATGTGTGTTCTCAAGTAGAGGAATGAAAGCTTATGCATCTCACCAAGCATGACGTCTATCATGGGTGTTCTCAAGTAGAGGCGCGAAAGCCTATGAATCTCACCAAGCAAGACGTCTATCATGGGTGTTCTCAAGGAGAGACGTGAAAGCCTATGCATCTCACCAAGCATGACGTCTATCATGTGTGTTCTCAAGTAGAGGCCTGAAAGCCTATGCATCTCACCAAGCATGACGTCTATCATGGGTGTTCTCAAGTAGAGGCGTGAAAACATATGCATCTCACCAAGAATGACATATATCATGGGTGTTCTCAAGTAGAGGCGTGAAAGCCTATGCATCTCACCAAGCATGACGTCTATTATGGGTGTTCTCAAGTAGAGTCGTGAAAGCCTATGTGTCTCACCAAGCATGACGTCTCTCATGGGTGTTCTCAAGTAGAGGCGTGAAAGCCTATGCATCTCACCAAGCATGACGTCTATGATGGGTGTTCTCAAGTGGAGGCATGAAGGCCTATGCATTTCACTAAGCATGATGGCCATCATAGGTGTTCTCAAGTAGAGGCGTGAAAGCCTATGCACCTCACCAAGCATGACGTCTATCATAGGTGTTCTCAAGTAGATGCGTGAAAGCTTATGCATCTCACCAAGCATGACGTCTATCATAGGTGTTTTCAAGTAGAAGCGTGAAAGCCTATGCATCTCAGCAAGCATGACGCCTATTGGGTGTTCGCAAGTAGAGGCCTGAAAGCTATGCATATCACCAAGCATGACGTTTATCATGGGTGTTCGCAAGTAGAGGCCTGAAAGCCTATGCATCTCACCAAGCATGACGTCTATTATGGGTGTTCATAAGTAGAGACGTGAAAGCTTATGCATCTCACCAAGCATGATGTCTATCATGGGTGTTCTCAAGTAGAGGCGTGAAAGCCTATGCATCTCACCAAGCATGACGTATATCATGGGTGTTCTCAAGTAGAGGCGTGATAGCATATGCATCTCACCAAGGATGATGTGTATCATGGGTGTTCTCAAGTAGAGGCGTGAAAGCCTATGCATCTTACCAAGCTTGACATCTATCATGTGTGTTCTCAAGTGAAAGCGTTGGATCCTATGTGTTTGACTAAGTGTGACCTTTATCACGGGTGTTGTCAATTAATGGCGTCAAAGCTCGCTTCGTCAAGGATGTGGAAAATTCCCTTAAACATATGAACTCATCGTAACCATATGGTCTTATGTCATCAATGAAATGTATCATGCGTTTCTTGGCACACCCATTTCTGCCATTGTACTTTCAAAACTTTGGGGGAAAGTAGTCTGTGGGGTATGGTCTAAAAGCTAAGTCAGTCGAGTTTGGTGGTTTGAAGTTGACAACAAACTCATTCAACGATGCTCTTATTCTTTCCTCTTGGAGCACATTTTGGAGTGCTTTCATGGGTAATGAAATGACCTCTTCCAACAAGGACGTTGTATGCGCCTAGGGTGAAGTTAGCTTGATCCATTGTAGTAAAAAGGTGGTGGTGTTGGTGTAACATTAGTTTGTGCGAGGGTCTTAATGTTGGTTCGAACATTCAATTGAACATGGTTTTGGGTGAATGCTTGTGATTGAAAGCCTATAACGGAAGATGGTTGGATGCCATGAGCTAGGTCATTTGCGTGCCTATGGTGGGGGTTGGTTGTGCTCCCACGATGGAGGCTGGTTGTGCGCCCATGGTGGAGGTAGTCGGTTGCGCACCCATGATGTACTCAGTTACCCGTCGATCATATGAAGGTTAGTTGCGTGCCTATGGTGTGGCGCGAGTTGTTGCTCACGTGGGGCATGTAGCCATAGTGGCGGGTTGGCATCCATGGGATGGAGGGCCTTCGTCCACGGGAGTGAGCCCGAGCGTGAGCTTATTTAGTGGCAGCATAGTCTGGGTTAGTAGTGGCATGGGAGATGCAGGATAAGGCCTTTGCGCACGGGAGTAAGCGTGGGAGTGAGCCTGGTTGGTGGCGGCATTGTCATGGTTGGTGGCAGCATTAGAGATGCAGGATAGAGAATTTGCACGCGGGAGTGAGAGTGGGAGTTAAAGCGGGCGTGAGACTGCTTGGTGGCGGCATGGTACATGCAGGATAGAGCATTCAAGCGCGGGAGTGAGTGTGGGCGTGAGCTTACTTGGTTGCCTGGCATGTATGTGTGAAGGGGACATGGGGCTTCTTGGGTCGTGCCCCCGCGTGGGCTATGGAGTCTTGGTCGCGTCCTTGTGCACGGGTTGGGCGAGCTTGACTTGCTCGAGAGGAAGCGTGTCCGTGCAAGTGTGGCAGAGGGATTCTCTTAGATGGCAGGTTGAATAAGCTTGACTTGGTCGAACGGGAGTGTGTCTGCGCAAGTTTGATGGAAGGTTGCTCTTAAGTGGCGGGTTGGGAAAGCTTGACTTGGGTGACGACATTGCTTGGGTCCAATGACGGGGAGGATGATGTCCTTTGGGTGTTGTGATGCGGTGGCACTGATGTATGAGTTTAACGTATCAATAACTCTCCTCATCTTAACGTTGGAAGCTTGGAGCTCTCAGATAGCTTCGGTTTACTCTTGCACCGAGGCAACTATGCTTGGTTGCATCTCGCGTGAAGTGTTCTCTTTTTCTTGTCCACGCTCGTCGTTGAGTATGGGTCGATCTCCCTCCGTGCGTGACAGAGATGCTCTTTCTTTGCACGTCCGACCATAGTGGTCCTTCGCTAGAGTGACAAACCACTCCCAAGTGGAGTCGCCAAATGTAGATGCAAGGGTGTCACGTGGGTGAGGTGCAGGAGTGGTCTAGTCCTAGCTTGTGACCGGAACAACGCTTGAGAACGTCGGGGAGGACGTCAGGAGGTGAAGGAGGAGCACTCTAGACACTCAAGGGTGGTGACAAATGCTTGCTCTCTCTCTAGAAGTGGGAGTTTCTCACTCTAGAAATAGAAGCTTCTCTCTCTAAAGTGGGTGCTTCTCTCTCTCTAAATTTCCAATCCTCTAAAATGAATGAAGAGTCCTCCTTTTATAGGTGAACAAAAGGAGGGGGGATCATTGCAACTAATCTTTTGATTAGTTACAAACCCTCCAATCAAATCGCATCACCTAAGCTGACTGATCATGCTTAGGTGAGTAAATGGAGGATTACACATGAGCCAATCGGGTGACGTCACGTAGGTCTTTATGTAATGACCATGATCTAGGGAGAACACGCTTAGCCGGTGAGGCTCGACAATGGTGTTCACCCAACGCCTCATCTACAAAGGTTCTCTCAAACAAAACCCTTCCCCAAGGTGGGAGGGTAGCACATCCTCAATGTCTAGAGTGGTCATACCGTGGAGGTATGTCCCCCCGTCCTGTACAACATAGCATCACCCCTAATCCTGCCAGTCCATAGCCTCCCGAACATTCCCAAGTAACCATACGTCCACCCAAATCTTTGTCACTAGACTTGGTGGTTTATGATGTGATGACTTGTTGTGGTAGTGTAGTAGTGCGTCTACAACTTGCATTACGGAGGGTGATCAATGCACCTCCATGGTACACCCATGAGGGTGACATCAATGGTGCTATCATGGGGGTGACATCAATGGTGCTACCGCATGGGTGACACCCCATGGTGCTGCCATGAGGATGACCCTCATAGGTACCTCAATGGCGGCACCTCAAGGGGTGTACCTCAGTGGCGGCACCCCATGGAGTGCACCTCAGCGGTGACACTCTATGGTACGTCCTTGGTGGGGACACTTTTGATACACCATAAGAGTTTTGTTTTACGAGTAGTCAACGTTGTGATCGTCAACCCTCATGTATAAATACAAAAAAATGCACAACTTAGACCCTTCATTCCCTTGCTTCTCTTACTTTTAAATTCTCTTTCTCATTAACACTTATATAAATTAGACGTTATCGATATTCTCCTGACTAAACAAAAAAAATCATTTACATTTTGGTGCTTTCATTAAGAGAAGAAAAACAACATCAATGATACCCTCTAGAAAACCAAACATGCCTCGAACCAGGTCAAACACCACCCTCAATGAAGGAACGGGAACGGGGATGATCAAGCCAATCACTCTGCTCCCCTAGTTGAGATGCTTCGGATTATCCTGGGCCAAATACAAGAAATGGAAAAGTGAAACACCGAAACACTACACAACGCGTGGCAGACGATGCAAGAATAAATTACTGCATTGCAACGGGACCTTGTACATACACGGGCAGAAGTCACTCACCACCCTAACTGTGGGAGAAGGGAGAACTGCCAAGAAGGAAACGGGCACAAAGTCAGACGGGAAGGCGACAATGAAAGCAGTAAGAATGTATAGAATAAAGATGAGGAAGTTCAGTCTAAGGAACATGAAAAGGAGGACGCGGGAGAAATTAGACAACCAAAAGTCATGACGAAAGCTGCCATGGAGGAGATGATGGAACTAAGGAGCCTGGGAAACACAGGAAAAAATGACCTAGAATCACTCACCAGAACTCCATTATGTCCAGAAATCCTAGCCACCTCGATTCCAAGGAAGTTCGTGGCACTTAAATTCAAATATTATGAAGGAAAATCTGACCCTGTAGATCATCTAAGATTGTTCAAGCAAGTCATGGCATTATACCAGCATGAAGACGCTTTGATGTGCATGATATTTTCCACAAGTCTAGACGGGACTGCACTTAAATGGTATCACTCCCTCCCTGCTCAATCCATTACTAACTTTACTGTCATGTCCACTGTCTTCTTGGTACAATACTTTACTTACCAGGAAATAATGAAGGACTCAGACTACCTTCTGACGAGACCTGCCCAGAAGGAAAAAATTCTTTGGGAATACACTCACAGATTCAAGGTGGAGATGACCAAGGTGGAAAGTTGTGACGACAAAGTGGCGAGACTGGATTTTAGACAAGGGCTGGATCAAGAATCAGCTTTCTTTGAAGATTTATCAAAGAGAAATCCCTTGACCATTGCAGGGAGACTTTCAAAAAAATGCAAGCTTACATCACATTGGAAGAAGAAAAAAGAAGTTTATTCAAAAGGGTGGGACATATTAATGAGTCAAAGAAAGAAAAATGGAGCTCAAGTGCAGGCAGAAAGCAGAATCAGAGAATAGAAAAAGAAGATGAGCGAGGAGACAACAAGCAGAACATAGCTATTGCTGGAAGGAGACCCACACATGACATCCATCATAGAGACAAAGTCTACACCTCATTGACTTTCTTAATAAACCAAGCCTTGGAGATGATAAAAGACAAACCTTGACTGAAAAGACCGGCCCCACTTACGAAGGAGTCAAACACACGCATAAAGACAAATACTGCTCATTCCATATGTGTAATGGACATTTTACAAATGACTGCTTCTAGCTGAAGGACTATGTGGAGAAACTAGTGAAAGAAGGATACCTTAATCAATTTATGAAGAGGGAGGAACCAAAGCGGGAAGCTGAACGGGAAACCCATGACGGAGGAAAAAGGGATAACGGGAAGCAGCCATTCTGAGTAATCGACAATATCATCGCTTTAACTGAACTGGATGGGACTAAAAGAAAGGAAAGGAAAGTGTACAGCAAAAAACTACTATTGGAAGGTATCTGGAAACGGAAGCACCACCAACGAAAGCGGGAATCCCCAGCTCATTTTCCGCGTCATGGAATTGGAGCATGACGAGTGTCAAAATGACGCCCTTGTCATCTCAATACAAGTGGGAAATTATCTGCTAAGAAGGGTGTTGATTGACGATGGTAGTGCCATCAATATTCTCCATCGATCAACACTTGAAAAAATGTCTATGGGGGAACGACAGCTAGAAGGTCTGTCGTAACTACTAGTAGGCTTCAACGGGACTGTAAGCTACTCATAAGGATTGATCAATCTCCAAGTTAGCGCAGAACCATTAAATTACCTCACGGAGTTCATGGTGTTGGACACGTCGTCCCCTTACAACGCTATTTTGGGAAGAACCTCGTTATATAAAATGAAGGCAGTGTCATCCACCTGCTACCAAATGTTGAAATATCCATCTCCTGGAGGAATAAAAACTATAAAAGGAGACCCATCTGTCACCAGGATCTATAAAGTAATCGCATTGGAATCAACGATGAAACAGAAGACATGAAAAATGGAAGCGAAGGATTCGCAGGTGGGCCCAAGGTACGAAGCATGAGAAGAAATCGAACCTATTTTCTTAGATAAAGAAACATAAAAAATGACCAATATTGGGGCTCCTTCCTAAAGGAAGCAGAAAAGGAAAGGTTGAGTGACTTTCTATTGAGAAGCAAGGACATTTTTGCAACCACCGCTAAGGAGATGCCACGTATACCAGAAAATATAATCTGTCATAAACTGAATACTGACCCTTCGGTTAAACCAGTGAAACAGTGAAAAAGAAGTTTCGCGCCAGAAAAAAACATGGCCATTAAAGAAGAAGTTGGCAAACTACTTCATCAATGAGGTAGATTACCTAGAATGACTTACTAACGTTGTTATGGTAAAAAAGAAAAGCGGAAAATGGAGGATTTGTGTGGACTTCACAGATCTGAACAAGGCTTGCCCGAAAGATGAATATCCATTACCCAGAACAGATTAGATGATGGACGCTACCTTAGGAAACAAACTTCTGAGCTTCATGGAGGCCTTTTCAGGATACAACCAAGTGAAAATGTTCCAGCCTGACCAAGAGAAAACATCTTTCATAACTGAACATGGTACTTTTTGTTATAAGGTAATTTCTTTTGGTTTAAAAAATTGAGGTGCAACCTACCAAAGGTTGGTAAATAAAATCTTCTAAGAATAGGTTGGAAAAATCATGGAAGTTTACGTAGATGACATGTTGGTGAAGAGTTGAGAGCACAAAGATCACATTGAAAACCTTTGTGAGGCCTTGTCCATCCTGAGGAAAAATTCAGTGAAGTTGAATCTAGAAAAATGCACCTTCAAAGTGGCGGCCGGGAAATTCCTCGGCCACTTAGTTACACAGCGAGGAATTGAGTTCAACCTAGATCAAGTAAGAGATATAATGGAGATGAAATCCCCATGAAGCTAGAAATAAATACAAGGCTTAATGGAAGGTTGGCGGCTTTGAATAGATTCCTTTCAAGATCAACTGACAAGTATAAGCCATTCTTTGCAAAGCTAAGGAAGAATTCAACAGATAGATGTGATGACGAGTGTGAGGAAACTTTTAGCAAGATAAAAGAATACTTGACAGCTCCACCATTATTGATAAAAACAAAGCCAGAGAAACCTTTATGCTTATACGTAGTCGTCTCATAGACAGCCGTTACCGTTGTTCTGATCGAAGAACAAGGAAGGAAACAGAAGCCGGTATACTTTATCAGCAAAAGTCTGGTGGTAGCCAAGACCCGTTACAAAATGATGGAAAAATTAATACTAGACGTTGTAATAACCGAAAGGAAACTAAGGCACTACTTTCAGGCACACACCGTAAAGGTGCTGACAAATTCGCCAATTAGAAGTCTCCTACATTCCCCCGAAATAAGTGAAAAATGACAAAGTGGGCAATCGAGTTAAGCCAATAAGAGACCCAATACGAATCGAGAACATCAGTTAGAGGGCAAGCCTTGGCTGATTTTATGGCAGACTTTATAGTTGACACCAAGGAGGAAGCAGAAAGCCGAAAATAAGTAATCACAAATCGGACGTGGGAATTATACATTGACAAAGCCTCAAACAATAAAGAAGTCAGAGCGGGAGTGGTGCTACGAACTCCATTTGGAGAAACACTCGAACACTCCATCTCATTTGGATACGCCTGAAATAATGAAGTCGAATACGAAGCCCTGATAGCGAGAATCATTCTGTTATGGGAGCTAGAGGTAAATGAAATGAAAATATTTTGTGATTCAATGTTGGTAGTAAAGCAGGTAATGGGGAAGTTCACGGTAAAAGATAAAAGAATGATTAGTTACTTACAACGGGTAAAGAAACTGCTCAAACAACTAAATAATTTCGAAATACACCATATCCCAAGAGTAGAAAATGAACACGCGGTCGCATTGGCTAATTTGGGGTCTTCATTGCAACTCCCACGTAAAAGAAGCGTAGCAGTTGAATTTCTGGAAAGATAAAGTATCACAAGCAAAGAAGTAGTAGAAGTGAAAACTGGGATGGAACCAAGCTGGTAGGATGACGTAATATGTTGCCTAAATGAAGGAATTTTTCATCGAGGCAGACTCCATGCTAGGAAGATTCAACAACAGAGTATCAGGTATTGCATAATTAATGATTCAATGTATAAGCGGTCTTTTTCAAGAGAGTATCTGAAGTGCCTAAAAGGAAAGGAGGCCGAATATGTGTTAGCAAAAATTCACGGAGAGGTGTGCGGGAATCATACCAAGGGCAGATCTCTAGCCCAACAAAATACTAAATGAAGGGTATTATTGGCCGAAAATGCATCGGGATGCCAAACAGTATTTAAAGAAGTGCGACAAGTGTGAACGATTTACCCCCGTGATAAAGTTGGCCACAAGAGAACTCAACACCGTGATAAGTCCTTGGCAGTTCATGCAGTGGGCTCTGGACATCGTCGGACCACTCCCCATGGCACCCTCTCAGAAATGCTTCATGCTAGTTGTCATTGACTACTTCACCAAGTGGATTGAGGTAGAAGCCTTTGCTAGGATTCGGGAAGATGAAGTAAGGGGATTTATTTGGAAAAATATAGTGTTCAGATGTGGAATTCCTCAGGTATTAGTATCTAACAACAGACTTCAAGTTACTAGAAAGATGGTGAGGACTTTCTACGAAGACCTACAAATTACCATCCGATTCTCTACACCCTACTACCCACAAGGAAACGGACAGACTGAATGATCAAACTAAATCATATTTGACATCATGATGAAACACTTAGAGTCAACAAAGGGAAACTGGATAGAAAAATTACCATCAATATTATGGGCATATCGAACAACTCTCGGAGAGACGACATGCGAAACACCATTTGCTTTAGCTTATGGAACAAAAGCTATTATACCCATGGAAATAGGGAATCCAATTCTCAGTTCATAACTAACTGAACTGTAGAACGAATATCTCATGAAAGGAAGTCTTGACTTGTTAGAAGAAAGAAGGGAAACACCACTCGTGTAAATAGTTAATTACAATCAGAAAAGGAAAGCCTAATTCGTTTAAATTGTTGATTGTTATTGCAATATACAATTTCTCTCGTGGTTTTTTCCCGCAAGGGTTTTCTATAAAAAAACTGATGCCAATTATTTCTTTCTTTCTCACCTTTACAAAAATAAAGAAGAACGTTAGCGGCCTAGAAGCCTAAGCCCTTGAGAGCGGGAAAAATCTTCTCTCTAAGATGTGAAAAAAAGGTCGGTGGCCTAGAAGCCTAAGCCCTTGAGAGCGGAAAAAATATTTTCTCTAAAATGTTGAAAAAATGTAGGCAGCCTAGAAGCCAAGCCCTTGAGAGTGGGAAAATTTTTCTCTCTAAAATGTGGAAAAGGAGTTATGACCGTGGCCTACAAGCCTAAGTCACTGAGAGCAGAGCAAAAATCACTCTCTAAAATCAAAATCAGGTCGAGGGTTTAAAACCTTAAGCTTTGAGAGCGAGGACATTTTCTCTCTAAAAAGAACATCGAAACTAAAAAAGGTGGGCGACATGGAAACCTAAGCCCTTGAGAGCAGGAATAACATTTTCTTTAAAATGTAGAAAGTAAAGTGAAGAATGAAACACAATGCAAAAAAAACTTAGAAGAAAATGGAAACCGGAAAGCTCATCCGCTCTGAGCAGGATACAACTCAGAAAGCAGAAAAATCACTGTGAGCGAAAAAATTCTTTACATTTTGGTGCTTTAAATTAATGAAGTCTGACTTAAATTGCTGTTAGGAATAATTTGGAAATCTCTACGTGCTAATATGCTGAGCTACTTAATAATTCTTCTTCAAAACATTTGAAAAATAATTCGGTTGAAAAGTGTTAAAAGTATGAGATTCCCAAGTTCTACTTTACATACTCAAATCTTGCCAAGTATAAAGTGTTAAACTAATGAAGCACGCCAAGAAGAGAGAGACGTTTCATTAATAAAATGAGAAATTACAGAATACCTAAAAAAAGGAAAATACAAATTGCAGGAATGAAAAAAGAAGACTAAGACATCCACAAGGATGATCCCAGCAGTAGAAGGGTCACCTGCGACGTCCACAGTATCCTCCGCAGTGAGAACATTAGCTTCTTCACGCAGGAGGATCGCGGCTTCCTTAGAAGCAGGAACATCCTTGGGAGTAGCCTCCGTCTCAGCATCAGTGGCCCCGTCCAGAAAGACCTTAGGGGGAAGGTCCTCCTTTCCATCCTTATGCCCGGCAAGGTAAACCTTCTTCTCAGCCTTATAAAAAAGAGCTTGGTAAATATCACCAGCCTCCTCCTCTCTTCGTTCGGCCTCCCCCCAGACGGTTTCAGTAGCGGCCAACTTCTCTTCCACAATCTTTAAATTTTCAAAAGAAAGAGTCTAGCACCTCTCAAACTCCTCAAGAGCCTCTTTCGCAGCTCTCAAGGACTCCTGAAGCTTGGAATGCTCTGCTATCGCGAATGCTGCCCCTCGAGCTAACTCTTCAACGACACCCTAGAGTTTAGCTTCTCTTTTGGAAAGTCGCTCGATTCCAACCCTCTGAGTCTCGAGAACCCCACGGTTGTTCTCGATCTCCCTCTTCCACTGAGCAACAATCTACTCATTGGCTAGGAAGTGCTCCTGAAGACCGTTATGGAAGATAATGGTTTGAAAAAATACAAAAAGAAACACAACTTAGTAAAATAAAGATGATAAATAATGAAAGCAGGAAAAAGAGGAAATGGAATACCTTCATCAAACCGTGGCTTAGGGAACATAGCTCGTTCCCAACGGACATGTTACGCATTGCTGCCATGTTCGTGTTTGATTGGACCCCATGCAGCACAATGTGAGCTGAGCGGGGGACACCTAGGAAGTTGACGGAAGTGGGGACCTGAGGGCCCCCATGAAAGTGCTTCCCTCTCCACAAGGAAGGGTCTTCACCCACTCCCTAAGAACTGGAAGGCTGAACGGGAGTTGAATGTTGTTGTGCAGGGGAAAGAGGGGAAAGATGCCACTGGGAAGTCTTGGCTGTAGCAGGAGGGCCAGGAGGAATGACCAGGGGTGAAGCACGAACAGTAGAAGTCCCGTCAGAAGCACGAGAAAGGCCCGCTTGGGAAGAGCTCAGGAGAAGATAAAGGAGACGATGTGGATGACTGCGTGGATGGCTGCACTAAAGACACATGCACTATACAAATAGGTGAAGCTTGGTTGTCTTTCGGGATAAAGGTGACGTTGATTTCCTGTCTCGGGTCTAAGAGATCATCCCATCTCATCTACGGATGTTAAATGCAACAACGATCTTTTCCCTTAACTCCTGGGACAAATAGGGAGGTCTGTTCCTTTTGTTATCTACAAAAAACAAAGAAAAAGAAAGAAAATTAGCAAAGACATAAAAAACAAAAGCAAAAACAAACAAAAAAACAATATGCAAAGAAATGGGAATTTGAGCTCTGACGACTTACCATAGACTCCCCATCTACGGGGCATCGTCCAGCGGCCATCACCACCCAAGTTCCCTCCTATCTGGAGAACGTCCCATCTTAGCCCTTGTCTCCTTTTGGGATCCCGGTGATCATCTTCCTTCTCTCAACAACGAGGTGAGGGGCCATATAATAACACTCAGACTCGGCGTGGTACTTGATAATATAGCACACCCTAAGTTCGTCTACTCCTAAATCTAAACCATGTCTCGTATTCAAGGTTCAAAATTGAGTAAAATCCTACACGAACTATGAGTAAACTACGACAAAGCTAATTTACAGGTGTAGAAGAATTCTTGAAAGAAATGGGACAAATGAAGCTTAAGCCCCAAGGCTATGTACATAGGGATTAAGGTTATTTGGTACGGAGGACTACAGGGTCGACATGTGGCCCTACTTTCACCTAAACCGCACACTACGTCGGAGGGAAATGCATCATGGTAGGAATCTTGAAAAGGTACCGGGGGCTTAAACTTGGAACTTGGCCTGAAGGAGAAGGGATTTCAGGAAGAAAATGAAGAAGAAGATAGTAGGAGAGAGTATCTTACCACAAGAACACAATAATAGGAAAAAATGAAGAAAAAAATCATTAAATAGACTGTGGACTTGAGAAAGAAAATAGAAGGCGCTCCATAAAATTTTGAAAACGCGAATCTGAAGGGACGTTTTCTGAAAAGGCACGATTGACAAGACAGAACCGTCACCTGCGCCAGGAAATAACACGATGACAGTTGGAAAAGCAATAAAAAGTGGGAAACAAAGTGTCATCATAGGAAAAACACGCATTCAAATTAACATTATATATTTTGTTTGTTATTTCTAAAGAAGTGCAAGTTCCCGGGAAAAGATAAAGTTGATCTTCATAAAAGTGTGTTTAAAATTAAAATCCTCATAATTACACATCAAAGGTACATGTACAGAAAGAACCAATCCTAAGAGGACGCGTGGACCATGAACATGGAAAGATTGGGGGCTAGACAGGAAAACAAAAGCGGGAATCCTCGTCAGAACGGGAAAGAGCACATAAGCGGGAATCATCGTCAGAATGGGAAAGAGCACAGAAGCAGGAATCCTCGTCAGAATGGGAAAGAAAACAGAAGTGGAAATCCTCGTCAGAATGGGAAAGAGCACTAAAGAGGGAAACCTTATCAGAATGGGAAATGAAGGATAAGAAAAAGAATGAAAATGCACAAAAGGACCTGAAATGACAGACATACGACATTGATTTATTGAGTGAAACTCAATTACTTGGATGAGACAGATTGATAGACCAACAAGTGGCTATGATTGATTGGTTCAAAACCACAAAAAAATGCCTAGTGACTGTGATTGATTGGCGACTGAGCGAGACAGAAAGGAAAATGAGGGGCATACCCAGCATAATGAACTACTCGAGCGGGTTTAACCCTTAGGCATAATGAGTGCCTCCTTTTATATTAGTATTTTAACCAAGTCATAAAATTTGAAAAGCCTATATAAAGGCTAATGTACTAGAGGAAAAAGGACATATTCAATATAAAAAGAAAAACAAACACCACTTAGTCCCTTTATTCCATTACTTCTCTTACTCTTAAATTCTCTTTCTCTTTCTCATTAACACTTATATAATTAGGCGTTATCGATATTTTCCTAAATAAATAGAAAAAGTCCTTTACAGTATGCTTTTACACAGGAATTTCACAAGGAAATTCTCCCTCCTTTGTTAGAAAACAACAAAATGTATGTGAAACTCTGTGATTCTTCCCCTGGTCCCATAAAATAAGATGGCACATTGGTAGAGAAAGTTAGGAAAAACAAGAGGAAAAGGCTTCAATTAGGCTACCATGAAACCACCATTCTTTAGGATGAAAGAGTTACTGTCAAGCTTCCTGTCATTGTGACTCGAGAAAGCTTCGCTAAATGGGAGTGTTGTCTTGTTAGTTATTTTGTGGGAAAGACAAGACCATTGCATTTGGTGAAAAGGCTAGCTACTCAAATCTAGAAAAATAGAGGGCTCGTGGATGTGTCTGCCCATAGAGGACTAATTTATTTCACATTCAAGACTTGTGAAGTGATGGAGAGTTTTATGGAGGATGGGACATGACACTTATTGGGTAAACTTTGATTCTTTAACCATGGCAGCCTACTGTCACCTACGCAAAGGAAAAAGCTTTCAAGCTTACCTATTTGGATTAAGCTCTGGTATGTGCCAGTGAAGCTTTACACTGAGAAGACCCTCAGCCACATAACTAGTGCAGTGGGTAAACCTTTTATACACTGACTCTCTTACTCCTAAGGGGGTGAGAAGAGATTATGCTAGAATTTGTGTTGAAATTGATGTTAAAGCTAGGCAAGTTGATCATTTTGATATTGATTAAGGTATTGAAGGTTGGGACCCCATTATGGTGAATGTGGAGTATGAAGGGATGCCTAAGAAGTTCCTTAATTGCTCCCTCTTCGACCATGAATGTGACTCTATCCCCTCAGCCAGAACCAAAGCTCCTTCTTCTCCTAAATCCCCCTAAAAACCCCTATTACAAAATCCCCTTCTAATTATGCTCCCACACAAAATTCTAACCCTGACTCCCCCATCCATCCTCTTTCCCCCACTCATACTCCAATCTCTACTGAAGTACCATGAACTGTGATCACTTCTAGGAAAGCTAGGTAGAAGAACTCTGGCTCAAGTAAGCTTGAATTGGCCATCATTCCCAGTTTTGAGGAGGGAGAAATATGTCCCCCTTTCCAAATTGAACCCATTCGTGCAAATCCTCCCTTCACCCCTTCCATTTGTTCAAGGAAGAGAAAGAATAAGAAGAAAGGGAGAGATTTTACTCCTCATCCAACAAAATTGGGTTAAAATTTTGTGAAGGCCAGTGGGGGTACCCACTCTTGACTATGTTTAATAAAACTGCATGGAATGTGAGGGGGGCTCAACAGCTTCCTCAAACAAGCTGATGTGAGAAGATTGGTTATCTTTATATTGGTACGGTATTGTAAGCTTTGGCCTAAGTGCATAAGGCTTAAAGCAAATTTTCGCATCTTTGTTTACATTTGTTCGAGCTATAAGTTTGGTTAATTGTCAGCTTTGGGGTTGATTTATACAGTCCCAACGCAGTTTGAATTCTTATATGTTTGCCTTGTGAACTTTGGTTTTTTTTATCTTGGGCTGACCAGATTATTCTATTGTAAGCTTTGGGGCTAGATTATAAAGTCCCTCGTGCATCTTGGTTTTTGGAGCATGTGTCCTGGATATTTTTTTGGGGTAGACCTATGGTTTGTCTTTGGCATCTGCTGTCTAGGGTAGACTTTGGGTTGACCATTGACTTTAGATTTATTTTGGTTTACTTTAAACTTAGCTGTACATTTTGATTAGCATCTTTGCCCATAGGTATTTTCTTTCAGTTCCTGGAGTATGCCCCTTATATTTGTGTAAGTATATTCTCGATTTATATACTTTTCATTTATAAAAAAAATTAATAAAATCAAAACACGATTAACTAAAAGGGAAGTGTAACAGACTTTTTTTCTATATAGAATTTTTTTAAAACAATGTATGTTTATATTTTTCTTTTGTTTCATGTATATTTTTTTTATTTTTAATTAAATATAAATAAAAATTAAAACATCTATCCTACTATATCTAAAAGTGGCTAACTTTGCTAATTTTCAAAAATATTTATTGGAAAGATTTATCTAATACAATTTTCATAATACTACATGTGTCCTAACTAAAAGTATAGTTTACCAACTCGTTGATTATATTAAATGAAAACGTTTTACCTTCATTTTTTATTAAACTGACAAAAAATAATGATTTTCATTTCTTTTATATTGTCATCTCCTTTGCATAAACATGTACTTTGCACTGAAATTTAAATTTTATTCATTGACATACAAAATAAAAATTAAAAATAAATAAAAGGAATTGCATTTTATAAATTTTACATTACCATTTCATTCTCATAATACTCTTTTATGGATAATTTCATCCAAGCGCTATTATTGATTATTCCGACAATACTATACATAATTTGATATGGTTAAATATGATTGATTCACATGTATACTCATACATGTATTGAATCAATTTACGTAATAATTTTTTTTGAAAATTTTAATTATCCTTATTGATATATTAATTATTTATTTCAATTAATAAATATTCGATGCTTAATAATTAATTAAGAGACTTTCATTTCTAAAGTTTATTTTAGACAAATGAATCTTTTATATTTATTATTTTCTTTAATTTTAAAAGAAAAATGATTTATTTTTGTTCTCATTTGCCTAACAGGATAAGAGGCCAAGTCGTCAAGGCCGATCAGAGAAATTATAGACGAAGCTTTACTTACTTTAATTACAAAAGAAAAGTGTTGATGCAAATAAAATAATTAGTTAAATTTCTCTAGCTAACTTACCATTTTTATACTTCTAGCTACTATAAATTAAAATTATTAAATATTTAAAATATCATACCAAATACATATAAGTTTGGTAAATGGATCAGCCAGGTTCTGATCTAACATTATCTCTATAACAGTCAGAGTCAGATTCTGATCCAATGTTATCTTCAAAACAGTTAGATCACCTCAGTCTATGACCTAGACGTCGACTTTTGACTATCCTTATCTGATTCATAAGTAGTATATCCAGTGCGATTTAGGTCTCCACTTAAATAAACAAGTATAAAGTTTCTCGTTCTCCCAAGATACTTGAGAATGTGATTCACTGCAATTGAGTGTTCTAAGCCTGGATTCGATTGATAACGACTGGCAATTCCCACTACATAATAGATGTCCGGTCTCGTACACAACATGACATACATGAGACTTCCAGCTGCTCAAGCATATGAAACCTTTCTCATATCCTCTTCCTCTTGAGGTGTCATAGGACATTATTCCTTGGACAAGACAATTTCGTGTTTGGTCAGTAGTTGACCTTTCTTGGAATTCTCCATAGAAAATCTCACCAACACCTTATCATATAAGATGCTTGAGAAAGTAGCAATAGCTTGTTCTTTCTATCCCTTAAGATTTGGAAACCCATAACATAGCTCGCTTCTCCCAAATCTTTCATTTAAAATTTTTCAGCTAACCACTTCTTACTTTTGATAGAGTTTCTAAATCATTTCCAATGAGTAGAATATCATCAATATAAAGAACTAAGAAAACTGCTATCTTATCTTTGATGTGTTAATAAACACAAACTTTGTCAACATTTTACTTGAAGCCATAAGACTTTATAATCTCATCAATGGTAAGATTCCAAGATCTAGATGATTACTTTAATCCATAAATAGATTTAAGCAACTTGCTTACATTCTGATCTTACCCATTTTGTACGAACCCTTCTGGTTGCATCATATAGATGCTTTTTTCAAGCGAGCGATTCAAAAAAGTTGTCTTGACGTCTATTTTCCATATCTCATAGTCAAAACTAGCGGCTAAGGAGAAAAGGATGCGAATGAATTTTAGTATGACCACATGTGAGAATGTCTCTTCATAATCGACTCCATCCCTTTGTATATAGCCCTTGGCTACTAACAATGTCTTGAAAGTCTTTACTTTCTCATATGCACCTCTTTTCTTCTTGAAGATCCATTTAAATCCAATGGGCCTGACATCTTCAGGTGTATCTACAAGTTCCCAGACAGAATTGGAATACATAGATTCCATTTCCTGATTCATGGCATCTTACCATTTCTACTTTTTAGGATCATCCATTGCTTCTTCATAAGATAATGGATTGTCCTTCTCAGTGTCTGACACTAGGACATGTGCCTCTAAAGGTGTCTTGCTTACATACTTAGAGGGCATTACATTCAAAATGTAAGTTGCCACGTGCAGTGCATATCCCCAAAATGTAAGTGACAGTGATGAGTAACTTAACATCGACCTAACCATATTCAATAAGGTTTAGTTTTTCCTCTCTGCAACACCATTTTGCTGTGGTGTTCCAAGTGTTATGAGCTGGGATATGATTCCACACTCCATTTCTTCTTCATAAGATAATGGATTGTCTTTTTCAGTGTCTGACACCAAGATATATGTGTCTAGTTCGTAGCGAACAAGTTATCTCACAATCTTCCCACTACGACATTGCACCAGGGTTTCCTTTACAGGAACTGTGGTTTCTCTGGTTTGTCATTTATCAGTAAAAATTGAAGGTGCTCTGATCTCATCAGCTGTTAATTCCTCGAGAATTACTTTGCTACGAGGGTTGTAATTTTCCATATAGTCATGCTCAAGGAAGGTTGCATTTGTCGACACAAAAATGTTTTGATCCTTGTGATTATAAAAGTACCCACCTCTAGTGTCTGAAGCATAGTCTACAAATATGTATACCTCAGACCTTGAGTTTAACTTTCTGGTCTTGAGTCTAAGAACATGAGGTGGACACCCTCATATACAGAAATGATGCAAACTAGGTTTTGAGTCATTCTAAAACTCTAAAGGCGTCTTGCTTACACACTTAGAGGGCACTACATTCAAAATGTATGTTTTCGTGTGTAGTGCATATCCCCAAAATATAAATGACAGTGATGTTAGTTTAACATCGGCCTAACCATATTCGATAAGGTTTGGTTTGTCCTCTCTTCAACACCATTTTTTTGTGGTATTCTAGGTCTTGTAAGCTGGGATATGATTCCACACTCTAGCAAATAATACTTGGAAGTTTAAATCCAAGTATTCACCACCTTGATTAGATCGAAGGGTTTTCAATGATTTACCTAATTGCTTTTCAGTTTTAGCATTGAAGTCTTTAAACTTTTCAAAGTTTCAGACTTTCTTTGCATTAGGTAAGTATAACCGTATCTTGAGTAATCGTCAATAAAAGTGACAAAATACACATACTCGCCTCTAGCTTGTACATTGATCGGTCCACATAGATCACTATGTACTAGCTCAAGTGGTTCCTTGACTCTTTGGCCCTTTTCTGTGAAAGGTTTATTGGTCATTTTACCCTCTAAACATAATTTACAAACAAGAAGAGTTCCAACTTTTAATTCTCTCAAAGCACCATGCTTTATTAACCTATTTAACCTATCTAGATTAATATGTCCCAACCTCATATGCCAAAGATATGTGTTATCATCATCATGAGAAACTCTTTATCGTTTGTTACTTTCAAGTTTTGCTACTTTAAGTAATTCATAATTATTTAATGCGTGTTCAGTCAGTTTAAGCATATACAAATATTGAATCCATTCTTAGAAATAATAAACTCTTTCTTAATAAAAGAAACTTCGAATAACTGTTCTTGCAAAAATGAAAGAAAAATCAATCTTTCAAAAATCAAGGATTATATTAAACATCGTTCAAAACTAAGTAATTATATCCAAAAAGTAAACAGATCGTCCCTAATATTTTACCTGACACGAGCGCACCATTGTCAACTCTCAAAATGACCTCACCATCCGCCAGCACCCTTAACGAATCAAGCATCTGCAAAGAAGAATATACATGGTTAGTGACTCCTGAATCAAGTATCTAGGATGATAAACCATATGCCACTAAATAATATTCAAGTACAAGTAAATCATATTTACCTTTCTTTTTAGCTCAGAGAGATACTTGTTACAATTTCTCTTCCAATGACCTTCAACCCCACAGTGGAAACATTTTCCCTTGGGCTTGTTGTCATTCTTGTTCTTTTTAGCTTTTCGTGATGTCTTGGCTTTCTTCCCTTTCTTGTTTTTACTATTGCCCTTACAATTGATCTTTTTTCCTTTTGTTACTTTTAACAACAGTGGAAGAAGACTTTTGCTCGACAATATTTGCCTCACCCTCTTTGGTCATTCTAAGGTTGAGTGACTCAAAAGTCTGCAGTTCATTCAACAATTGGGTTGCGTTGAATTGCAACTTGTTCATAACATAGTTCATTGTGAACGTAGAAAAAGCTGATGTGAGCGACTCAAGTATAATGCTAACTTGAGTCCGCTTATCAATGGTCGCCCCATGTACTTTTGCCTCGTGCATTATGTTGATCATGTTCAAAACATGTTCTCGCACAGAAGTACCATTTCTCATCTTAGGTGTCTTATAGCTCCTAGTGGCCTCATGACAACTTTGATCAGACTGTTGCCCAAACATCGCCTGTAGAGATTCCATAATCTCATAGGCAATCTCCATGCTTTCATGCTTGGTTCTCAGAACATCATTCATGCTCGCAAGCATGTAACACTTCGCCTTGTTGTTTGATATGATCCAAACATCATATTTTGCCCTAACATTCTTAAATGTATTAGCAAGGGGCTCCTCAGGATATTCCTCAGTAAGAACGAACTTATGGTTCTCACAAATTAGCATTAAGTTCGTATTTGATTTTCAACATACAAAATTATCAACATTCAATTTCTCAAGAGCGAGTAAAGCAGTAACAAGGTTGTCTATGATAGATAAAATAATAATAACTGAAATTTAAAACATACAAGATTGAATATAATTGATTAATATCTAGAATTTGAAAAGTAAACGTGATGCATGAATGCAACATAATAAACACACAAAATTTAACATGTACTAATCACGATAAAACAGCCCAATGATTAATGTGTTGCTTAGGGTCACTCAGATTCTCTATGAGACATTCTCATCTTTATTAATTAAAACTTAAAATATCTCATATTCACAATAAGGTATCGCTTGTTTGATCAAGTCACAACTATCTACATAAAAACTTAATTGTGACTTTGTGAGTGCAACCCATTATTTCAGATTCCATGATTTGATTTAGAATACGTCGCCTTAGGGTCGGTCAAAACTAAACTATATCACTTCCTCCTATCTTCTTAAGAAGTCCAACGTTGGTATTCGTACAGCTCGAAACCTTTCTAAGGAAGATGAAAACAAAGCCATCTCGAGGCCTTCACTGTACCTCACGATGTTGTACTAATAATAGAGACCGTAGGTTACATTGATATGTCAACCTTCTCCCACTCACTATTTTAGGATTATGTGTTTCAATTTTTTTAACTAATTAATTAATTCTAAATTAATTACAAGTTAAAATAATAACCCTATGAATATTTAATAATCAATTATACCAATCTAATTGGTCTAAGTTCATTTAACCTTCTAAAGCACCTAAGCCATATTTAGGTGAACTTATATCAACTAATTAATTATATTCATCAAATTTTAGTAAAACTCTTTTACTAAAGTCGATTATCCTAAAGGTTATTGTAGCCCTTAATGTGATGTGATTACCAAGTTTTAACTAATTAAAACCTAGCAGTTTACATGCAATTGATTTCATTAAACAATACATATAAACATATTAGGACAATCCTAATAAATCATGTTTCTACTTATGAGATGCATAATTAAATAAAACTTTGTGGTACTTTCATGTATGACATGTGATCGACTAATGCATGGACTTACTATCAAACATAAAAATAAAAATAATTATTTAATAATTAAATAAAATAATAATGAATCGAGTGACTATTGGGTATTTCTAAATTACAACCCCTGAAATAAAAAAATAAAATTACAAAGTCAACTTCAAAGTACATATTTCTCAAATATTGCCTTCTCCTCCTGATGTCCATCTTCATAATCTCCAAGTTTTGAACAAAATTTTATTTAACTAAAAAAACTATTTTTCTTAGTGAAAATTAATTTATATAATTATCACTTTAAAATAATTGACTTTGACTTAATCAAATAAACACTTTATTTGATTTGGTCAAACTTGATTCAAACTCAATCAACCTATTAATAGATTTAGGATTATCATCAAATCATATAGTGATATGGTTAGTTGGTATCAGAGTTTGTACGAACTTCTTTAAATTTGACAACTGTGACCACCGACGATAGGACTCTCCTATCGCCATCCCATCACCGCCAGCCACCACTGTCGCTGCCAGTCCCCCTGCCAGACTTAATGTGGGGCTCTCCCCTAGAGTAGGAGTATTGGGTATTGCTAGGAAATGTTATTGAATGAGACTTAGCTAGGTGTTTTATCTCACCTACATATACATACATACATACATATACATGTAAGACACATACGCGCGCGCGCACACACACATATGATAAATGGATATATATAACTATAACATATATAAAAGTTCCAAAATTGAAGAAATGTTTTTGGACTATTTTATCCATGTGGTTTTCTTTCTAATCCTTATTTGCCCTTTTGAATGACAATAGTGTGATTCGTACTGGCTATTTATCATATTTTATATGTCTGCTATATTTTTTTCTTTCTAGAATTCACTGTATTAAATTAGTTAATTACTATATATGAAGAGATAAAATATTTATTTTGAAAAATTAAAATCTAACCATTATTCTTCTACTAAAAAGGAGAAAAAATATTGTTGGATTAGTAACCAATGAAACTACAATGGACGTGAATGTTTACTTTGTATTTATTAGAAGACATTAATTGTACTTTTCACAATCATATATTTCTTTTGATTAATTATGTCAATGTGCAAATACATATATCTACATAAATTAATAAAGATAACGTAGATTTACATGTTGATTTAATTTCTAGGAATTTAAATCACACAAAATGCACATTAAGACACTTTTTGTAAGATCAGAAACATTACTACAAAATAGAATAAAGATAATGGCTAATGTGAACGATCACGTATAGTTGCCTGACTTTGATCGTTCAACGTGTTATCCTAACTGCAATTTTTCAAATAATGAGAAACAACCGTTATCTATTTTCTTAAGATAATTGTTAAAAGTATTATTTTATCTGAAACAATAATGGCTTATCCAATTACAATCATATTCAATTATTTCACTCTTATGTAATGAACAACTATAATTCATGTAAAAAAAAATTTCAAATGAAATCTCAACATATTTAACCAATATAAATAACCAGGATAGAAAATAAATTATTCATAATCAACATTTCTCATTTTATAATTTCAATTTCAAAATTTCATTAGAAGAGGGGCACACAATTTAATTCTACTAACTTCTTATAAAATGAAATTTTTTCTTCATTTTTTTTATTTACATTTACATTCTTTCATAACTTCGACTTTGATAGTTAGTGCTTGCATAACTAGCTAAACTATGATTTTCTGAAGATTGACTAGAAAAATATGAAGGTTGAGACTTGTTAAAGGAAGTTTAAATAGCCCTAGAATGTTACATTGCGTAATCGTCATTTTTTAAAGGTTATTGTTTCATTTTTCAAATGACGTTTAATTGATTACGTGCGTTGCACGTGATCAATAATATACCAGATTTACCTCTCTTAAAAACCAGTCACCCCCTTCCCCTTTCCACATTCCCTTCCGCCCTTCTCCCTCGCGAAGCCCTTCCCCCTTCCCCATTCCCTCGTGAAACCCTAAGCCTAAAGCATATGGTCTTAAATCCCTCCTCCTTCGTCTTCTTATCTCTGCGATTTTGATCTTTGCCAGTCTCCTTCGTCGCCCATTGCCATATTTCATTAAGTTTTTTGTTCTCTCTAATTTCCTCTCTTTGCTTCTCTCTTTCTCTCATTTTTCTCTGTTCTCTCTCTCTGCTTCTCTCTATCTCTCGTTCCCTCCCGTTCTCTATTTCTTGGGCTCTCTCTCATCCAAGCCCTTCTCTCTGTTCATGTTTCAATTCCTTACATCCTCTAGCTTTGTACTGACAGCGGAAACTTTGGTCTTCATCTCCCTCTCTACACCTCTTTATCTCGATTTTAACCGAGTGAATAAATGAATGTTTAGACCATTTTGTCAAATCTATTTTCAGAAGTTATAGTTTTAAAAATTGTGTTCGTCCTTTAACTAATGCTTGATCACTAAATGGCATCTTCTCATTCATTTTATTTTTGTGTTTTTCTACGTGGCCATTCAATACTCAATCAAGTGGGTTTTGGGCAGTGAGTTGAATGTGTGATTTTTACATAATAATAAAAGAAGTCCTTTTCTATTTGATTTAAAGTGGGTGGTTTGACATTCTTTAATCTATGGAATAAACATTTGATTAATTTAGACGTATTTTACCCAGGTCCCAAAGCAAATGATTTGAATTTGATTGGAATTTCATATTGTTCGGTTGTGTTTATTTCCAAACGGTATGTCATTAAGATTTTCAGAGATATAGGAACTTAAGATATTCAGTTTTACAATTTAGTTTAAGAATTGGAGAAACGTGTCCATGTGACCAGTTGGATGTGAATATAGTTTTTATTTTAGTTCTACAATGTTATAGGTCACTACAACAAATATAGTCTTTTATTGCATTGCATCATTGCATTTTTAACCAAAACGCTGTGATAAAGCTTGTGAAGAGGCGGGAGTCAAAAACAAAACCCCGCGCCTTGAAAAATAAACTCACTAAAAACTAAAAAGTAACCCAATTCTTCAATACTTTTCAAAGAAACTTCACACTCAAATATTCGTCCATCTTCTCTCTTTGAGATTTCCATGGAACCAAAACTAAACCGCTAGCTCTCCCTAGGCCGGTAAGCTCTCTCACTCTGCTCTCTGAGTCTGATCTCTCACTTTACTCTCCCCCTCTCTCCCTATTTTCAAGGCTCTCCAAATTTTTATCCTCCGACACTCTCCCTCTCTTAATAAGCCTCTCTCTCAAAATCCCTCTGATTTTCTCAAATTTGTTTAAACTCTTCTCAATTTAGCTTCTAATTGTTGCAATTAGCCTCTTCTTTCCTAAAAAATTAAGCAACTAAGACTAGGAAAGTTTAGGGTTTTTACAGCTCGAGGCTGTTGAGCAGCATCGCTTAGCACTAGTCGCTATGGTCCTCAAGAATGAGCTCTGCCACTTGAGTGGTGCACCCTGGCAAGGGTATCAGATTTGTCGCTCAGATTCTCAGGACATCACTGTTGAAGATGTGAAGAAGAGCATTGTGCCGCTAGGATTCTCAAGACTCTCTTACTCTTTTTCTCTCTATTTGTCTCGCTATTTGTCTCTCCCTCTCTAAAACAGCTCTACACCTCTTCAAAATCTTCACTGTGTGAAGGATATTGATCTTTGCCTCCAAGGTTCTTCAAATTTTGCAGGTATTTATTCTTTCACAATCTCAGTTTCTTAGTTTCTCAAACGCTAATTTTTACTCAAATTTTGGGGAAAATATATATATGTAATTGAAAATTTATTAAACTTAAGTCCAGCTTGTGAATTTGAAAGAAACCGAAAGAGACCAAGAACCTAAGAAAGAAGGAAACTGGTGAGTTGAAGTTCTGGCGTCCAATTTCTTAAACTTTTTATTATTATTTCTCTCTTAAATTCGAGTTCTTATCTGTTAGACTAAGTTCTATATTTTGGTTGGATAAGAGAAAGGAAATTTGGGATCGAGACCCTAGCTTCTTCTTTTTTTGTACTCGGGCATGAAAATTTTTCTTGCATGCAAGATGGGAATCTTTTCCCACTTCCTTTTATGTTCACTTAAAAAACTTATTTCATGGCCATGTTTCTTAGTGGTTCTGTAAACTCTGATCACATGATAGAATCGTTACATGCTCTCTGGCCAAGAAATTTGAAATAGCGGCACATTTTTTGTTTTCCTTAAGGAAAGTATATTTCTTTACCTTTATTTGTTTGGAATGTTGTCAGAGCATTTGTGACATTTTCTTACCGACAAAAAAAAATATGTATGTGTTGGTTCAGTAACAAGCTCTGACTGATGCTGCTAAAGCTAAGCCATGCTATTGGACGTTTATCTTGTTGCAATTATCTGTCCAACAAGCTGAAGTTTTATTAGATGAAAGCGGAGTGACAATTGTAGAAATTAAGGCTCTTTTGGAGGAAGCAGCTGAGCTTGTTGATGAATCTGTACCAAATTAACTAAATTATTACATGTTGGAGAATTGAATTAGTGTGCTTGTGCATCTCATGCAGGGAATCTAGATTAGCAACAATTTTGCATTTGGCTAGTTTTTCATAACATTTCATAGTTGAATTCGTAATTGTTTCTTTTACCTTTTGTGGTAAAAATGTATCATCAAGACATGTTTGAGATTACTACTTAAAATGTATCATCATAGTTGAAATATTTTAATGTATCCATTATATTTTCTGAATTGATTATTTGTTGCTCGATTTAAATTTTTGTGTTTTCTTTGACCAAGACATAAAAAAACTTGCTGATAAAAAAAGCTTACTGATTTGATTAGTATGTGAAGTTCTTATTGTTTCTATATTTAGTGTTTGATATTTCTCATAATTGAATAGTTTAAGGTCTGGCTCCAAGTGAAGTATCTGATAAAACTGCAGTTGGATGGCGTAGTTATGCACAACATTGAGTTGTTTGTTGTCACTTATTTTTTACACAAATAAATCATATATAAGCTGCACTAAGTATTTTGGTTTTTATCTTTTAGGATGTACTAAGTATTTTGGTTTTTATCTTTATAGGAGTATTGTTGATTCTATTCAGTATTTAACTTTTACAATGCCTGATATAAGTTTTGATGCTAATAGGGTGTGTCAGTTTATGCACTTCCTGACAACTACACATATTGCAGTTGTTAAAAGGATATTAAGGTATATAGTTGGCACTATTGGTCATGGACTTCTATTTAAATCTGGTTCCCTTTACTTGTAGGCCTTTAATGGTGCTAATTGGCTGGAGATCCCTCAGATAGGAGGTCCATCTCTAGATTTGTCATCTTTCTAGGGTCCAATGTTGTGTCTTGGAGTGATCAACAAAGGTTGAATACAAGCTTTGGCAAATACAATTGTTGAATTGTGCTGGCTGAGGTAGATTCTTAAAGATTTTCATGTTTTTCAATTTCAAGCACCAACTCTCTACTGTGATAACACTTCTGCAATATCTTTGGCTTCAAACCCTGTTCTCCATGCATGCACAAAGCATGTTGAGATTGATTTCCACTTTGTCCAATAAAGAGTACTGAAGAAGGATTTGGTAGTCAAGCATGTTCCTTCACATCTTCAACTAGCTGACTTGTTTACTAAACCCTTATCTATTACAAAGTTTTCTTTTCACAGACAAATTTATCCTTAAACCTAAGATAAGTTTGAGGGGGTGTTAAGTAATATAGTTTGCTAGTTTAGTTTATTAAAGGGTAATTATGTCTTTTTCCTTTACTAGCCGTTGGAATGTCTTCCTTCTCATTGTATATTGGTTGTATTCTCTGGTTTTTGGTTGATGGTCAATTACTGGGGTTTCCTTTTTTCTCTTTCTTCCTTCTCTCTTTCTCTCTTCCCTTTCTCTGAATTCTCTCCTTTCCTTCTCTCTCAATAATTCTACGTGACAGATGAAAGCTGTCAAATAACAGGCTAAATGACCGAAGTGCTGACAGCGGAGGTGTTGAACAATAAATTATGGAGTCAAGTGATCTATGTGTTGCTATAGTACTAGAGGTCGACAAAATAACATCTCATAAGTAAAATCCCAATAATTCTATGTAGTAGATGAAAGCTAAATCTTTTTTTCTGCATTTCCTTTTTGGTGAAAAGCAAGGCATTCCTTGAAATGCAAGCCCCCAAAGTGGCAAGAGACTTGAATTTCTTGGTTTAGATCAAGGTTCAAATCTCACCACTAGCCTTTGATGAGGTGATATTTTATAGTGTATTGTCATCTGTTCGATTACCCCTAAGTTTCAGCCTAACATAGATCCAATGATGGGAACTTTGGCAAGTATGGTGGACGGGTGGGTCAACTCCTCCTACCCATTTTATGTAAAAAAGAAAAGCTAGCCGTTATTGTCGTAGAACCTCATGAAAACTAAATAGTCAAAATTACTAAAGTAGAACTTCGTGTTGGTTTAAATCTACGCGGGTAATATATGATTGAGTCGGATTCTTTGAGTAGTTTTTTAGTTTTGGGCATTAAGATTTCCTCTTTGCTTTTCGTTAGATTCCAGTCATTTTAGACAATATATGCTTCATATTCAGCACGATACCTTGTTACTCCACAGTGTTAAGCTTAGGAGGAGCCCTTTTGCTTATTTATCTTGCAAGAATTTTAGTAATATTAGTTCTTTATCACATCAGTAGTTGTCACTTCTTCACTTGCTAGGACATAACAAAGAAGAACCCAGCATATATTGAATGTCTATACATCGTTAGAGATAACCTTTTCTTTCTACAGAACATGCCAAGCGGCTGCAGTAATTACAGCAGCAACTAAAATCGCAACAGCAACAGCTAATCCTATTGGAACAGAATTAGATTTACTGTATGCTCCGAACGAACCCACGTACTGCTTCTGCAATCAAGTCAACTTTTGGCGAAATGGTTGATTGTGAGTGACAACCCTAATGTACGGTTTATACACTTCTTCCTCTCCATTTCCTATTTATATACCTTATTACCGATAAAAATCCTAAATATATCGTAGTAGTTTCAATGCAGGATGTAATGCGAGTCCCTCTTCCTCTTCTCAACAGTGCAAGATTCAATGGTTCCATTTTGGACGTGTTCGATAAAACAACCAAAAGGAAAATGGTTATGCTCTGATTGCACTAGCATGAAGAATCGCAGGAAATGCATATGATGCAGGAAAGTAGCTTCTAGCTTAAATAAATAATGAATGGATGTGTACCATGTATAGCAATGAGACATCAAAATCAATATTTCATTTGCACCATTTTCTATCTCCCATTTGTTATTTATCAAAAGCCTCTACTTCCTAAAATTTTCATGAAGAATTAGGGGCTAGCATGTTAGCAAAGAGTACTCTTTTGCAAAATCATTCATCATGGTTTTCATTCAGTGCCTAATAAAACTTCCTTAAATTTTGAGCAATATGAAAATGTCATATTCAGTTGTGGATGACTATTTTAGTGAGAAATTCCGTTGAACATCATGGTTAACGAGATTAATATATTTGATACTCTGTTAACTTCAACTGAATTGACTTCTGCAATCTCATCTTTTTTATAGTTACACTTCTTTCTTCTGTCCATTAATACCAATTTAATTAAAGTTAAAATGTAAAATACACATCTTACACTTTGATTAAAATACAAATCATACTTTTACACTTTTTTTATATTTTTATATCATAAACTGACCAACATGCACATTCATTCTTTTTCTTCAAAAATGTCCTTTTAAGGGTGGCTGACAAAAAAAATGAGCTTGAAGAAATTAGAGAGAGAGACTGGAGATGGAGATATATAGAGAAAGGCTTGCCTCTATATTGGGTGATGATGATGAGAGAGAGAGAGAGAGAGAGAGAGAGAGAGAGAGAGCTTGTCTCTCTGGTAGACTAGTCGACAATAAGAAAATGAAGGATTTGAAGGGAAGGGGGTGGAGTGTGATGTGTGCAGATGAGTCAGTGAGTGGTGTGATGTGATGTGTCCGGGGCAAATGTTTGTTGACGTGTTAGGGATAAGAAGGAAGGGGGTGAGGTGGACATGTGAGGGTCCTTCACTGAGGGAGGGGAATGTTTGAATTAAGTTTTGTTGAACTTTTGGGTTGTTGATTTTATGTTAATGGATGAATTTTGAGCGGTAAATGTCATGTTTGGATGATTTTTCTAAGCAAGAAAATTACATTAAGTTTAAATTAAATGTGTAATTTTAAAATTAAATTATAGTAATTTATTTTGGCAAATTGTAAAAAAATTAAAATGATTGACGTGACAACTAACCCACAACTTATATATAAAAACCTAAAATAATTTCTATAACAATCATTCAAATGAATTTTTTTCTACACGGTTTTAATAAAAAAAATTTAAAAACAGTTTTCAGAAAATTCTTTCAAAAAATTCTAAAACAAATTTTCTTCTATGTTATGATTTAAATATGGAATTTTTAATTTCTATAAATATTAAACTGTGTTGTTCATGTCAATGTAGTCAATGTTGATAGTTTGGGACGCAATATTAAGTTTTTTTTTTTGTTTTAAAAAATTATAAATTATAAAATATTATCAACTAAAACCTTCAAAAAGCTTATTGTCCAGATCTGAAAATATGATTGAAAGTGAAAATAAGAGTTTAAAAATAAAGAAAAAGAAGAGAGTTATTTATACGGATAAAGTAGTTGATGAAATTGGAGGGAAATAATGAAAATGGAGGGAAATAATAGATTTTTGAAGGGAAATGGAGGGTAACAGAATTGTTAGATTTTATCAAAAAATCACGAACGGTTATTTTTTATAGTTTGGTCAAAGTATAGGGATAAAAAATATAAAAAATACGGGGTATAATTTACATTTTGGTCAAAGTGGACGGATATATTTTTCATTTTAGCCTTGTATTATTTTTTGATTTTCAACTTTCGAAAACTAACATTTAAACCCTTTGAACTTGAAATCTCTACCACCTAGTATCTGATCTAACTTCCGTTTATATTTTGTCTAGAACTTCGACACCTTATAAAGTTATGTGGTTGTTGTAATTTATAACTCTAAACTTCTAGTTTAGTCATTTATTACCTTAAGTTTAATTTTTTATTTAAAAGTAACCTTCCAACCAAATTTAACAATCATATTCATGCTGTTAACTTACCGAAATGAAGTCGATTGACCCTTCAATCTTTCTTCAAGATCAACTCTAAACCCTTGAACTTCCCAACCCATCTCACCCCTAAATCTTTAGTTTTGGAGGATTCAGAAAAGACCAAGCACTTTCCATGACATGATGAAACAAATCAAAGAGTACATCTTTTTAAAGAATTTAATGGAAGAAGGTACATAGAGGTAGATGAATTTTTATTATCCAGCTTTATCTTTGCGATTTTCATTTAACACAAATGGGTCATCTGGTACGAGATGAATAAGAATATTGTAAAACTTAAATTGATAGGTAAGTTTAAATAATAAAGTTAGATAACAAGATTTTAAGATAATCATATTTGGTAACACATAGTCAAGTTAAAAAGTTAGTAGATAATGGAGATTACCTTGTTTAGTTTATAGTGAAATGATTAAATTTGTTAGAAAAAATTATTGAAAAGTTATATAAAGAATGGTTTTTGGCTAAAGTACACTCCTGGAAAACTCAATTTACTAAAACATAGCCCGAGCCTAATTTTCACTGAAGTATACCCCTAATACACATTCCCCTTGATTTTTCTGTCATTTTTCCTCTCATTCTCTTCTTACACTAATGCAATCAAATGTCAAATCATTTTTCAACCTTTCTTTACTCTCTTTCTTCACCTACTCTCTCTCATCTTTACCTCAAATAAAAATACAAACCTCACTTTACTCCCTCCATCAATGGCTACCTCTTCGTGTAACCATGTAGTCTACATGATGGGTACAAGATGTCCTTGTAATCATCTTGTAGTATACATGGCGAGTACATGATGATCGTGAACTCTTCTTATATTCTATATGATGGTTACAAGATGTCCATGTAATCATTTTATAGACTACATGATGGTTACAAGATGTTCCTATAATCATCTTGTAATCGTGTAGTCTACATGATGGTTACAATATGTCCCTATAATCATCGTGTAGGCTACATGACATGTACATGATGATCGTGAACCCTTCTTGTAGTCTACGTGATGGTTACAATATGTCCTTAGAAATCATCTTGTAGTCTATATGATGATCGCGAACCTTTCTTGTACTTTACTTGATGGTTACAAGATGTTCATGTAATCATCTTATAGCCAACATGACGAGTACATGATGATCGTAAACCATTCGCGTAATCTACATAATGGTTATCAGGTGTCTATGTAATTATCTTGTAGTCTGCAAGACGTGTACATGATGAGTACAAGATGTCTGTGTAATCATCTTGTAGTATACATGATGGTTACAAGATGTCCCTATAATTTTCTTGTAATCGTGTGGTCTACCTGATGGGTATAAGATATCATTGTAATCATCTTATAGTATACATGACGGGTACATGATGATCGTGAACACTTCTCACAGTCTACATGATGATTATAAGATGCCCATGTAATCATTTTATAGTCTACATGACGAGTATATGATGATCGTGAATTCTTCTTGTAACCATCTTGTAGTCTACAATACGGGTTCAATATCATCATATACCCTTCATGTAGACTACAAGATGATTATATGAACATCTTAAACCATCATGTAGACTATAAGAAGGGTTCGAGATCTTCATCTACTCGTCATGTAGGCTACAAGATTATTACGGAAAAATCTTTTAACCATCATATAGACTATACAATTACAATATGATTATAGGGTCATCTTGTAACTATCATGTAAACTATAAAATGATTATTGAGACATCTTATAACCATCATATAGACTATATGAAGGGTTCACTTGAAAAAACATTTCATGTCCTCCAACAACATACCCATTTTTTATCCTTTAATACCCATTTTTCTTATCAAAATTTTTTCAAGCCTTTCAACGAAATATTTGTTTTTCACATGTATACCCATTTTTTATCATTTTTTCAAGTCCTCCAACATAATACCCATTTTTCTCCTTAAATTCTCATTTTTTCTCATCGAAATGTTTTTCAACTCGTCCAACGAAATATCTAATTTTTCCCTAAATACTCATTTTTTATCATTAAATTTTTTTATTGGAGAAACTTAAAAAGATAAAGATTAGGTGAAGAAAGATAATGAAGATGGAGTTGAAGAGGTAGTCATTGTTGTAGGGGGTAAAGTAAGGTTTGTTATTTTTATTTGAGATAAAAAAAAAAGAGTAGGAGAAGAAAGAGAGTGGAGGATGGTTGAAAAATGATTTGACATTTAATTGAAATATTGTCATAAGGGTATAAAAGGTAAAATGAATAAAAATTAAGAGGAAGGTGGGCCAGGAGTATACTTAAGCAAAAATTATGTTTGGGGTATGTTTTAGTAAAGATATACCTTAGGCGAAATTTCTATAAATGAATTATAAATTAATGAAACTATTTTGGACTCACATTTTAACTATTTTAATTTTTTTAATTGTTTTAACTACACACTAATAAATTAACTGTTTTAGTAATACTACTAATAAAATCAAAGTACAAATACTTTTTTGTGAGAGAATTACGTATTTATTCACTATATTTTATAACAAATTTTAATGTGGCTATTAAAATTTAAAAAAATTTAATTTCATCATCAGCGTTCATACATTCTTTTCATGTAGTCAATATGTTAGTGCATTAATAATTTTAACATATTTGCTGATGTGGCATGTGTATAATTACGCTCCATACCAACAAACGTTAAAAATACTAACGGTGACTGACAAATGACCACATTAAAAAATGTGTAAATGTTGATTATGAAATTAAACTTTTTTAACTATAATAATGATTATATTAAAATTTGATATAAATTATAATTAAAAAAATATGTAATTTTCTTAATATTGTTTGAAACATAAATACAAATGAACTAAATAGAAGATTGTTCAAAATGTACAAGCGATAATGTATATCGATCATTTTCTCTGATACCACCTAATTAATTTTCATATTTTACAAGGAAACACTAGGAACTTCTTCTTAAATTAGCTATTAATTTCGAAGAATTTTTTAAGATTAGAAACATTCGTACTAATCATTGAAACTTTATATTGTACATATATAAAGAATTTATGAGTCCTTAAATTTTTTAGCGTAATATTTTATATCACTCAATCCAATATAAATATCTTAAAATCTTCAACGAGCCTTAGAACGAGATTGCAGGACGGACTTTTCAGAAAAGAATAAGATAAGACAAAAATCTCAATCAAATTAATAAAAAAAGATGTGAGAAGTTAAAAAGCTACCTTCAAATTATCAAGATGAAAAGTAGGGTTGAGTATCTTTTATCCAAGCGTGCCAGCAAAAGTTAAATTAAATTACTCATGGTTATACGACAATGAACTTAAGTGTTATTGAACTCTTAGTGTGATCTCACAAGAACCGGGCCCTAATCGATAAAAAAAATGTAACACTGCTCTTATCAGCTGAACTAAGTTCATGCATGTAATTTTGACTAAACAAGGTGAGAGGGTTTTGCATTAAAAAATCTAAGTCTCAATTATAATCCGAACGGATTTATATTATTGCTTAAAAATATATAGATAGAATTATGTAAAAATGATTCTCGTAAACATGTCAGTTTAAATATTATTATAGGTTATATGTCTGGTGAGATTGAATAAAAAAATTAAAAACATATAAGAAATTTGTTATGAAAATTATCTTTTAATTTAGTTATTTATCATCTAATAAAAATGTTTCAATATTATACCCAAGGATGATTTAAAATACCACTTACACAGTAACATTGCCAGATTTCTAAAGAAAAAATGACAGGAAAAGTCTAAAAAATGACCGAAATGTTGGAGTAAATAATTTATTTACCAAAATTACAGTGGTAAATAAATGTTTTACAATATTTGGGCATTTTTATAATAAAAACATTTTTCAGATGCTTTTTGCAGTTTTTTCCTTTTCTAAAACACAAATAACATTTAGTTTTAGGTAGGTACATCCTTCCTCTACCTCCAAAAAGTTTGTTTCTCGACTAACAACGTATGTTCTAACAATCTCAAATGTTTAAGAAAACAAACTTCAAAATTAATAATAGTGAAATTGTATACTAAATTTCTAAAAATCTTAAAGTTCGGTTAATGACATTATTGGTGTAGATAGTATTTTGAATGAACTTATGATCATGGAAGTAGAGGATTACATAACCCAATCAGACCGTATACACCGATCCAGACCGAACCAAACTTAATCGGTTTGGTCGGTTTTTTAATTCTAAATAGGCGGTTTAGTCTAGGATTTGGAAAAAAACGAACATTCAATTTGGTCCAGAATTTTAGGTAATTCTGAACCGAATCGACCGAATAGCCCATAAATATCAATATATGTGTTTTTTTCCAAACCCCAAGTCCACCTTCTCCTTCTCCCAACTAGATGAGCGCCTCTCTGCTCTCTCCTTCTCCCTCTCCCAAGTCGATGAGGTGCCTCTCTGCTGTCTCCTTCTCCCTCTCCCAAGTCGTTGAGGCGCCTCTCTGCTCTCTCTTTCTCCCTCTCCAAACTCAATCGAGGCGCCTCTATGACTCATTCTCCCTCTCCTAACTCGATCGAAGGCCCAGCCCTGTATTTCTCATCTCCTCTTCCATCCTGCAATTCATAGAAGAAGAAGACATACAATCTTGTTGAAATCAGATAAAATCACGTACTACAAATATTAATAGGTTGAATAGCAGAAATCACTATCCAAAAGGATCTGTCAAGTAACATTAAAACATCTTCTGATTTTGATAAAAACTAATTAAAATTTTCAGTCTTGTCAAGATCATGGACATGATTTGCGACATCCCAATCCCTTTTGAAGTCATTTTTTTTTCAAAACCATCCTAACAGAAGGTTTATAAGGCTTTATGATATTATATCATCCACAGTTGATCCACAACTAATCAAAACCATAAAAACTAAACATGCAAGGTGCTATCAACCAATGAAATAATAAAACCAAAGATGGCTCTAACGAAATGAGTAATGATCAGAAACAGGGTAACGGAATATACTCTGTTGCTGATCATTAAGACTCAATAGAGATATAGGTTGACTGAACTCTTGCTACCTAATCTGTTTAAGGACTAAGAAATATGTGGGGCACTACCATATATCTCAGTTACAGGGTTTTGGCCTGCATAAGAGGATAAATATACCCTCTGGTTGTGTCGAGGATTTCACTTGAAAGGTTGTGATTGGATAATCAGCAGCTGTGAGCTTTGTCTTGAAGGTTATGTAAGAACAAGAACCGCGAGCTGCCTGAATATTTAACTTCTCTACTGTCACAACCTCATAATTTGTATCCTTGAAAACAAAACATTACATAAATAACGTATATGTCAACAATTAGACTACAAAGATATGCAAAGCATTTTTTTAAATAAATTTTACATTTTTCTCGTTGAACTCTTTGATTCCCATCTCTGCAGACCTCATCACATTAACAGGAAGTTGAGATATATCATCGAAGGGGAATGTAGGAATTCTACTACCTTCAAGGAAGGACCCAGGAAATTCCCCAATATCAAAGCCTTGTGTGCATAAGAAACCGCAGGCCTATATCTCCCTCTGGCTAGAGGATTGAAGTAAAGATGAATCTGAAAAAATCTGAATCTTATCAAGAGAAATGTGCTTGGTGGACTCCAAAGCTCAACGAAAAGCAAGAGCTTCAGCACCCAAAGGATTGTGATTTTTTAGGTAAATAGTAATATCATAAGACGATATTAGATTTTTATCAAACATTTTAAAATATTATATTTTTGTTAAGTCTATAATTATATATCTAATTTTTATAATGTAAATATCATAAATGTCCTTAAATGTAAATAAAAGATAATATACATTTACACATACTCTCTCCTAAATCGTACATGCTAATTTTTAAAAAAAAAATAGAAAATATCTCACTCTTAAAAACTTTTTTTTACCTATCATTAATTACTTGCCTTACACAACTCTCCTCAAATCATTAAAATAAAATGATTAATAGGTGTAGGGAGCACATAAGAGAATTAAACAGAGTTAGTCGGATTGACTTAAGTTCAAGACATCAAAACCAATTTCCTGAATGGTTTAGAAATCATGTATGTGTATATATTTGACTAAATATATATATCATTAAAATTAGTACCGAAGTAACTAATACTTTTTTGTTATTTTTATTAGATTATTGAGTTGCGCCATCAACGGTCATTAGAAGCCACATGATTTATATGCTTTAGCATTTGGTCTAGCTAATCGTGTTAAGTCATGTTCTGGTTGTATTGTCAATGGCATTTTATTCCATAATATAGATCGTGATCATCACTGGACAATTGCTCATTGTCTTGATAATAGTGTTAGTTTCAATGTGTGTGTGTGTGTGGGG
>QANY01013142.1:268703-330078 GCA_003255025.1 Datisca glomerata | reverse complement strand
ATTCAACTTCAACATCAATTAATATGGTTAAATCGAAGCCGAATTGAGTCGAGGTCGAGGCCCGGTGTCAGCACCGAGTCCATTTCCTTTTCAATTAATGTGGTTAAATCGAACCCGAATCGAATCGAGGTCGAAGCTCGGTGTCAGCGCCGGGTCCATTTCCTTTTCAATTGATGTGGTTAAATCGAACCCGAATTGAGTCGAGGTCGAAGCCTGCATCCACCCAGTTTCATTTTCCTTTTCAGATATCTTCGGTTAAATCGAACCCGACTTCGTCACGGTCGAAGCCCGGTGTCAGCGCCTGGTCCATTTCAAATATCTTAGTTAACTCGAACCCGCATTGAGCGAAGTCGAAGCCTGTGTCTATCCAGGTCCATTTCGCTCCATCTCATAGAGCCTTATTTAGCCGAGGTTTCTATTCCCTATTTCATATATTAGTATACCGATCAAAATACTTATCTACGCCTTTGTACACGTTCTGAGATCAGAAGCGTGCTCAAAGGGGGGCAGCTGTAGATACCATATTTTATCCGGCCTAATACATGAAATATACATCCTTTATATTTTGACTCTTTTAATAATCCAAGACTATATGTATAAATTGAAAACTAATCCAATACTAAAATAAGAAAAGTGGTCCAAAGACTAAAAAGTAAAAATTGAAAAAAAAAAGGACTACAAAAATAAAGATTGAAAGAAAGACTAAAATTAATAAAAGGCAAACCCTAATTTTGCCTATAAATAGGAATGAAGTCTTAACTTAAAGGGAGGTCTTTTGGGGAGTAAAAAAAAAGGGGGGAAGTCATTTTTTAGAGTGAGAAAAAGAGGGGTTGGAAAGAGAGGTGATTTTAGAGAGAGGAAGAAGTTCTATACTTCTATTATCTTCATCTTCTTCCATTTTGTTCTTCTCAAGGTAGCTTAATTATTTGGTACATTTGTTCATAATATATTTTGTTCATCTCTCTTCTTCATATAAATGTAGTTGATATCTTTTATATTTTTTTTATATACATAAGTGGATTGTTCATTCCCTATCATTTCTCCTCATTTAAATCTTAACATTTCAATTTTATTCTTTGATGATTTCTTTACAAATTGGATATTGAGATGTCTTTGTCATCAACTTAATTAATGAGGATGATGATAAAGTTTTGAGGGGTGGAAAAATTAACCAAATGTGAATCAACCCTTTAAATGGGTTGAAAGTGTACATTTGATGCAAAGATCTCCTAGGATAATTTTCTCATACATAACAATGCATAAAATAGAGAGTAGAACCTCTATACAAGATTATGCAAATATTTAAGTTGTGAAACTTTCAATTTTCCTAGAAAATTTTTTTTTAATATTATGTTCATCATTTTATGACATTTGTTTGAACTAATTATCATCCATGATCATCCCCTTTGCTATTTGATTAGCAATGACTAATGAGGTAAGGAAAGAAAAATGACAATTAGTGGACTAAGTAGTAAAAAAAGGGACATATTTATGTTAAAGTAATATATTGTTTATTTTTCATCGTTTTATTTATTTATTTTTTTTTATTTAAAAATATTATTATTATTACTATTATATTATATTATAATATATAATATTATAAAATAAAAAATAAAAAAATTTATATATATATATAGCAAGAGCTGCAGAGGAAAATTCCTCTGTTGCACCATGTTTTTGTTTTTCTTTTTTTACATAATATAGTTTTTTACTTTATTCTTGCATTTTTATAATCTCAACATTTTATGTTTTCTATAATTTGACATCCTATAACTTATCTCTATTCTTTTACTTCCATTTTGTTGTAATTATTAACATTAATTTTCTTTACATGTTTATTTATTAGCATTTTTGCATCGTCATGCTTATAATGCGATTTTTGCATTATTCTCTTATTATTATAATTAATGTTCATGTATGTCCGGATTATAATTTTAATAATTAGATTTAGATTTTGTTACTTCTATTATTTAATTGTCACTAAAAAAGGCCGACAATGGACATTGAGATTTTTGGGATACCAAACTTCTCGAACTACTGAGGTGAGGAGTTATTCTTGGGATACCGAGAATAACTCTAATAATGCTTTGATTTAAAAAGATATGCGAATACAAAAAAAAAGTAATTTTTTTTTCAATGGTCTTTGAACCACCCATTAAAAGTAATTTATTTTGTTCATTTTTATGATACAAAATTCCTCAAATGGGACATTCAAAAATAAATCTCTTTAACCTTTGCCTTAAAATAAAAAATGGATAGCATTTGATCAAATTTGGTAATCATTTTACAATGGGTGTTGTGGGGTGTTAATACCTTCCCCACACACAAACGACTCCCGAACCAATTTTGAGTTTTCGTAGACCAAAAAATTTTCATCTTAAAATTGGGTGACCAATCACACCCTAAAATGATTGGTGGCGACTCTAAATTTTTTTTTCCTAAAACAAAAATGAATTTTTTTAATCGCCGCTCCGCATCGCACGCACGTTGCGACATAAATATAATGTTATTATAAATTAAAAATTATATCAATATTTATTTATACATATAGTTGTCAATAGAGTAGAACTGTATTTACTCAAAAAAAATATTTATTAACTCGACTTATTTTCATATTTTAGATATTCAACTATTCATTGATTTATTATCTAATTAGTGAAATTATATGGTTTATCATTGAAACGAATTATTCTTTTGTCTTTTATCATATAAATGTTATATATTTGTATAGGTATCATATGCTTGTAGCCCTTATTTTTTATACCAATTTTTTCAATGGAAACGTATTATGCACATTCAATAAATATATCTGAATAATTACAAATTGCTTATTATTGACCGAATTTTTACCTAATATTTGACCGTTTAATACAAGTATTATACTTGTCGAATAATACTTCATATTTGTACCGTTCCCGAATTAACTAACTATGGTCGCAACCAGTAAAAATCTCTTTTGGGCGGGGGCCATTGGTAGTGATCTGACTATATCAATCCCCAACTGCATGAATGGCCACAGACTTATTAATGTCTACAACTCTTCTTGGAACATGAGCATACCACTAACATTTTTTGCACCTTTTTACGAAGGATATCTCTTCTTCATTCATCTTCGTCCAATAGTACCCTTCGTTTAATAGTTTATAAGCCAAAGATATTTCACCCGAATGATTTTCACAAATACCTTCATGTACTTCTACTAGAGCGCACTCGGCCTCCTTTGTTGAAAGACATTTGAGATGCAAACCTGAAAAAGACATTCTATATAATTTCCCATCAATTAATGTGTACCTCACACTCCGTTGTTGAAGCTTTCGAGCCTCCATTTTGTTAGCCGAAAGATCTCCGCCGAGAAGATATCTGACAATACTCTCCCGCCAATCATACCTACCGTCTCTCATTACGACTCCAGCCTCTACCTGTATGAATGTCTTCGTGCTAAGCTCGCTTAAATATTTGATGAAAACTGTCATTTTAATGTTTATTACCTTAAATTCATTCATGAGGCGCAGTCCAGCGAACAACGCGTCGTACTCCACTTCGTTGTTAGATGCTTGAAAACCAATGAATATTGGTTGTTCAAAAGTTTCACCATACGTAGTTTGGACGACAACAATAAAACCTGCCAGAACCTATGCTTTTATCGTGGTCTGCAGTATGTATTGGATGTCATATCCTTCAAGTTCCATTGCCCACTTGGCGAGCCTCTCAGTCATCTCTGAGGAATGAAGAAGACGCCTTATGGTAAATTCCGTTACCATATTGATCATATGTGCCTGAAAATAATGCCTTAACTTCCTTGCCGCAACGATTAATGCCAGTACCATCTTCCCGTATCTGGTTTTCGCAGCCACGAGACTTTTACAAACAAAATAGATCAACTTTTAATATTCATTTTACGTTCGGATCAATCCCCCCTAACAACTGTTTCTGATACCGCGAGGTAAATAAAGAGATCTTCACCAGGTAAAGGCTTAGATAGCAGTGGGGAGAGGCCAGATACGCTTTATTTTTTGCAACACTTCTTCACATTCCTCGTCCCATCGTTGTTCAGAATTTTTTCATAACTTGGTGAAAAACGGCCTTCATTTGTCAGTTAATCTTGCTAGAAATATATTCAGTGCAGCCAATTTTCCCATTAAGCTCTAAATCTCCTCTTACTCTACGATGACTTGATCCTTATAATTGCTTTGACTTAATTAGGATTGACTTCTATTACTCGACTATTGACCAGGTGTCCGAGAAATTTCTCCGTTGCCACTCTGGAAGTACATCTTTCAAGATTCAACTTCATGTTACTTTCTCTTAGGGCAGAGAAAGCCTCCTTCAAGATCTGGATGTGGTCGATTCTCTTCTCCACTTTTGTGACATGTCATCAATGTATACTTCCATCATTTTTCCAATCTGTTTCTCAAAATAATTATTGACTAACCGCTGGTACGTTGCCCCTGTATTTTTTAGAGTGAATGGCATTACAGTATAGCAAAATATCCCAAAAAGAGTAATAAAATATATTTTTTCTTGATCAGATTGGAACATTTTCACCTACTTATATTCGTAGTATGTATCCATGAAACTCAGGTGTTTGTGTTCGGATGTCACGTCTACCACCAGGTCAATTCTCGGCAACGGATAATCGTCCTTCAGATAATCTTTGTTAAGATCTGTGAAGTCCACACAAATTCTCCATTTTCCACTCTTCTATTTTACCATAACAATATTTTACAGTCACTCCGGGTAGCTGACTTCTCTGATGAACCCGACCTCAAGTGACTTTTCACCTCTTCTTTAATGGTTGTTTTCCTTTCGGGTACGAAAGATCATTTTTTCTGCTTTACAAGTTTTACAAAAGGATCCACATTTAATTTATGACAAATTACTTTTTCATCAATACTTGGCATTTCCGCTGCAGTGGTGGCAAAAATGTCAGCATTCTCCTTGAGAAATTTTGTAAGCTTTGTTTTCTTTGCTTCAGTTAATTATACACCTATTGTTGTTGTTTTTCCATTTCCAAGGTCTAGTGATTTAGTTCTACTACCGGGCTTATAACTCGGGTTTCTCTCCCCTGGTTCATCTTCATTTAGTTGTTATTGCTCATCTTTTTCTTTCCCATCACTGTGCAGCAACGGGTCGGTTCCTGGTCTCTTTTAATGACTCGTACTCCTTGTGATGAAGGATACTTCATAGTTTGGTGATAAGTTGATGGGACAGCCCTCATTTTGTGAATCCACGTCATTCCTAGAATCGTGTTGTAGGAAGATGGTGTATTGATGACCACAAAATCTATAATATGGTTGAATGGGTCAGCATGCACATGGCAGAATCCCTTAAGTATGTTATGGTCCCATTGAAACTGATGAGCGGTTGCCTGACATTACAGAGCTTTGCATCTATTACCATATTCACAAGTGTCGAACGATAGAGTATGTTGATGACACTCCCATCATCAATCAAAATGCTCCATAGCAAACTGTTATCAATTTGAATGGTGATTACCAATGCATCATTATGTCCGTCATACTAGCCGTTTTCCTCATAAAAAATTATTGGTATACCGTCACATGATCCTTCCGGATTGTTGTTCACCTCAAGAGATGGTTTCTTGTAGTAGATCTTCCTCTTTTTTCTCGAGGTGCATTCAGATTCCGTTAGGGAAATAACTCTATTCATGATGCTCAATGGTTCCTTTTCCTTAGGATGCTCTTCATTTCTGTCCTTTCAGGATTGATCCTTTCTTACAATGAACTCTTTCATGTGTCCCGCATGCACGAGTCTTTCAATGTAATCTTTTAATTGGTAACAGTCTCTAGTTTCATGGCCAACGCTCTGATGATAATGGTAGAACTTATCCTTGCCTCTTTCATTCGGGTCCCTCACGATCGGAGGTGGCCGTCTTAGCCAGGGTTTGTCCTTGATGATTTTGAGAATTTGATTCATCGGGATAATAAAAAAGGTGTAGAATTTTTCCTTGGGGTGAACCTTGCCGACTAGTTTCAGTTTTTCTCGATACCATTCCATCTCTTTCATCTTCCTTTTTTCTCTATCAATCCCGCATTTTCCCGTTCTCGAGTTTCCATCATCTCGACGCTGCCCAGAACTCTGTTGTTCTCCTAACTTCTGCATACTCTTCTTTTCTTCCTTTAGAGTTATGTATGTTTACGCCCGAAGGAAAGTTCCTACCATCATGAGTGGCTTATTTTTTGAAAGACCTCAAACAATTGCGAGTCCGGGTCTAGGCCTCGTCTGAATGCTAGTCTTATCACGGTTCTCTACCTTTGCCACTCATCTTTGAAACGGTAAGTGTACTCGTGTAACGACTCTACCCTTCTGATTTCAATTGTTAACAAATATTCTGGATCTTCCATCACCATCTGGTGAGTGTAATACTGTTCCAAGAACATAGAAGACATTCTAACTAAATTATCAAATGAACATGGGGGTAAAGAGTTATAGGACTTTAATGCATTGTCGTCCAGACTTGTTGGAAACATTCTGCACATTAACTAATCCTCGTGTTGATACAGTGTCATCACTTTTCTGAAATGGCGCAAGGGATCTAGGGGATCCTTTTCCCTTAATAGCACTTGAACTTAAGAGAAACGAACATTTTTGGCACAAGAACGGCCAAAATTTCTAAGCACAAAGGGGATCGAGCCAGCGTCTCCATGTCCGTTACTCCACAAACCCAAACTTCCTCATTTCTACCATCTTCTATTCCAACATCTTTTCTACCACCCATTCTGTCATCAGCTCGGCTGGACCATTTTCACCGCCAAACTCTTTTCCGTAGTCGCAAGATGTGACTTCTGTTTCCTCACAACGAACATTTTGTATGGGGCCCGGATCGGGTTGTTTAGCGACATATTCCCTTTGTTCCTCATTTTGATGGTTTCCTTCCTCCCGTTCTCTCGTTACAGTCCAATTGGCTTACTGTGCACAGTCTACCACGTGTTTTGCAGCGCTTCGCTATTATGATGTTCCATGACCTGCATCCTAATCGAGATAGTTTGTGCAGGTGGATTTGCGGATTGATGTCAGCATTTGCATCATTTTCCGTTTTCCGTGCAGCGTGTGATCTAGTGCAAGGCAATTTGGACTATGATATCGAGTTAATTCTCAGCTCTCAATGAAAGCACCAAAAAATGTAAAAACCAAAAAATGTAAAAGAAAAATTCCTCACACTCGACATTTAAAGAGAGAGAATTAAAGGACACAACATGAATAATTACTTTGTTTGTATTGTCTCCATTTGGTTTACAATTAACCTATATTTATAAGCTTCCTATTGATCACAAGATCTAATCAAATCCCAAAAAAATGAGATTAGCTAAAAATTCTCCTAAAATTGAGTTTATCTATATAAAAACTAAATTGACCTAAACCCTCTTCCCCATTTTCCTTGTTGTCCCCCCTTTAGCTCGGACAGGTGATTCTCAGACGATTCTCAACTCCCAGTTGTCAATTCTGGTCGGTGGTTCTCCTTGCCTTTGCTCAGCTCTGATACGGTGGTTCTCCTCTCTCTCCTTTTCTTCTCTTTCTTTCTCTCTCACTTTCCGTCTCTTCCAGTTTTCCTCCATGCATTAGTGATACGTTTCAGTTTCTCCTCCACGCATTCAGTATTTAATGGCTATGTTTTGGCTCTGTATCAATATGAAACTTGATATTTGATTCTTTTCCTCTGGATTCAGTTTATCTTCTACCACTCAACTTTGAATTTCTTACACATTCGTTTGCTCCATAGCCTTTGGTGGATATATATACTGGGATACCAAAAAGTTTTCCTTTTTCACTCTGCTGATTTCAGATGCGGTATCTCAGATTCTTTTTATCGCTGTAAGTGGCTTTTATACGTATAGATTTTTTTGGAGGGGGGATATAAAGTTAGATGACTTTTGTTTGAACACCACACTCAACTAATGAAGCAATCAAGGGACAGTAACAAAATAGTAACAAATTGATTGAAAGAGATATGGTAATCAAATGTAAGAATGAGAATTCGTTAGCAAAGTTCATTCCATCCCACCTACTGTGTTAGGATTATAAAAGTATGCTTTTATTTTAAATTTCACTATGTGCCCATTTTCTATTTTGGTGCTAATTATCTTTAGTTTTTTGTTAACTCATATCACGCCTTAACATAGCACTCCTTAACATAAAAAGCATGTGTCAGATATATTATGTTTTAGGTATGTAAGCTCTACATGTGTCATCGTCCTTGGGCAAAAAACGGTAAAGAAAATATACTATGCAAGCAAAGAGATCAGTTATTAGTATTGTATATCCTCAAGTCATGAATAGATATATGTTTAGCATAATAACTAATGCATTTATTTCATTTCTTTATCTCTCACTAATGGTTATCAGAGACTATTTTTGTATATGTATATCAGTTATAACAATGGATAAGAGTGAGATTACAAAACCAAGATTTAATAAGGCATATTAAGATGGAGTAATCAATTTGTAAACTTTACCTTTAAGAGAGGATCGGGTGATAGATATATATCGTGTCCAGGGGCGAGCCCACCTTATACGCAAGGGGGCAATTGACCCCTTTCATTTATATTTTTTTCATATTATATATACAATCATCTACATAAAATGTGTAAAATTATAAAATAATCTACTACTTGCCCCTCTTTCAATCTGAAAAATTATATTAATGTATACTATTTGTCCTTAAAAATGTATAAGATTATTGAATTATATACAATTTATCACCTTTCAAATACATAATATAACAAAATTGTATGCTCTTCATCTCATTCAAAATTTTAAAATTATGAAAACTTAATAAAAAATATTTTTAATTTATTATTATGTCAAATAGCATGGGTTGGAAAAAAAATTTGCCTCTTTTCCACTAAAGTTTTGGCCTCGCCCCCTGATCATGTCCTTGTAACTATTATGTTCAGCGTTATCATAAGACTAGAGACATCATCCATGAACACTTGATATGTAATGGGTTTATAGGTGATTATACATGTTGGTATTTTCACGGGGAAGCAATGTTGACTACTTCATTCATGATTGGTACGTCAGCTGAAGCCATTGTAAATAATAGAGTACATGTCGAAACATCATTATCATGTCAAGAAGATGATAATAATATGCTTGAGTTGTTTCATGATGCATTTGGTAATTTATTGAACAATGAACATGGATCAGACTTTATTTCATCATAACAACCGGTTGATGATGTAAATGAAAGGATGAGGAAATTCGGGGATGATTCTAATGTTAGAGACTTTTACGATTTAGTTAAATATAGTAAGCAACCGCTATATTCAGGATGTGAAGAATTCTCTAAATTGCCATTTATTGTGAACCTATATCACATTAAATGTCTTGATGGATTGAGTGACAAATCATTTTATTCCCTTCTTAACTTGATGAATAGAGCTTTTCCTAAGGGTGTTCAACTTCTAAATACATTTTATGAAGCAAAGAAAGTGATTTGAAAGTTAGGACTTGGGTATGAAAAAAATATATGCATGCCTAATAATTGTATGTTGTATTGAAAGAAAGAAAGACCAAATATGTTATCGTTGTGGTATTTCAAGATGGGCTAGCAATGAAAAAGATTGTGAGTGTATGTCTCAAAGAAAGAAGAAAGTGAAGAAAACACAAGTCAAAGTATTGTGTTACTTTTCTCTAAAATATAGATTACAAATGTTAGACATGTCCTTTAAAACTATTGAAAGTATAAGATGGTACCATGAGGGACGCACTAAGGATGGTTTTTTTAGATATCTTGCAGACTCAGATGCTTAAAAGATTTTGATAATAACTTCAAAGAATTTTCTTCGGAACCACCTGATGTTAGGTTAGGGTTAACTAGTGCTACTTTTAACCTACTTTGAAACTGTGAGTACGAGTTACAATACTTAGCCTATAATCTTGATTGCATAAAATTTACCTCCTTGTATGTGCATGAAGCAAACAAATTTCATTCCTCCAGAATGCTTCTCTCTTTCCTATTTTAGGCCGACAAAGAAGGCAATAAATGAACTACTTGGTAGCATCACATTGACCCAAGCACATTGATTTATGTTTTTAAGTATATAACTTGGATACTCTTACATCCCCTTTTCAGGTTGCCACTTTAGTGTGTTACTAATATTACTCTATCTAAAATACTTGTAGAGAATTTGCGGATAATTATAAGAAGATAACATTGTAGTTGTCGACCTTCTCATTAAGAAGTCAAACACGAACTTCATGATAAATTTCTTAATTGGTTTACATCTAAAGTAAGTTCAATAGATGTACTTAAATTATTCGATTGTTTATAATTCAATAGATGTTGAATATTGCCTTTTTATGAATAGCTAACCAAAATAGAAAATAATGTGTCAGAAGAGCTGAGATGGTTAGTTCAAGTTCCAAAAATTTTGATGAAGAAGTATGATGGATATAATGTTAATAGATTTGTTTTTCATATAACGGAACCGTCGTAAGTCTCAAAATAAAGGAGTCATAGTAAAATGAGATATTACTAGTTATGCAAATGGAGGAGATAGAGAGATAACTTACTATAAGATTCTCAAAGATATCATTGAGATGAATTATTATGAGAAATTCAAAGTGATTTTATTCAAATGTGGTTGGATTGACTCTACTAACAGTATTAGGGTAAAGACCGATCGATATGGGTTTACACTTGTTAATTTTTCACGTTTGACTAATACCGAAACCATTTGAAGCACAAGCTATTTATCTTTGCAACACAAGCACATTTGGTATATTATGTTGAGGATCTAAAGGATAAAGAGTGACATCTAGTTGTCCATATGAAACCTAGATATTTTTATGAGATAAGACTAGTAAAGCTAGAAAGTGACATCGAAATCCATCATAATGATGAAGTTCTCAACGGACAAAGTGTAGAAGAAGTGAACTTAGTTTGAGTAGATGTTGATGGTTTGACTTTTGAAGACATGACATATGATTAAAAGAGTGATCATGATAACAACATTTCTAAATAATGTGATTGAATGTTTCATAAAGATGTATCTTTTTATATTTTCTAAGTTATAAAAATATAGTAGTAAATTATCATATATAGTCATAATGTATTAATATGTGCAGGATTACACCATGAGATCGTTGAGACATCAATTAGCACGTTCAGATACTCGACTGGATACTGACTATCCTATTAAATTTGGAGGATCAAATTCAGGTTATGATATGAATATGGAAATAGAATATTTGTTCGCTCTTGTTCAAGTTAATTAGGATAATAAATAGTGTTTCATATATGGTCAATGAAAGTCATAAAGCGTATATTTTGAAATCATTAAAAAAATAGAAGGATGAGAAGTACAAAAAAGAGCAAGTATATGGACTTATATGAAACAGAAGAAGAGGTATTGCAACATAGGAATGAGACTATTCCAAAAGAGAGTTTTGTTGCAATAGTTTGTAAATGGTACTCGAAAAAATAAAATGTATGGTTTTTTTACTCTACATCTATGGTTAATCGTATATAAAATAAACTAACTCTTATTTCTCTATCATAAATATAGAAGCATACTGAAATTAACAGAGTATTACGGAGTGAACAAAAACACCCTCACACGTTGGGACATACCAGCTTAGCGAAAAAAAGGCATTAATGGTAAACACTAGACTTTATAAATATAATCATCTTAATCAGTTTTATTTTAAGTATATTTTAATCATATGTTCTCATTTGATAGGCAGAAGAACTTCAAAGAGACCCTTCAAGAACGAAGCTATTTATAGCCTCACATGAGCATAAACATGGAACTTATGTGAATGAAGAAACTACAAATTTTGTTGTAAGTATAAGTAATAAATATTTATACCAAGTTTTTAAACTGTTATTACATGTTTATTGATACTAAGTCTTAATTGTATATTATATGTGAAACTTAAAGAGCGCATGAATGAACTCTCGGATGGTAATTATGATCCAATTTTTTCAAACTATGTGCTCTCACAAGTATTGGGTCCAAAGAGCATCCTGGACGTGGGCGTTCATTAGGACTCGAGTCAACTCCATCTACAGTGTTATGGCGTGACCGTGGGAAATTTCCACTCAAGATTTTTCCCGTATAACAATTGAGTTGGAATCTTAACGCAAATGAGTGGCCGAGTTAGAGTCTCAATGTGTATGTGTTTCTGAGTTGGAGGCTCAATGTTCAGAGACACGTGCTCAATTTTCAAGGGTGCCTCAGTTGGAAGTTGAATGTTCAGAGATGCGTGCTCAATTAAACTTACTTATAAAGTTTATGTAGAACTCTTGTAAAGACTAGGGTAGAGTTTCATGTGTTGAACTTTATTTGGTACTTGTGGAATGCTTCGTTATTATGTATTTTCATACTTTGAATATATTGGGTAATTTGTATTGATAATCTAATATTTTGAATATATTTTTTAATCCATGGGTTAATGTTTGATAATTTATTGTCCTGTAAATATTTAGAATGAATATTGTTATGACTATCATGGATATAGATGTTGAAATTGTTATATATGCATGAATTTTTGGGAATAGGTGAAAAATAAATAGCAGTTGGTAAATGAGCATCTTTCGTGACGGTTTAGTAACTGCACGAAAGATTCTCGTGAAGTAAAAGGTGACGGATATGCTAACCGTTGTTAATTCTCTATATCGCGATGGTTTGAAAGCCATCGCTAAAAGACCTATTTGAATATGAATAAGCGCGACCATTAGGAGGAACCGTTGTGATTAGGACCTACGACAACGTAAGCTAACTGTCATAAAAGATAGAAAAGCCGTTGTCGTATATTAGTTTTTTGCGACGTCCTCCGACGGTTGGCAAAATAGTCACAACTACAACCGCGATTGAAGCGTTCACGATGGTTCCTCAACCGTCCTGATAGCTTTAGCGATGGTTTACTCAAAGACTACAAAAATTGTTGTGGTTAACAGGTTTTCTTGTATGGATAAATAAGTCATGAAAGTTTTTTTTATCAATTGTGCTTTCTAATATAACATAGAAGTAGATCTAGATATAAATGTAGTTAGATGTATATTGTAAATCATAGATTGTATATTCAAGAAGAAAAAGCTCATACTCCAAATATTTAGTACTTGTTCAAATTATTTGATGTCATATTTATACATATTTTGAGTTCTACGACTCATTTATTGTATATCCTCGAACAAACTATTATATATTGAAGTAAGCAAATATTTTTTATTAGAATGATAATGCACTAATAACATCATGATCCTATTACGTATGCGCAGTTCACTGTATCGAGCAATCGATATACTTATATAACCGTGACTTTCATAAAAGTTGCCAACACTTATGATTGTAAAACCCATCACTAAACCATAGCAAATGTATACATATAATTAGGATTTAATTCATTATCAAATTAAACAAGCACCACTCATTACACATGGCAAGTTGGCAACACATGAAATAAAGTAAAAAAAAAAGCACACACAAAGCACAAAATAAAGCAGTACGAAAAACACTCAAGAAAACTTGACAAGGTTTTGATCTTCTTAGCAACGGATTGGTTGGTCAAGATTGCATTTGGCAGGGAGGCCCATGGCGAGGTCGTAATCTATACCATAGAAACTCAAAAGCCTAGAATTCTTGAAAAGGCAAAAGCATTGGAAATCAGCATTGGACAGAGCAGAGCAGCAAGCAAGGGAGGGTGGGATAGGATATAACCCACTCACAGAGGGCAAACAAGCCTTTAGACCTTCTTTGGTCATTTTACAAAGCGTCTGCCCATTTGCTAACTTTGGTTCTGACCCAGTGGCTATGGCTATTATAAGTGCCACTATGATAAGCTTTTTGCATTCCTCCATTTCTCTCTTCTCTTAAAATACTCACCCACTCACTCACTCTTTCTTGGAATGAAGATTTCAGAGAAAGGTGTGGGGCTTTATATATAGGGTATGTTAGAGACTAAATGTATAGAGAATATATTCCACTTTCATTATAGAATTAAGAATTTAGTATACTAAGGGAGTAAAATTGAAGTATCCAGCGACAACTAACTCTTTTCTATGACACATGACTCACTAACCAATTAGAAGTAGTAAAAGAAAATCAATTAGAAGTATTGTCAATTTTTCCCACATACCAAGCATCAAACCTCACAGTTTTTTTCCTATTGAAAGTTGAACTTAGTAAAGGAGACTCCAAGTTAGAACTATTGCGTTGTTTTATATGTACATCTCATTAACTATCTGCAGCAAACAGCAACCATCGTGTTTTGTCCTCTTGCGCCTAGTCCAAATTGTGCTTCAATGTTAGAATTGTCTTTGTTACTTATATACATCTCAATCATCACCTGCTTCTGGTTGAATCTTCTTGTGCATTTACAAGTAATGCTGTGACTAATATGTAAATCGGAAAAATGTATGGTGGCTTGAAATTGAAATAATTTGGTGTGCAACATTAATGATTTTGGATGAATATATTCTATGAGTAGTAGCAATTCTGTGATAAAATTTGCAGTAAATCTGAGCGAAAGTATTAGACAAAAAGGCAATGAAACAGTACATGTGCTGTGCTCATTAAGTCCCGTGACAAGGAAATGGCAAGATTAATTGTCACTATGCACTTTGGATTACTAAAAGAGAGTCACGGGCTTGCAATGAAAATTATGTCCTTGTTATCCAAAAACAATTTGTTGTTTATGATGTATTGTTTAAGTGAATGTTCTCTTTAATTGCATGTGGAGCAGCTCACATTTTAGACTTATTTCGAGTTCTTTCATTAACTACAAATATTTTTTACGAGTGTCAGAAAACAGGCATGATGGTGCTAACTAGATCCGGTGTCCATAACCAAGTAGTGCTATTTTTGCAACACTCTATGACGGTGGAGACGTACACCGTCGTATTATTTAAAAATTTATTTTCTATGTATGACGGTTCATAACTTCACGGTTGTAGTCTTTAAAAATAAATAAATAAAAAGTTATATACTTTCAAATACGACGGTGGAAACTGAAAACTTGTGGCGCTCCATTACATTAGGGGGCATATTTCCGCCATCATATTTGTGAAAAATAAATAAATAAATAAATTAGTTATTATTTTTATACGACTAGTGAAACGCTACCCGTTGTAAAATCCAATATATTAAACCCTAAATCTAATATGTTATTTTCTTCCTACCCCACATACCCGCCAGGTTTTTGTCTCGAAGCGTATCGTTACTTCCACCGTCGCATCGTAGTTGTGGTCTTGCATCCACCGCGCAAGTTGAAGAGATATAACCCGCGACATACACCGGGGAGCACCACGTGACTCCACTGTCGATTACGTAAAGTAGCGCTCTTTTTGTCTCCAAGCGTCCACCTTCGCACTGTAGCAATTGTCTTGCAGCCACAGGCATAAGTTAAAGCGACGTTAGTTTCAAAATGGAGGGAATTCATCATATGGAGGAGGATCTTCATCTTACTCTCAAAATGGTGGAAATTCCTTTACATCAATAGCATACTTTGCCTTACCCTCTACCTACATTGTCTCACCTGATTTAGTGTGTGACATAACATGGTATGGAACAGTGCAACACACAATCATGTCACAACAGAGCTTAGCAAGCTGAACATGGCACAAGAGTACAATGGTGGAGAAAGGCTAACAGTGGAAAATGGTAAGACCTTGTTCATCACACATATAGGTTCAGCTTTTCTATCTACAAAACCTGACACAGATCAATCTCTAAAACTGAATTCCCTGTTAAAAATTCCTGAAATTAAAAAGAATCCAGTTAGCATTTCAAAATTGACTCAAGATAATGATATTTTTACTGAGTTCCATGTTAATCCATGTTATGTGAGGGACAAGGAAACGGGAACAACACTCTTGCAAAGGATCCTTAGAAATGCTGTCTATATGTTGACTTTTCCTGGAGCTGAAAAATCAAGTCTATTTACATGCTGCACACAAGGAAATTCTGAAAAATACACTTGCGTTTGTGATTCTGTAAGAAATCTGTTGTCATGCAATACTGCCACATTCTGTAATTCTGATGCAAGAAAAAAAATTCCAGTTTCTGATTCAAATGTCCACAATGCTTGTCAATTTTTTTCCATATCGGCAAGTTCACAAAGTTGCACAAAATGAGTGTATCATTGTTAACATGTTAAATGAAGTTGATATATGGCATAAACGTTTATGGCATCCCACGTCCACTATCTTGCATAAAGTGTTAAAGTCAAACAATATCTCTATAATCAAATAAATACTAGTTTTTGTTCTGCCTACCAAAAGGGAAACAATCATGTTTTACCTTTTTCAAATTCTCAGTTCATAACAACTAAGCCTCTAGAAATCAAACAAAAATATCTAGGGCCTGCATCAATTGTTTCTAAATAAGGATATAGGTACTATGTGTTTTTGCTTGATGATTATAGCAGATTCTCTTAGGTGTATCTACTGAAACCAAATTCTAAAACACTCAATACGTTCATTGTATTAAAAAAAACCTAGTTGAAAAACAACTTGAATGCACTATCAAAATTGTCCGGTCAGATTGAGGATGGGAGTTCAGACCCTTTGTAAAATTTCTTCAAACTAAAGGTATAAAATTTAGATATCCATGTCCTCATACACACTAGTAAAAAGGTACAATTGAGATGAAACACAGGTATTTAGTGGAGACTGAACTCACTCTTGCAAGACAATGACTTATAACCTTTTAATTGATAAGTATTTATCATTGAGATAGAGAGATACGAAGTTGCTTTGACCTTGAATGTAGTGGGATAGCATTCTCCAGACGTCTTTTTATCTCCTTTTATGGATCCAACTCCACCCTTGGTTAGAAATTTCATTAAGACTCCATCTAAATCATCTATAATAAACTCCACAACAGAAGTAGAGACCTGTGGAGCCACTGCCACACCAAGGGTTACGGAAAGTTCAAACCCTACTGATGATGAGAGTAAGGTTTTAGTTGTTTAAAGGTTAATATGATTTCTTCTAAGGCTTTGACACTAAAAATATCAGTTGAACTAGCATTGTCCACCAGGGTTTGGCGGACTTTTGCATTACTAATTTTGGGAGTGGTTACCAAACATCAGTATGTTTTGGTGAACCCAGTTAGCTTCTTCCTCTGTAAAACCAATCACCTTCGTGTTAGGTCGTTGCTAACTTGTTTGAAAACTATAGACGGATGGCTCAAGTACCTCTCTTGTTGAGGCTTTCCTCTTTCTGGCCAAAACGCCTCTCGTTGTTTCTCCAATGATCATCAACACATCATTTTCGAGAAATTCTTGATCAAGACTTTCTTGTTCAGATGGACCCTCAAGTGGGTGTTTCCGTCTCGAAAACTTTTAGCCCGTCAGACTTGTGCCTCCTCGTAGGGGATACCTTTTTGTTGTTTGTGTAGGGTATTATCATACATAGCTCTTCTAATATACTCCTTCAAGTGACCCTTACTTATCATGTATTGAATGACATCTTTCAGCTAGATACAACAATCTTTGATATGACTTATGTCTCTATGGAATGTGAAGTATTTATTCTATTGCCTTCTAAAAGGATTGCTTCTGAGAGGTCGTAGGACCGAGAATATGGATTTGTCCTACACAACAGCGAACACATCAGCCTAAGGGTTAAAGAGGTGTAACTAGAGAGTTGAGATTTTGGCCATCTTTTCGTAGTAATATTAAATTGTGAATCTTTGTTCGTAGAGCTCTTCTCACACTTGTGATCTTCTTGCCTTCTTCTTTTCCTTTACTATTCTCTTCAAAATTCATCAGTATTGCTTCAAATTTTTAGCTGAAATAGTTTATCTTCAACATCTATGAATTTTTGGACCCTACTCTAGATCTTGTTAAAGGTTCTGTTGGCTTCCTAGTTGAGCAATTCAATTTCTCATCAATGACAACTTTAATAAGTGAACTCTTGGATATATCATCATTAAAATTCTTAATTGACAGTATACCTACGTTGAAATGTGCCACATAATCCTTGAATTAAGCTCTCAATTGGTTGTTGTCTAATGGTGAAAAAGTATGTGCTATCTTTCCTCCTTTCTCTAGCTCTAACGAATTGACTAGAGAAAAGCCATAAGCTTTGTCTACGAAGAGATTGAGTTCGATCTTTATCTATTTGAACCACTTTATGATAGGGGTATGCATTGTTCGGTTTGGTCAGTTAGTTAGGTATTTTTAGGTTCTAAACAATTTCATCAGTTACCTGTTTACCGAATTGAACTGGTGAAGGTGAAAGAACCGAATTGAGCCAAAATTAAGTAATCAGTTTGGTTTGGTTACTTGTAACTAGGTCAAGGTGAAATAATGAAACTTGTGAAAGGCAACAAATAAATGAGTTAAAGACATAACTACTGAGTAGGGTCTCCGTACATTTAATACTACTCAATGTAAAAATTATACAAAGTATCAACAAGGTGCAATAATTAAACTCCAACAACATAAAATGCAAGTTTACAACATTTGAAAGAAAGAACAAGAAAACTTCATGTCCATCTTCATCTTCTAAGACATAAAACTAGCGAACCTAGCACCTTCAAGTCCATATCATCACCACCTTCAAGTTCATCAAGTAGTTGTTCTTTTAGAGTAAAGGGCCGTTTGGTATGGGTTAAATAAGAATGCTCGAAACGTTAAGATGCTAGGAAAGTTTTAGTGATAAAGTTATATGGAAAGTTTTTGAGATAGTCCTATTTGGTAACACGTGATTAATTTAAAAAGTTACTGGAAAAGTAGGATTACCTTGTTTGGTATAGTATGAGACTTGGAAAAGTGGTTGAGAAAATTGAGTAAAGTTGTTTGAAAGTTATATGGAATATAGAGAGTAATTAAATTAATAGATATTTTTTATTTTTTAGCAAGTATTACTTATATCACATCCGCACTCATGATTCTTAAATATTGATCAAATTTTCAAAACTAGTTTTTCAAATATGTTCTTAAGATGGTGGTCCATTTATGATCATGTCTTAGAACTTTTTCCAATTGATTAATAATAACGTTTCAATTTTTTTTAAAGGTTTACAAGCCCTCACTAATTGAGGCCTCATTTTTCCAAATACTTTATTTTTCAAACGAATACAAAATTACTTAGATTTTATAGTGGCAATACTCAATTGAAGATGGAATCCTCAACATACAATATTATGTTAAATGGTGGGATAAATTTAATTCTCAGAAAATAATTTCCTCCATCAACCATGAATTTGTAAATGTCCATCCTAGCTTAAAATTGGCAAACCCTTTTACCCAGACTCCATTCAAAATTAATGAGCCCATTAACCCAAATCTACAAATTAAACCATCCAATTTGGGAAAGATCATTCAAATGAACAAATTGAGGCTCAATTTAAAAGAGATTTTTTATGGGCATTTTTCAAAAATCAGAGGATGATTTTTTGTAATTTAGAATTGGTTGGTCAAGTGGTTGGGCATCAAATGATTGAGTGTTTGGAAATGGGTCAAATTAGTTTACCAGGGTTGATTGGCAATTGGATCTGATGGACCCAAATATTGTTGATTAGGCTTGGTTAGTAGTAGAAGACTCCTCTTTGATTTAGGCCTTAAGGGCCAACTGTTGAGTTGAAGACTCTTTTATTATTGAATCATTCATCATTCTCACATGATTTCTAAAGGTGATACTGATTTATTTTGGTTAAGGATTCCACATCATGCTTATGACCTCTTTGAAATTCGTCAAGTATGACGAAGAAAGTTCTTTCGAGTATAAAAAATTCTGATTGTTTTGTTTGGAAATTCAATTTTAAAAATTGCTTATCCCAAAAGGTTCACAATTAAAATTTCTCTGTTATCATAATAGATTTCATTATCTTTGTGAAATTCTATTTTTCCACATTTTTCATACCATTGAACTAGTACTGCATTGAAGTCATGCTTCAACCCAACATCTTCTAAAATTTTATCCAATTCATCAATTCAGTCATTTCTTCGATATTCAAATCCATTATGACCATAACTAATGGATGGGAGTTTTGAGCAAAAAGCGGTTGTCCTGCCATTGAGCTTTTTTAGAAAGAATTTTGATTGAGTATTCTAGGTTTTACTTTTCCATATTCTAGTAGGTCAGATTCCTCAAATACCTCCACTGTAGAATTTTGGAATGATTTTCTACATAAATTTATGAAAAAATAAAATCAATGAATTAATAATATCTCAAATAAATTAAATATTGAAATAAAAAATGCGCAAAATAGATTGTTACCTGGCAAAACTCTGTTTGGAAGTATTTCAAAACATGTTTTGCAGATTCATAATTAATTGAAAGAAATTTTTGATTTAATAAAGTAAATTTTATAATTTGATTTATTGCTTTAATAATGAAATAATAAATTTTAAGTCCTGAAAATCTATTCTTAGATTCAAACAATTTGATTTATTGATTATTATTTTTTTGTAAAGATAATTAAACTATTCTGTTTTCTTATCTTGGCAAATAATTTAAAGTGTTTTCAATATTGTTTATCATCTTTAGAGAAAATAAGAATATTACTAATGCAAGTAATCGACAAATCAATAAATTGATTAATGAATTCAATCATTATATTTTGAAATTTACTTGGAGCAAATTCAAGATCAAATAGCATTATTTTCCATTTATAACGATCAAATATAATTTTGTATTTGGTGATTTATTCATCTTGTTTTACGAAAATCCAGATTTTTGTGTCAATCTTAGGGAATACAATTGTATCATCAAATCTGTTTATCAAGTCTCTTTTGTTTGGTATTGAATATCTGATCCATTCCAAAATATAATTATGGGATTTGTAATTAATTATTAAACGAGGAACTTCTCGTTCAAAGATTTTAAATTGATTTTGAATAGTAGGGTTTTGAAGTTGTTCTTCAATTCTCTTTGAATTTATTTCATCTTATAAAATGCATAATTTTTTTCTTTACAAGAAATAAATTCACAATTTTGAAAACAAAATTTTGTTTTAATGTTTTCAATTTCTCATTGTGAGAAAAATAAAGAAATTTAAATTTAACAGCTTTTAGCCATGAGATAAGTAATTATCTCATCATACTCTGTTGTAAAATTCTTGAAATTCTAAAATTCATATTTACCAAGACAATTTATGTTTTAAAACATAATTTGTCTTAGTAAAAGGATACAGCAGAGAAATAAATGATAAACCCAAAATGACTTTGTCTGTCATATTTTTTACTAAAACAAATTATGTTTTAAAACATACATTGCCTTGGCAAATATGAATTTTAGAATTTCATAATTGTTATGCATTCGAGTACCATTAGCAGAGGACAAAGATTCTTTTATCTTCTTAAAGTACTTACTTGAACTTTTCAAGCGTTTGTGAAAGCCTTGTAGTATTGTTATTATTGGACTTAGAATTTTCTTTCTTTAGAAATATTTCTAAGTCTTTCAAAGTATTCTTGTTTTAATTATGAACTCTCAATTTTGCTAATTAGATCTAACAAGTGATTTTTTTATTTTTATTTTATATAAAACATTTTTTTTTTACAACAACTATCTTTACATCCTCTAGAGATGTTTGAAGAATCAATGTCAGAACACGAAGTGTTTAATTTTTCAGATTCAAAGGATTCAAATTCTTCTAAATATTCATTAATACTTTCATAATAATCTATAGTTTATAAGATTCTAAAAAAATCTAGTTTATCTTCTTCAGAGATTTTTTAATTGATTAATTTTATTTTTGACTTGACAAACGTTGAAAAAATGACTATTCTGGCCACATTTAAAACACTTAATTTTACTTTCATCAATAATTTTTTATTAAATTTTCTTCTAGAATAATTTTTATTCCAAGAGAAGTGTTTGTCAAAATTTTTATTTTTTAAAAAATCTTTATAAAAATTTGTATTCTTATTTTTGTGGTATTTTCTTCTATAAGGCTTATAGGACCTTCTAGGGTTTAAATGAGGATTTTTCCTATCCTTATGAGTGGTTTAACTGCAATCTGGACTAAACCAAAGTGAAGAAAATTATATCATTCTTCAATGTGATGTTTAATTACATTGGAAGAAAGTAATTAACATGATTCATACTCTTTCACAAGAGCATATATTTTTCAATTATTTTTACATGATGTTGAGGCTTGAAGGAAGAAAAAGTCCATGTTGATTTATGAATTTATTTACTGGTGATTTTGGATATATTCCATAACTTATGATCTACTTGATCATCTGCTAAGTATTCAAAGTGTTCTTCGTTGATTATGTTTGGTATTATATTCATTGTAGACCTATTGCTACAAGAAGAATTATTTCTAAATAATCTACTCATTGCTCAAAATAACTAAATTATTCTTATGATTGAAAATTTCATACTATATTTTTATTCTTGCTATGACTTCTACAACCTCCTATGAAATCGACTCTTCTCCCCTTTTCCGCTACAACTACCCTATCCTCGAGATTTACGTATCTAAAAGGTCTTATTGGGGTGCCTGAAGTAAACTAAATAGAAGCTGATACGCCAGATTCACAGATTACCGAGAAATAATCAAGCAAATTTACCATTTTCGAACTAGCCACTTATGCAGGGAGTGAGACTCAATAAAAGTAATGATTCAGATAAGTAATTAAGCAACAGTAAAAGCAATAATCAGCAATAAAGGTGGTGAAGACAATAATTATGCAGAGGTTAATTTAAAAAGTAATACACCCTATCAGGTCTAGCTTTGATACCAAAAGAGGCGGAATTGCCTATAATTTAAGTTTTTAAAAGACTCGGTATTAGGATGTAAGAATTCAAACAACAAAAAGTAAAATTGTTATTTGAAAGTAAGATTTGAGACTTACACAATTAAAGAAAATTAATTTGCAATGATTAAATAGTGCTTCCGCTCACTAATTAATGTTGAGAAGAAAGAAGAAGAGATCACAAAAGAAATAAACCTTTGAAATATAATTTTACTGTTTGTGTTGTTTAATTCTTGCATCTTAATACATACATACATACATATATATACACACATACATACATGTGTGTGTGTGTATATATATACACGTATGTATGTATATATATATTATCTATGTGTGTGTGTGTAGGCTGTATAAAATAACATTAATAAAGGGAGATGATGAATGTATTTTACACTTATATTTTAAATAATATTAACCTTATTTTTGTTAGTTCTTTTAGATTTATTGATTGATTTATGTATATTTTTGTTTTTATCTTGTAGGTTTGATATTCAATTGCTTTTGGATTGATTTGAAAAGATTTGGAAGTCAAAAATTTGAAACAATTGCAAAAATAACGGAACTGGGCGGGAGGGCCATCGTCGCGACGCTGGCGCATTTCTGATTTTTATTCCAAATTTACCCTTTTCAAACTCTAGTGTATAAATAGAATATGTTGGAGTTCTAGAGGGGTCTTTTGATGTTTTCTGAATGTGGGGAAGCAAAGGAGAAGGCTTTTGGAGAGGAGAACAAGAAGATCAAACTGAAAAACGATTCCCATCTTGAATTCCATACTCAAAACTAGTTTTTCTTCTCTTTTCTCTATGTTTATGAATATTAGTAGAATGTTTTCTTATTTCATCATGTTCTAATCTTTTTATCTAGGGCTACGATGTAGCCAAACCATGATTGTTCATAAATTTTGATTTTTAATTCAATCAATGTTTATTTAGTAATATTGAGTGTTATAATCTTTTCTTAATATTTGTGATTGTATGGCCAACTATTGCATGATTTTGGATTTAATTCTGAGACTGAGATGTGATGATTGAATCTGCTCTTTATTTATAACACCATTAGAATTTCATAAGTTAGAGTTCCATTATTTTGAATCTTGACACAGATGTATGATTCGTATTTTCTATTCATTATTATCAATACTTGAGAAAGATTGATAATTATATTAGAGAAATTCGCTATCAATGTTCTGAATCAACGTTAATTAATTGAGAATTGGAATTTCGAGCATGTTTGATTTAGTGAAATCATAAACCCTATAGCTTTTAACTATTTAAATTTTATTGTTGTCAAATCTTTATCGTTTTAATTTAATTAGAATTTTAGTTAAATTAAAAATCCAAACTTTTCATCGTTCTCAAGTAGAATTAAGGTTTAGTTAATTGCAATTATTAATATCAATCAATCATGTAAACGATACTCTATTTTTATAAAATTTATTACTTGACGATGATAGTGTACACTTGCACTATAAAATAATCATCATAGGTTTTTGGCGTCGTTGCCGGGAATTGATTTTTTTATTAATATTGGAGGTACGTATCTTGAATTTTACTTTGAGGCTTATTTGTTTTATTTACGGTTGTTGTTGTTTTTTTTTTGAATTTTTAGGCGTTCTCTGCGGTGCATGAGAAAATTTGTAAGCGAGAATTTGACTCCCCTTAATTTGGAAATTGAGCCGAACTTATCGAGGTAATAGAAAAGTAAGGAGAGAAGCTTCTAAACGACCTCAAGAAATCATGGAAGACGTTCGAGAAAATCCTAAAATCATGAACAATCAAAATAAGCAAGAAATACGAGTTTATGCGATGTCAGTTGTCAATGAGACTGCATCAGCCATTCAACATACTACTATTAATGCCAAAAAAATTGAGATAAAACCAGCTATCATTCAAATGGTACAAGCAAAATCAATTCAGTGGTCTACCTAATGATGATCCACATAGCAACTTTTCTCAAAATTTATGAGACATCCAAGTACAATAATGTCACATCTGATGCAATTAGGCTGAGATTATTCCCATTCTCACTTCAGGATAAGGCTAAGAGTTGGTTGAACTCTCTAGTAGTTGGATCAAACATAACTTGGAATGGTCTCTTTGAGAAATTTTTAGCAAAGTTCTTTCCACCAGCTAAAACAGCCAAAATGAGGAATGAGTTCACCACATTTGCCCAACATGATATGGAGTCTCTTTTTGAAGCACGGGAAAGGTTTAAAGAGATGTTGAGAGGATGCCCACATCATGGACTACCTGGATGGCTGCAAGTTCAAACTTTTTACAATGGTTTGGGGAATTCAAATAGGACGCTAGTGGATGTAGCAGCAGGAGGTGCTTTGATGGGTAAAACATATGATGATGCTTATGCCTTGCTAAAAGAAATGGTTGCCAATGCTTATCAATGACCAACGACACGTAATGTACCAGGAAAGACTCACAGAGTTTATGAAGTAGATATATTTACTGCTCTCACAGCTCAAGTAGCTACACTTTCAAAGCAATTTAGCTCTTTCACTACTAATACTAGTGCAGTTCATGCGATACAGGAAGTTTGTGAATTATGTAATGGACCTCATTCTAGCATTGAATGTCAAGCTGGAAATCCATTTACTCCTTCTCAATCTGAACAAGCTAACTTTGTTGAGAACTACAATAGGCAGAATAATCCATTCTCCAACACCTACAATCAAGGATGGAGAAATCAACCCAATTTCTCTTGGAATAATAATCAAAATGTGATTAATCCACCAGTGGCTACTCAGCCTCAGTTTCAGCCACAACAACCAAAAATTTCTTTAGAAGATGTTATTTCCCAGCTCACAATTAATATTACTCAATTTATAGAAAGAACATATGCTACACTTCATAGGCCAGAGACAAGTATTTAAAGGTAAGAAACCAGTATACAGAGTCAAGTTGCGTCGATTAGGAATTTGGAGCTTCAAATGGGTCAACTTTTAAAAATACTCACATAAAAACCATAGGTTCTCTATCGAGTAACACCGAGAGGAATCTAAAAGAACAAGTGAACGCCATTACTCTTCGCAGTGGCAATGTCAGAAAGCCAATGTTAAAACTTCTCAGCCAATTGAAGTAGAAGTTGAGACAATGGGTGATGATCTTGCCAAGAGCTCAAAAACGAACGAAGGAAAGCCTAAGCCAAAGCACTTTCCTGATAATTTATTCTACAAGATAGCACTACCCTTGATGTATTTAGGAAACTATATATAAACATCCCTTTTGCTGATGCTTTGAAACAAATGTCGAGATATGTCAAATTCATGAAGCACATTCCCTCAAACAAGAAAAAGCGAGAGGAGTATGAGACAGTTGCACTTACTGAGTAGTGCAATGTTATCTTGCAGAATAAATTGTCTCTGAAGTTAAAGGACCCTGGGAGTTTTATTATTCCTTACACTATTGGGAATTCATATTTTGAAAAGGCTTTATGTGATCTTGGGACTGGTATCAATTTAATGCCATATTCAATTCATATTTTGAAAAGCCTATGATAGTATATTTATAGTTAGTTGATCGGTCTATCAGATATCCATTGGAGATTATAGAGGATATTTTGGTAAAGGTAGATAAATTTATCTTCCCAACTAATTTTATCGTTCTTGACATGGAGGAAAACCAAGAAATTCTGATTATTCTTGGTAGACCATTTTTAGCTACGGGAAGAACTCTGATTGATGTGCAAAAAGGGAGCTTATTCTGAGAATGCAAGATGATGATCAGATAATTTTTAATGTCTTCAAAGCAATCAATTACCCAAATGATATGAAGTTATTTGTGGGTGGATAGTGCAGAATTTGGAGAAGGTAAACCTAAACACCTACCATTTATTGAAAAATTATCGGTGTTAGACTTCCACCTTCAGTACACCTTTATGGGAGAAGCATCCACTTTGCCTGTCATTATCTCTGCTTCATCAAATGGCGTACAAGAAGACAAGTTGCTGAGGGTTTTGAGAGAGTAACAATTTTCTTAGGCTGGTCAATTTCTGACACAAAGGGAATTCTAAAGTCAGTGGACAATTGGTAAAGCCTGGATGATCATTATGTCTGGCTGAAGACATTAAAGAAAGCGTTGCCGAGAGGCAACTCGATTATATTTCTGTTATTTTATTCTTTTAGTCTTTTTTAATTTAATTTTCTTTTGCTTATTTTATTATTATTTCTCTTCAGGTTTTTATAAAGAAAAATAACTATGGATGAATTTAGCTCATCCACCACTTTCCTCTTAGTTGGAGATAATAAAAACAATGCAGAGACTGACAAGGATGATTGCTCATCAATATTCAAGGAAGTCCTCTCTACTTACTCTTTTGACATATTTTCTTTTCATTGAGGACAGTGAAAGTTTTTAGTATGGGTGGTGGCTTTAATTTAATATTTTTTTGTGTTTTGTTGTTAGCAACACCAACACCTATGATGAGATTGATTTTGAATTATTGATAGCTTTAGAAAAAATGTTGAATTTGTGTATCGGTGTGTGTGTGTGTGTTTGAACCAAGTATTGGTTTGCTTTACACTAGAGAATCCTGACATATTGAGAACCTAGTCTTGAGCGTTTGATTATTATTTTATTTTATTAGAGAAGGTTTATGTGACTTAAGAAATCATTATGATCTCATAAGAACTCTAGAACCAATTTTATTGTTGTTCAAGGTGAAATTCTAGGCTACACTTCATTTAGGTCATCTTTGGACCATTTGAGCTTTTTAAGCCAATCTGTGCATAATTGTTTTTCTAGTCATCCCTGTTGAGCCTAAATAGCCATTTTTTATCACCCATGGAAACTTCACAATCTTATAAAAAAATTTCCCTAGTCCCCTTTTTATTCATAGTATTTGAATGTTTTGGGAAAATACTTGGAGCTATGATAATCTGGGTGGATGGGAGGAGTTTCGATATAAAAAATGGTGAATAAATTTGATTATGTAGCCTCTTGAACTTGAGTGACTAAGCTCAAAGGGGTGTTTTAAAACCTACTACTCTAAGACCAACTTGTTTAGGAGATATTAGCTGAAAGCTCATTAAGGAAAAATGAAGCTTAAGGAAATCAAATCAAATTAAAAAGAGAGAGAATGGTTGAGCATGATTGATTATTCAAGAAATAAAATGATAAGTTTGGGGGTGTTACAAGATAAATTGATTTAAGCTCGTTGATTTCTAGAATACATGTGTGACTATGGGTAAAGATTGAGCTAAAATAATATCATTTATCTTACCCTAAACCCTAACCATATATTACAAGTCTATGAAAGTCCTAATGATCCTTAGTGATGTGGTTTGCCTACATTAGTGGAGAGTGGCATGAAAAAATAGTTATGGAGTTCTAATCTATTTATAAATTATTAGATCTGCTTTTACAAGACTTGATTGCATAAACTCATCTGAGTTTAAGAGATTGGACGACTTAAGGTGACACACACACACACTCGGGACTTTTTAAGTTGTAATGTAAGTTGGTAATTGTGTTAAAGTTTTACATGATCATAACTCAGAAGTTTTTCTAGGGTCATCGCTATTTTGGAATCTCTGAGGCAAGTTTAGTTAGTCAAAAATACTACGTGACTTTTTCTTTAGCTTTTCAGAATTAGTGTTTATTGTTTTCTTGTTTGATTTTTATTTTGTTTTGTTTTACTCGAGGACTAGCAAAAAGTTAGGAGACTTGAGGATTTTACATTTTCTTGATTGTTTTCACGGTAGAGGATTGTTACTTACTAACCTATATGCATTTTTACACACATGCAAACTTTCTTTTACAATGAATTGAAACAACTATAAATACATTATTGAAACAAAAATTAGTAAAGAATATTGGAGAAAATTACAATAAACAACATTACCTCTTTGTTGAGTGAAATACTTGTGGTCTTCATTGATTTTCAATGATTTTCATCATAATCACATCAATCATATATGTATTTCTTTGAATGATTCTAAATATTTAGAGAAAAAATAAATGAAATTTAATTAATAAACATAATAAATATATAAAATATCGGTGAACGGAATTAATAAAAATAAATAGCATATCGACATTAGTAATCTAAACCCGAAAACTAAAACTAAAATCAAATGAATATTGGAGAGAATTACAATGAACTATATTACCTCTTGATTGAGTACATAATTACAGTCTTCATGGATTCTCAATGGATTTCGTGTCACACCAACCATTTACGTATTATTTTGAATAATTAATTCAGAAAAATAAAAATAATATTCTTTAATAAATATAATCACTATGTAATCATACGCAAACAAAATCCATAAAAAGAAAGAAAATAGAAATTATTTATTAATCTAAAACTGAAAACTAAATCTAAGGCAAAAGATGAAAGCTTAAACAATATAAAGACAGATGGAAAACGGAAGAAAATATAAAGACATCGAACGATTGTTATCTATGATGTAAAAGATTTGATGCTTCACAATTTTACATTATAAAAATATATTGAATAAAATGCCTACCGTATGATAAAAATGATAAAAGACGGCAACTTTCATTTAATGTAAAAGCCGTTTACTGAATAGCTATCAAGTTTCATATTCTTACATTTTAACAATTGCAACTCTATCACTTTGTACCACGTCAAAAGGTGAACTAAAAGTCGATATCCAACATAATCTAACGTATGAAATAAAAAGCCCTATAACTTGACCTTGCACCTTTTAAAAAGTGAATTAAGAAGCTCATACCCAGTATAATCTACAACGCATGTATGTATGAAACCACTCACATATGCTACGGTTGGGAATTTTAAATTCTTAACCGTATTATCACAGCCAATTAATCTATAGATGTTCGCAACACATCTAATTATTGGCACATCTATCAATATATAAAAGGTGTAATATGTGAATAACAAAAAAAAAAATATCGTGTCCTTTTATACATATATAGTAGTAGATTATAAAAAGCATGGTTATTTATGTGTCCTTCTATTACTACAGCTTGGGTCCTAATAAGTTGGTAAATTCTGAAATTGCAGCTGAATAATCACTCCCCAGTGTACCACGTGCCCTGTCTGTGTCCACCTCTTCCCTTAAAAAATCAGTCGGTTGTCTCATCATGCCCCTTTTTTCACCTCTTTCTGTCAGCTTTTCATCATGATTACTCTTTGTCGACATCCTAGCTGTCTGCATGGGGAGGCTTTGGTACATCTGGATTTAAACATATTATATATTTAATATTTATAGTATATTTATTATCTGTTATATTGATGATATTTTAATATTCTCATCATCTATAGATCAGTATTTTAAATATCTACATATTTTTAATAATGTTGTTAATAGAAATGGTTTAGTCTTATCTGTCAGTAAAATAAAATTATTTCAAACAACTGTAAGATTCTTAGGCCATAATATTCCTAATGGCACTATAATTTCTATTAACCGTAGTATTGATTTCGCCTTTAAATTTTCAGATGAGATTAAGAATAAAACACAATTACAAATATTCTTAGAGAGTCTTAATTACATCCGTGACGTTTATCCACAATTAGCGCATGATACTTCTATTCTGAATAAGAGACTTCAGAAGAATCTAATTCCTTGGAAACCAGATCTGACATTAGCTGTTAAGAACATTAAAACTAAAATTAACAGTTGCATTGTTTAGCTTTACCAAATCCTACCTGGCATAAAATAGTAGAGACAGATGCCTCCAATCTAGGCTATGGTGGTATTCTCAAACAGTTAAATCCTCATAATCAGAAAGAAGAATTACTCAGATTCACCTTTGGTACTTGGAAAGGACGAGCAAAGAATTATCCGACGATTAAACAAGAATGATTAGCAATAGTAAAATGTGTACGGAAGATTCAAGATGATTTATTAAATCAACATTTTCTTATCCGCATTGACTGCTCTGCAGCTAAACAGATTTTCAAAAAAGATGTTCAAAATCTTGCATCTAAACAAATATTTGCATCATGACAAAGTATCTTATCCATTTTTGACTTTGATATTGAACACATTAAAGGTGAACATAATTCTCTTCCTGATTTTCTAACCCGTGAAATATTTGCAGGGACAACACTCAAATGAATAACCGAGGAAGAGGCCGTAGCTCTCGTGGGCGCGGCAGAGGCAGAACAACTCTGCAACAACCGAATGATGGAACCTTTTGGCCAACTGAATTTCCAAGTGTGCAAAAGGCTACTCGAAAGAGTACCAAATAAATCCTCTTGATACTTGAACAGTATACACCAAACAGTATATATGAGGAAGAAATCCTCATCATTGAATCCGATGACGAAAAATGGATGAAAGATCCATGGGAGATAAAAAATCGTTATCTCTCAACCCAACTGTATCCAACCCGATTTGAACACTATAGGTATATCTATGAAGCCATAGTCGTTCAATCTGGGTGCATGAAAATCCGACATACATTCCATGACATAAACCGAAATATCATCCCTATTACATTCAGTAAGGCTGTCATCCGAAATTTCATCTCCATCAATCAATGGGGTTTGAATCCCCATACTACCAGAACATTGGAGATTCACCAGAAAATTGTGAAATATAGTTATTGGGATTATATAGAATCCTTTACCAACACATTTTACTATCAAAATCCAATTCATACTCATACGTGGTTTATCTGTATTTGTTATGATGTTCTCAATTCTGGATTACCAAATTGGTTCCTCCTATGGTCGGATAAGTTTGGTATTTCTTTTGAGACTTTACCCAAATTACTCAAAATTGAATTTAGGGAATGGCATTCACAATATTCCCTTCTAAATAAAAATATTATTGTATCAAAATCATTAATACATTTCGTTATCCGGTTCAATATCCCATGGTTTTGAAAATGGGATCTCAAGTGTGACTACCAGAATGGTATACCTGTCCTCAAACGTATTTTCTTCACCAAATAGTGGGATAAAGGTATAAACCACCACTTAACTAAATTAATTAAGACTATTAAAAACCATGCACAAGCCTACTATGAAGAAGTTCCTAAGGCTTTACCAGCAGCCACGGGCAATCCATTCCTAAATGCCCAAAACCTCATCAAACAACAATTTTCCCACATCAGTGAAAAAGACTTAGCCATTAAAACCATGGACTTTGTAAAAAATCAGTTCCTGCATGTTTTTGGATCCGATAACTCTTCCATGACCACATCCACCTCTCACCTGAGATCACAAAGGCAACAAACCCCAACTCATCTTACCCCTACAGATCTCACCCTTGACCTCACTCAACATAATGCTTTCAACATCCTTCCGGTGAAAGTTAAGACCAAAATGATGATCTGCCAGATCTTCCTGTAGAAGCAGACCCACTAAAGCCTACCATTGCTGACTTTTAGGAGTCCTTGACCTCCATTATCTCAGAACATATTGATAAAGACAACAAAGTAAAATGAAAGTTGAACTGATCTGCCTCGCTATCAGACAAATCATTTTATCAACCAAAGACCAATAAATCATAAAGCTTTCACTCCACAACATAAGTAGACAAATCTACTTTTTTAACAGTAGATTCTCACTCCGAACAAGTAACGTTGGACGTCTCTCATTCATCCACGCCATTCTGTAAAATAATTACTTGCAATAATTATGATGTACCATAGTTACTTTACTTTGTACTCTAGTTACTTCTATGTACTCAAGTTAAGTTTAGTTGCTTTTCTTAGTTATAAAAGGAAACCTCACCCTTGTTGAGGATCATCGTGTGTTTTCCCTTAGCTTGTATTAGGAAGCTCTGTGTTGAGAAATCAATAAATGTTCTCCTTTTTCCTTACATTCTCTCTCTAAACTCTCTCTATACTAATCTTGCCTCCATTACAATCCTGCTCACAACTTTCAAGTAATTAACATTATTATTCTCACGAGCTCTAGTGCTCCCAAACCGTAAGTTTTCTTTTAATTTAAATAGTAGTTGTTCATGAGACCACGTATGTACTAATGTGAACTGCATATAACCAATACTATAAGCTCTACTAGTCATGATCCTGTTGTTGACTCGAAGGCAATCAATGTGTAACTATTAAGGTTGAGGAAGCACTCACTGTAGACTACAGTAAGTCCAGGAAACAATCAATGAACACTAAGTGGGACGTCACCCAAGTCGCGTATGGGTAAGGTCCGTTGAGCAAAGATTGTGTTAGGACCGTTGACCCTTGTAAAACGTTGACATATGTGCTTAGTGTGAGTTATTTTGTTACCTGAATTGACTGTACCTACAGTGGTTAGCCCCATCACTTGATGGGTGCATGTTGGTTAGCCGTAAGTTTGTATCAGAGCCATGAATAGTTTTGGTAATAGTATTATTTATATTTTCTTTACATTATGCATACATGGTCACCATACACACATGTCTGAATTCAGCTTTGTATCAGTAACATCCGTCGCTAATATTGTAGCCTCCACATTTGAGGTAACTGAGTTAATTGCATATCAAGATGTAAAAGAAGCCATACCTAAGGTGAAACCTGAAACAATTTATAAAATTAGAACATTTGATCTCACTAGCCGTAAAATAATTAAAACTTTTGAATATGTTATCCCTTTACAGCATAATGATGATGTAATTTATCTGCTGCATATTCATGATTTCTATCCATTCATGCAAAAATATAAATCTGTGCATATATGCCTAGTACAAATTGCATTAAAACCATTAACTCTGTTATTGTAAGGAGATGATGTGTTTCTTCCTATCCCAAAATGCATTAGGAATATCACTCCAAAGTTCATATTGAAATTCATGTAAAATTGTTTTTATTTTATTCTGTATTCCTGGTTGTTGTATACGTTGATCAATAGTCAGGAAGTGGATTTTTTTCTGTAATAAATTTAACTGATTAGTTTTATTATCAATCAAATGTCTGATGATATCTACTTCTTTAGTGTAAGGTTTTGTGATAAATTCAAAAGTAATATCAACAGTATCAACTACGGTATGGATACCAGAGGTATCAATTCTGGTGATAGGCATAATTGAATTAAGAAAAAGATTGCCTAAGATAACGCATTGTGTCATATTCTTAATGAGCACAAATGAGGCAGGTATGTAAACACCTTGTTTGCAGATAAGCGCTTCTGGTATTTTATATTGGATGTGCATAGAATTCCCACTTGCAATGGTAAGGGATTAAGTGGTTTTATAGAAGTATTTCAGAGGGATTAGATATTCATGTATGCAGTTCATATCTGCACCACTATCATCTAAGACAATGGCATCAGTTATGGTGAAATCTGGTTTGATTACTAAAGTAATCTTCGTGTACCATTTCTGGAAGGCTACTTGGTTTAGAAGGAATAAATACAGATTATTTTCTTTTGGCTGATCTGGTGAGATCTGACAAGGCTAATCTAGGAAAGTCAAAGGTTGACTTTGACTTGGCTGATTTGGTGAAGGCAGATCTAGTGAATCTACAGGGGTTTTTCCTTTTACTGTAGTTTGTTTGAGTAAATTGATATCCTGGGAAAGGATTTGATTCACAGTCTTTAGCTGCTGAATTTAAGATTTTATTATATTATTCTTTATTTTCATATCAGAAATGGTAACAGGTTTGTGCGGTATATAATCCTATTAAATACGGTTTAACAGTTCTTTCATACTGTAATTTTCTACGGGTCTGATCTCAAGAGTGGAATATTCCTGATAACAAGTTTCTAAAAACTTGAGCTTCATCTCTTGATCAGTTATTTGATATGTTGTGGCAAGAACAGATCGTTGGGTATTAGTTAAGACATTTAGACCTGGTCCATTCAAATCTAAACCATTCATTTCAACCATTGCCTTCCAATAGTTGGTTTCTGTTATGACATTGCAGGTTTTGGAGCTGCAATAAGGTTGATCAGGTTGTTCAAATGTGGCAGATGAGTCAGACTCAGATATAGAAATATACGTAACGTCATCATCTGAAATGGCAGTAGAACTATATTCAGAGAGGCAGTTCAGGATTTTATGTTGCGTCTCTTCATCGAGAGATAATTCATGAAGTTTCTTCTTGAATTTAGATCGGCATTTGTTAGCAAAATGTCCTAGTAAGCCACACTTATAGCAGATAACTTTGACTTTGTTGTTATGAGTTTTGTGATGTGGTTGAGATCTATGTTTCGACTCTTTTTGTCTAAATTTCTTTTTGCAAAAGTATTTTTTGTGTAGTTTAGAAGGCTTAGAAGAAGTCCTATGAGGTTTGGATGATGAAGATGGATACTGAATCTTCATATCATAGGCAAATTGGTTACAGAATTCACCTAATTCTTTTCTGTTGTCAAGATTCTGACCTTTCATCATATGTTGTAATTTCATATCATGACATAGTCCTAGTCCTTCTTCTATGACTAGGGCAATGAGATGTCCATAGTTATATTGATCATATGGAATATTCATTTGATCATGTTTATCTCGGAGTTTTCTTCTCATTCGTTTAGCAAATAGACTAGGGAGGCCATCAATGAACTTTGTCTTTCAATGTTCACTGTTTGCATCACCTCTCTGCATGACTTTCATAAGAAAGATGTCCTTGTACCACCTGAAGTAGGTGAAAGAGGGGCATCTCAGATTTTGGAGAAGTTCTCTATGTCGATCTGTATTAACAATTCTTGGGCCAAGGAAGTGGTGGATAATGGATTAGGTCAGGGTGTAACAGGCATCTTCAGTTCTGGTATGGGTACCAGTAATCGGGTCAACATTAATTTTAAAAGAGTTTAAAATTTCTTGGCGTTGACTTTCAATGAGACAGTTGTCCCACCAGCCTTTGAGCGTTCCTGAACCCATTGACAAGGAACCTGCAGATCTGTATTCTCATTCCGTTTACACACAGAAGAGTACATGATCATTTGATGAATGGTCTCGAAGACCTAATATTCTGTTTTTTCATCTATGATCCATTCATAGATGGTTTTTTATAATAATACCTATTGGGAGTAGGTCTGGGATAATAATACCTACTGGGTCCAGTTAAAGCCATACGAGTAGTAGGCCTTTTAGAGTAACCAGAAGAGAGTTTATTAATGGAATCATCCAAATTCTTCTGAATGTCTAATATTTAAGATAAATAATATTCTTCTGGTTCTTCAGGAGAAGGTGAATCATCATGATTCATCATGTTCGGTTATCCCGAAAAAGTTTCAGGTGTAGAACTCTTGTCAAATGTGGAGATCTTCAGATTTTTTTATTTTGCCCATAATGGTTCCTATGAAGTCTTCCTCTTTCTTACTAGATTTTAATTTAAAATTTTGAACATCTAGAGGAGGTTAGACAAAATTTCTTAGAAAAAAGACAAAAACAGAAAAATAAAATTACACACAATCAGACATGAATTAGAGATTAAAGCCCATCGTGTAAGAAAAAACTCTCCTCTTCGTCTGAGATGTAAATTGAAATGGGAAAGTGCTAAACACAAAGCTGCGAAGTTGAGAGAAAAATAGTTGAGAGAGAGATTCATAAAGAGAGGGGGACACAGAGGAAGAGATTGAGAGCTAGAGAGAGTGTGTGTTTGTGTGTGTGTGTGACAAGAAATAGGGATCGATACCTGGACTCACCATACTAGAGAGTAGCGCACAGGGGAGCTAGGGCTTCTTCTAATGATGGAGAATGATAGGTAGAGTCACCTTAATTGTCAATTTTCACCATTTGAAAAGATGCGCCACTACTGGTCAGAATACAATCAAAGATTGCCACTGATGAGGGAGAGCTCTCATACATAGATCTGGTAAAGGACAGGAAGCAATTCACAAATTTGTTTTCAAATAGAATGGGGAGAAGGCAGTGAGAGAGCTTACCAAGGGAGAGCTCATGAGAGAGGATGAGAGGCCACGCAGAAGCTAGTTTAGTACGATGATTACAGAGAGGAGAAGACGCGCAGGGCGAAGCTTCATTTTGGGTTTTCTCTCTAAGAAATGATTTTGGGGGATTGAACTACGCGGGTTTTGAGTTTTTATTCCTTGCTTGCTTAAGCTTTTATCGCTATTTTTTAGAAAATGGTGTGCTTCAATGTGATAGAAACCCTAAATTGTTGTAGTGAAATATGTTTTCCTAATGAAAGTTATGCAAAGAACAGATGCTAACAATGATCATTGGAAGCCCAAGTTCATTGATAGACTTCCAAACCTTTTTACAGAAAAAGTCAGGAAAAAACTTAGGGATAAACATAACCAAATGGAAATATTCCTACTAAATTGAGACCTAGTAAAAAAACGAATATTTAGAAATGTGCAAAACAGAAACAGAATCCCTTTTACATAAACAATTAATCAGACACAATCTTTCCCCTTAGAGTTGTACCGCTTTTTATGTTTATAAAAATGCAGATATCAAAAGTTAGTGACAAACTACAAACCACTTAATGATGCTTTAAAATGGATCAGATGTCCAATTTTGAATAAAAAGATCTTTTAGATCGACTACATGATTCAGTAGTATTTTCTAAATTTGATCTTAAATCAGGGGAGTGACTAGGTCTAATTAATTGTTTTTGTAAAAGGGATTCTACTTCTGTTTTGCACATTTCTTTTTTTTTTTTACTAGGTCTCGATCTAGTAGGAATACTTCTTTCATCAAATTTCTCGTGATAACGAAGAGATATGATATTTTTTTCTGTTCCAAAAGGTATTAGGAAAATCACTACAAATTTTGGTTTGAAATTCTTTCAAAATTATCTTAATCTTATTCTGTAGAAAAGGTTGTCAAATTTTTCTTTCTGTTGTAAGAAATTAAATTTATTTTTGAATAAAATTTATTTGTTTTTCTTTATACTGGACAAAATCTTTTAGTTGATCTAAATCTTTAGTACACGGTGCAGTTATAAATTCAAAAGTTATGTTTTTGTTGTTAATATATGAATGTATACATGTGGTATCAATGGCAATAATAGGTATAATTAAATATAAAAAAGGGTGCCTAATATTATACTTTGGGTCATGTTTTTAATTAAAACAAATGTTGTAGGGAGGCAAATACCTTGATTACAGATTAGTACTTCAAGTAATTTAAATTTTACTCTCATAGAGTTTCCACTAGCACTAGTTAGTGACTGGGTGGTTAAAGAAGTATTTTTGTAGGAATTAATCCTTCTTGTATACAGTCCATGTTAGCGCCACTATCAACTAGGGTGATGACATCTTTGATTATAAAATCAGGTTTTATAATAAAAGTAATTCCGATATACCATTTCTGAAAAGTAACTTGATTCATTAAAAATAAATATTGATTTTCTTCAGGTTGGCTAGAAGATTCGGGTGTTTCTTCAGGATTTTTACCTTTAGAAGATAATTGTTGTTTGATATTATTAAGCTCTTGGAAAATTTAGCAGTTTGTAACTGTTTGATCTCAATTTTTAAAATATAGATTTCCATTTAAATCTGGAATGGTAATAGGTTTTTAAATAGTAGGGGTCTTATGGATACGTTTCATAACTTCTCTCATACTTTAATTTTTTATAGGGAGAATCTCTTCAATAAACTGACTCTTATAACATGATTCTAAAAATTTTAATTTTATTTCTAGATCTTTTATCTGGTCAGCTGCTTCAAGCATAGATCTTTAAGTATCGATTAAAACATTTAGACTAGATTGTCCAATGTCAAGGCCATTCATCTCAACAATGGCTTCCCAATAATTAGCTTTTGTTATCATGTTATAGGTTTTGTTAGTACAACAAGGTTCTGGATAATCAGTATGTGATTCAGATTCAGAAGAAGAATAAATTTTGGCTAAGTCATTTTTTGACTTGGAATCAGAAGTACTATCATCATTTGAAAGATAGTTTAGAATCTGCTATTGGATCTCCTCATCTAAAGACATTGCATTAAGTTTTTGTTTCAATTTAGATTTACATTTATCAGCGTAATGTCATGTTGTGCCACATTTATAGCATTTGATTTGGGATTTATCATTTTTTTGATAAGAGTTTTGATAGGACTTTCTTCTACTGATTTTATATTTAGGTCTTTCCTGATACTCTTGTCTAGGTATTTTTCTGGAGGAATATCTTCTATGAGATTTATCGGGTTTTTGACTTCTGGATTTGGAAGGGATTGGATTTTTGTGTCATAAGAGAATTCATCACAAAATTCTCCTAACTCTTTTTATTGGATAAATTTTGATGTTTCATTAACTGTTGTAATTTCATATCATTGCATAAGGATAAACCTTCTTCAATGACAACTGCAATGATATGACAATGAGAGTACTGGTTGTAAGGGCTTTCTATTTGGTTATGTTTAAGGATAAACCTTTTTCCAGACTTTTTCTGTAAAAAAGTTTTGAAGTTATCAATAAACTTGGCTTTCCGATGATCACTGTTAGCATTTACTCTTTGCATAACTTTCAATAGGAAAACATCTTTAAAATTGGGTCAAAGATGGACATCTAAGATTCTGTAAAAGTTCCTTATGTCTATATGTATTTAAAACTCCTTGTCCAACGAAATGGTGTATAATGCCTCGTACTAAGTATAACAAGCATCTTCTGTTTTGGTTTCAGTCCTGGTAAGAGGATTTACTTCAATCTTAAAGGAATTAAGGGTTTCAGTTCGTTGAGTTTACGTAAGACAATAATCCCACCAACCTTGAAGAATGCCGGTAAATCCGTTGACTAAAAATCTACAGATTTGGTGATCAGTATTATCATTCCATTCATAGATGGTCTTCCCATGATAGGATTTCTAAGTGTGAAGAAAATCTTCTTCATAAAGGATATCATGTGAAGTAGGTCTAGGATAATAATAGCCACTAGGTCTGATTAAGGCTATACAGGTTGTGGGTTTCTTAGAATAAGGAAGGTTATTGATGGTTCATCAATGTTTTTCTGAATATCTAAAATTTGAGAAAGAGAGTATTCTTCAGTTTCTTCTTCAGTAGGAGATGATGAATTATCTTGATTCATCATATCAATTTGTCCTGGTGATTCTGGTTGACTAATTTTTAAATCTCTTATTTTGTCAATTAGAGTAGTCATAAATTCTTCATCCCTTTTACTGGATTTCATTTTGAAGTTAGTGACTTCATGAGGTGGTTTTATATTTACTGGTTGGAGATCAACTTGTTTAGGTTTAGGTGTAACCTGACATTTATCTGTATCTCCTCTATCTGGTCTTTTATTCTGGTTAACTAGTTACCTACAGTCTGGAGGAAAAAATTAGTATAGTTATTCTATTTTGTTAAAGGTAAAATGTCTTTGACCTTCAATGGTTCTTGTTGAATGGGCTTTCCAGGAATTTTCATGTAAGGATTTAGTACTAATGGTTTAAGATTAGTACTATCGTTTCCTGGAGCAAGCTCTAAGGATAACGGTGGAGGATGAATAGATTGAACCGTCCTATCACTAGTGGTTATCCGATTCTTTTGGATTCCCAATAACACATTTAACTGTTGTTCATCATGAAGTTGCAGTTTAGAGGTAAAATCATAATACCAATCAGGGAAAGATCTAATGTACTTATTAGCATGTAAATGATAATAATACTGGTTTTTTAAGGTTTCTAATTGTTTAAGAGTATGTGATTTAAAATACCAACTTCTAAATTCCTGATATTTATCTTGCATAAAGTCATGGTTAAGTTGATTATGCAAATCACTATTAAGTGTAAAATCTATTAAATATTAAATTGCATATCACTAGAGGTTGGGCTATTAGGCCTACTGATATGAGGTGTTTTGGTTTCATAAACACTGGTTTTCAGAAATATGTATTCCTTTTATGTAAACTTATGGCATATTATTATTAAAGGAATTTTCTGATCCGTTGAAAGTTCTTTCTTGATAAAAGGATCATATCGGTTCACGGGTGGATTGTCTAGAGGATTCAGGTAAGTCTACTTTATAGGATGGAATGCTTCTTTTACTGATACTAGAAAGGTTCTAGCTAAAGATTTCTGGAATCTGAGATATATGTTACCTCTTTGGGTCTGGATGGCATCATCTATGGATTGCTTAATAATAGGTCTGATGGGTACAACATTATGGATTTATCATTTCTCTGGAAAAGTAATTTCTTCCCAATGTATCATTCTAGGGATAGCTACTTGGCTACTAAAAAGGTTAGTATCAATAAGGACTGTGTGTCCTTGTTTACTTTACTTTTTGGTGTAAGGATTTAAGGTGGATAAAACCTTAAGATGAATTCTGAATAATATGGCAAAAGGAGCAGATCCTGGTAAATACTCATAACCATGAGATATAAGTCTAAGTTCTAAGACCTTGGATAAATTACTGTCAGAAAGAGCAATACTCAGATTCAGGTATATATTAAAATATATTGGTCCATGTGAAAGGTTGGTTTCAATGGCTCCCATAAAGGATGTTTTCCAGTTGAAGCAACGACCGTCTCTAAAAATCTTATCATGGGAAGATCATCTATAAATGGAATGTAGATGGGAAAACAGAATATCAAATTTTTGAAACCATACATCATATGATAATGTATGCATCTGTTTGTAAACAGAATGATAATACTGATCACCAAATCTGTAGAGTTTGTCAACGGATTTACTGGCATTCTTAAATGTTGGTAATATAATTATCTTTCTGAAACTCAACGAACCGAAATCCTTTGAGTTTAAACAGAACTATCGAGGCTCCTGCGAGCAAAGCAGCTAAAGATGTCCCTCTAATACCAGAGCAGTATATATTTAACAATGTCACATAAGAGACAGTTCACTTCATAGAAACAGCATATGAGAAATGCATGTCAGATCCATGGTAAATCAAGAAGATATATCTCTCTACTTAGCAGTTTCCCACTCATTTTGACCTGTATCGCTACATATATGAAGCAATCTTGCTTCAGACTACAGCCATGAAATTTAAACATACTATCTATGATCCAAACAGAACTGCTAGCCCTCTTACCTACAATAAAGCTACCATCCACTCTATTATGCCCATCAATCAATGGGGCGTACATCCACATATTACCCGCAGCCTTGATATCAGGAATCATGAAACTAAATACAGTTATTGGGACTATGTTGATTCTTTTACCTATGTATTTTATTACCAGAATCCTGTCCACAACCACACGTGGTTTACCTATGTATATGTATACATATACATACATATATATATTTATGTAATGTGTATACATACACATATATGTGTGTATGTATATACACACACACATATATATGTGTGTGTGTGTGTGGATTAGTACAATTATTGGTAGTATCATATGAAGGATTTCAAGGGATACCGTATTGGGTCTGGCTTTTTTTTCAGTTACTCCTAATTTGTGTAATAGAATAGAGTGTATGTTTCCTAGGAGCAAATACACAAATGGAGTTTGTACGATACAAAATAAATTTAACATACCATATAAGACTTTTTTTAAGATGAAGTCGTACAACTCTTAATTCCAAGTAGTGTACTCGTAAACTTGGCCATAAATAGGAAGGCCGGCTATTTTCTTTAGGTCCCACAAGGTTTTTTATTCAAATGTAGGGTATTCATCACCCAACTCCACCACTCACAAGCCCCCTATAAATGTTTGAATCCCTATGGTAAGACTCTTGTATGTGTGTATATATATGTTTACTAGCTTTCTCTCTCCTCTTGAGAGTGTTTCTCTCTAGGAGTCAAGCTTTCAACTTTTGTGTTTTTCGTGTTACTTCAGAGCTCTTTCTATGGTAAATCTTTGCTAATCTCATGGTGAGTCTTATACCCATTGAGCCTAGAAGAAAAGGGAGAGGGGTTGAGGGTAATATAGAGTTTGAAAGATAATCGAGGGGGAAGGATTCAATAAGGGTTTTGAAAGATAATGGAGGTTTAGATCTGGGTGTGTCCTCTTTCTCAGTCGATTATGCAGCGATGACTAAGTTTTATGAAATCTCCTCCGATGAAGGCGAGTCTGCTACGGGAAAACTTGAAGGAAGCATGGTCGTCGATGGGGGTTAGCCAGCGAATGTGTACAAAATAGGGGTTCCCTCGATGGGTTTGGTGAGTACAGAACATGAGTTGTCGATAGGTAACATGCGCCCAGAACATGAGATTGGTTCTGATATGGGGAAAATAAGTGACAAGCCATTGTTCATTGATTTTGACTGAGTTCCCAGCTTTGACTGAGCTTTTGAGGTTGAAAAAGGTAAACGTATTATTTCTATGTTATCTGCAGAGAATGATCATTGTGTTGTGAATGAATGTGATTTAGACTGTTGTAAGGGGATGGGTGTTATCACGGCCCCAAGCCCTTTGTGGTTTCTAGCTTGGAGATGGGTGTTGCACCTACCACTCTTGGGCAGATTGAAAGTAATAGTTTGTGGACCAAAATCTAGTGTTACTTTAATTGAGGATTTGGGGTAAAATGCTCAGAATCCTACCATGAAGCAATCTTTGGAGGGAGCCTCAATGGTAGAAATTGGGCTGCCAAAGTTGGGGGAAGGGGTGGAAACACCTTCACCAATGTCATGTTAAACTTGATTTAGGAGAATGTGGTGTTACTGTAACCATTGTAAAGGGTATTTTCGGTATGGAGAACCATCTACGAACAAATAATAAAGATCATAATTTGAAGAGAGAAAGAGAGAATAAAGACACCATCATTTACGTGAAAAACCCTTAAAGGGACAAAAACCACGGGAAGATTGTTGATATTCACTAGTGTAAAGGATTTTACATAGTTTGTCGATAGGAGAAGAGGGAAAGGGCAATGCCCTTCGTTGCTTAGGTTGCTCTTTTTTTCACTTTTTCTATGAGCATGTACTTGTAGGCCTTACAATAATAATAATAATAATAATAATAATAATAATAATAATAATAATAATAATAATAATAATAATAAAGATGAAGAGGGATGGTCACACTCCGTCTATGTATTCGGCTGATGGGATCCTCTCAGGTCTGGGCTCTCATACTCAGTTTATCGATTATATTGTCTTTGCCACTGTCAAATTTAATCGTAGCCATAAGATCCATCCCACGCTTATGCTTCTCTTCCTTTCCTTTTCTCATTTCCAATCTGTCTCACTCAGCCATCAATTAATAACAACCACTTGATGATTTCCTGTGGTTATGAGCCAATAAGTCAGAGCCACTTGATGGCCTGTCAATCTGTCCTATCTGAGTCACTCAGCTTACCCAATCAATTACGGCCACTTGATTGTTGGTCTAAACCTCTTTTTTCTGTTATGTTGTTCTTTCCCGTTCTGGGAGTGATGGTCCTCCGTTCTAGAAGTGATAGTCCCCCGTTGCAGAAGCTATAGTCACCCATTCCAAAAGTGATAGTCACCCGTTCTAGAAGTGATAATCACATGCTTCAGCATTCTTTTCGTACATGTGTCTTGGGTGGTTTTTTTCTTGTTCATTTGCCCCCATTACACTTAATAAGTTTCACTTATTGATGTGTAATGATGAGTTCTCATTTTTCATGTGTCTTTTCAAAGATCGTCTTGTCTTCTCGGGAACCTGCACTTAGTTATTTTTCTGCTTTTTGAGTTGTTTCCTGTTTAGAGCGGATTAATCGTACTTGCTTCCATTTTGCTACGTTTCTTCACTTTCCCTATTTTCTTTTTCCTTCTAAGAGTAAGACTTATGAACTACTCCCTTCTAGAAGCAATGGCAATCTATTTATGAATGTCTCACAACTTCAGCCCGTAAAACGTTTTTACTCTTCTTCCATTTTCGTGAGCCCTAGCTAGGTCCCTTTTATCCATGTGGTAGCAGGTACTTTTTACCTGTTATTGGCCCTCTTTACACTCAATAGAATTTCATTCGTTGAGGTGTAATAATTTTTCCTTTCTTAATTTTGTCGTTACATATGCCCATTTCTGACGTGCTTCTTGAAAAACATGCGATGTGGTCTTTCCAAACAATTTTTCAGTTTGTTCACTATAACTCATGGCCTCTCCTTTTCTTTCTGCTGTTACATTCTTCTATTCCCATTCATGAATGTTTTGCGTTTGTCGACTAACTTTTTCGCCAACATGCTGTCGATGATGACTACTTTCCTTTCATTCACTGTAATGTCTTTCCGTTCCTTTTACTACCGGATTATTGATAGAATTTTTTCCCGTTTTCATCATTAAGGGCTCATTGGCGAGGTTCTCTTATTTTCTTCAATAGGGGCTCAGTGATAGAGTTTCTCATGTTCATTTATTTTTCATTTTTCTTCTCTTGTATGTTAAGATCTGTGACAAGAATGTTTTACAAGAATAATAACATAATAATTTATTGAAATGAATAAGAAGCGAGTATACCATTCCATACTTGCATCACACGAGTTTGAGTTTGACGTTCCACATATGTTTGTAAAGTTTATGTTGTTTCCATATTTTCTTTTTCCTTCTAAGAACGATGTCCGTAGACACTCCCAATGACTTAGGCTCCTCTCGTGGAACTGAAACCCTGTTTTGATTTTCCTCTGAGAGTAGGACTTATAATTTGTCCCTCCCAAGGTCTTACGCCCGTAATTCTATTGTCGAAGAAGAGAGAGAGTTGACAGCCTGTAGGTTTATCGCGTTACAAGTTTTGGTTGAGAGCTCTAAATTGAATTCCATAAATTTCTTTAATAAGTAGACTTCTTTATCTTCCTGATGATATAAGATTCAGTGTATAGTTGGCTTCCTATAAATACAGTTTAATTTTAGAAGTTGACTGCTTTGCATAATCTGCTTTCCTTAGCAGTCTTCATGAAAATTGTCATAACCATTTTTTACTCAGCTCTTCCTTTCTCAGCGTTTCTTTACTGTAGACGTTTCCTTTTCCACTCTACAAACTTTCCCTTCAGAAGACGTTTCTTTCATTCTTTTTTCTTTTAGAAATAAGATTTTTTCAGCTCTCAAAGGCTTGGGCATTTAGGTCGCCTACCTTTTTTCCACTTTTTAGATAAAAGGTTTTTCCCGTTCTCAAGGGCTTGGCATCTACGGCACCGATCGTTTTTTCACATTTTAGAGAGAATATTTCTCCCACTCTAAAGGGCTTGGATATCTAGGTCGTCGACCTTTTTTCATATTTTAGAGAGAAGGTTTTTCCCGCTCTCAAGAGTTTAGGCATCTAGGCCACCGACCTTTTTTCCACTTTTTAGAGAGAAGGTTTTTCCCGCTCTTAAGGGATTGGGCATCTAGGCCATCGACATTTTTTCCACATTTTAGAGAAAAAGTTTTTCCCGCTCTCAATCGCTTAGGCATCTAGGCCGCCGACCTTTTTTCCACTTTCTAGAGATAAGGTTGTTCCCGCCCTCTAGCTAATTTCGTTCCTGTTCTCAAGCTTTTTCTCATTTTTAGAACTTTCTTGTTGCCAAGCTAATTCTTTTCCCATTCTCAAGTTAATTTCATTTCCATTCTCAAGCAAATTTTGTTCCCGTTCTCAGGATTTTTTTGTTCTCAGAACTTTCCTGTTGCCAAGCTAATTTCGTTCCAGTTCTCAGTACTTTCCTGTTTTTAGGACTTTTCCATTTTTCAGGACTTTTCTATTACCAAGCTAATTCTGTTCCTGTTCACAGGACTTTCCCATTCTTAGGACTTTTCTGATCTTGAGATTTTTCAACTCAAAACTTCAAATCAAATTAAAACTCAAAACTTTGTTTATCACGAGTCAAATAAGTTCTCCTCTCCTCTTTTCTTTAAGTTGATAATGATGTAAAAAAGTAAGCCAACCGAATATGCAAGGAACAATTTACCGTTTTCTGTTTCGTTTCCAGTTTTGTACTTGTTGTCCTTCCCATCTCTGCATCCAACGCATTGTCAGTTCTGTTCCTGCTTTCATTTTTTAGGGGGCGTTCGATTTAGTTTTTGGAATTTTAGGAGGGATGTCTTCAAGTTTTTTTCTTGCTTTCAATGAAAGCACCAAATGTAAAAGGTTTTTTCGGTATGGAGAACCCTCTACAAACAAATAATAAAGATCATAATTTGAAGACAGAAAGAGAGAATAAAGATACCATTATTTACGTGGAAAATCCTTAAAGTGAAGAAAAACTACGAGAAGATTGTTGATATTCACTAGTGTTAAGGATTTTACACAACTTGTCGATAGAAGAAGAGGGAAAAGGCAATGCCCTTCGTTACTTGGATTGCTCTTTTTTTCTCTTTTTCAATGAGCTTTTACTTATAGGCCTTACAATAATAATAATAATTAAGATGAATGGGGATGGTCACACCCCCTATGTTTTCAGCTAATGGGATCCTCTTAGGTCTAGGCTCTCATGCTAAGTTTATCCATTATATTGTCTTTGTCACTACTGAATTTAATCATAGTTGTAAGATCCATCTCACGCTTCTGCTTCTCTTCCTTTCCTATTCTCATTTCCCATTTGTCTCGCTCAGCCATCAGTTAATAACAGCCATTTAATGATTTCCTGTGGTTCTGAGCCAATCAGTCAAATCCACTAGATGGCCTGTCAATTTATCCTATTTGGGTAACGCAGCTTACCCAATCAATTACGGCCACTTGATTGTTGGTCTGAGCCCTTTTTTTCGTTAGGTTGTTCTTTTCATTTAGGGAGTGATGGTCCCTCGTTCAAGAAGCGATGGTCCCCCATTTCAGAAATGATAGTCACTCATTCTAGAAGCGATAGTCACCCATTTGAAAAGCGATAGTCACCCATTCTAGAAGCGATAGTCACCCGCTTCAGCATTCTTTTTGTACATGTGTCATGGGTGGTTTTTCCTTGTTCATTTACCCCCATTACACTTAATAAGTTTCACTTATTGATGTGTAATGATGAGTTCTCAATTTTCATGTGCCTTTTCAACGATCGCCTTGTCTTCTCAGGAACCTACACTTAAGTGATTTTTCTACTTTCTGAATTGTATCCCGTTCAGAGCGGATTAATCGTACATGCTTCCGTTGTTCTTCGTTTCTTTACTTTCCCTATTTTCATTTTTCTTCTGAGAGTAAGACTTATGAACCGCCCCCTTCTAGAAGCAATGGTAATCTGTTTATGAATGTCTCACGACTTCAGCCCGTAAATGTTTTTTGCACTTCTTCTGTTTTTGTGAGCCCTAGGTAGGTCCTTATTGTCCATGTGGCAGCGGGTAGTTTTTACCTGTTCATTGGCCCTCTTTACAATCAACAGAATTTCATTTGTTGAGGTGTAATGATTTGTCCTTTCTTATTCTGTCATTACGTCTATCCATTTATATTCACACGCGCTTCTTGAAAAACATGCGATGTGGTCTTTCCAAACAATTTTTCATTTATTTGTTGTCAGTGATGGCCTCTCCTTTTCTTTTTGCTGTTAAGTTCTTCTATTCACACTCACGAAAGCTTTGCGTTTATCGACTAACCTTTTTGCCAGATGACTGTCGGTGATGACTACTTTCTTTTCATTCGCTGTAATGTCTTTCCGTTCTTTTTACTACGGGGTTTTTAGATGAGTTTTTTCCCGTTTTCATCATTATAGAATGATTGGCGAGGTTCTCTCATTTTCTTCAATATGGGCTGAGTGATAGAGTTTCTCCTGTTACTTTATTTTGCATTTTTCTTCTATTGTATGTTAAGATCTGTGGCAAGAATGTTGTACAAGAATAATAACATAATAATTTTTTGAAATGAATAAGGAGCGAGTGTACCGTTCCATATTGCATCGCACGAATTTGAGTTTGACATTCCGCATTTGTTGACAGAGTTTATGGTGTTTCCATATTTTCTTTTTCCTTCTGAGAACGATGTCCGTAAACACTCTCAAGGACTTAGGCTCCTCTCGTGGAACCGTGATCCCATTTTGATTTCCATCTAAGAGTAGGATTTATGAACTACCCCTCCGAAGGACTTACGCCCTTAGTTCTATTGTCAAAGAAGAGAGAGACTTGACAGCCTGCAGGTTTATCGTGTTACAAGTTTTGATTGAGAGCTCAAAAGTTGAATTCTGTAAATTTCTTCAATAAGTAGACTTTTGCATCTTCCTAATGATATAAGATTTGCCGTATAATTGGTTTCAAATAAATATAGTTTAATTTTTGAAATTGATCGTTCTACATAATCTGCTTTCCTGAGCAGCCTTCATGAAATTTTCATAACCATTTTTACTCAGCTCTTTTTTTCTCAAAGTTTCTTTACTGTAGAAATTTCATTTTCCGTTTTACAGACTTTCCCGTTCGGAAGATGTTTCTTTAGCTCTTTTTTTACAGAGAAGGTTTTTCCCATTTTCAAAGGCTTGGGCATCTAAGTCGCCGACATTCTTTCCACATGTTAAAGATAAGGTTTTTCCCGCTCTCAAGGGCTTGGGCATGTAGGCTAACTTTCTCTCAAGGGCTTGAGCATTTAGGCCGCCAACCTTTTTTTCACATTTTAGACAGAAGGTTTTTCCCCCTCTAAAGGGCTTGGGCATCTAGGTCGCTGACCTTTTTTTCATATTTTAGAGAGAAGATTTTTCCCACTCTCAAGGGCTTAGGCATCTAGGCCGCCTACCGTTTTCCACTTTTTAGAGAGAAAATTTTTCCCGCTCTTAAGGGCTTGGGCACCTAGGCCGCCAACCTTATTTCTAGATTTTTTAGAGAAGGTTTTCCCGCTCTCAAGGGTTTAGGCATCTAGGTCGTCGACCTTTTTTCAGCTTTTTATAGAGAAGGTTATTCCCGCTCTTAAGCTAATTTTGTTCCCCTTCTCAAGCCTTTTCCCATTTTCAGAACTCCATGTTGCAACGTTAATTTCGTTCCCATTCTCAAGCTAATTCTGTACCCATTCTCAAGCTAATTTTGTTACCATTCCAAGGATTTTTCCCATTCTTGGAACTTTCCCATTGCCAAACTAATTTTGTTCCTGTTCTCAAGACTTTCCCATTTTTCAGGAATTTTATGTTGCCAAGCTAATTTCATTCATGTTCTCAGGACTTTCCCGTTTTCAGGACTTTCCCGTTTTCAGGACTTTCCCGTTTTCAGGACTTTCCCATTTTTCAGGACATTTCTGTTCTCGCAACTTTTCCCAGTCTTAGGACTTTTCTCATTCTCAGAACTTTCATATTGCCAAGATAATTCCGTTCCCATTCTCAAGCTAATTTCGTTCATATTCTCATGATTTTCTCATTTTTAGGACTTTTCTGGTATCAAGCTAATTCCGTTCTTGTTCTTAGGACTTTTCCGTTCTCATGACTTTCTCATTTTTCAGGACTTTTTTGTTTCCAGGCTAATTCCATTCTTGTTCTTATGACTTTCTCGTTCTCAGGCTTTCCCATTTTCAGGACTTTTCTGTTCTTGAGATTTTTCAACGCAAAACTTCAAATCAATTAAAACTCAAAACTTTGTTTATCACGAGTCACATAAGTTCTCTTCTCCTCTTTTTTTAAGTTGATAATGATGTAAAGAAATAAGCCAATCGAATATGCAAGGAACGATTTATCGTTTTCTGTTTCTTTTCCAGTTTTGTACTTGTTGCCTTTCCCATCTCTGCTTCCTACTAATTTTCGTTTCTGTTCCTGCTTTCTTTGTTGAGGGGGTATTTGATTTGGTTTTTGGCATTTTGGGAGACACTTCTTCAAGTTTTTCTCTCACTCTCAATGAAAGCACCAAATGTAAAGGATTTTTTTCGGTATTGAGAATCATCTACAGATAAATAATAAATATCATAATTTGAAGAGAGAAATAGAGAATAAAGATATTATCATTTACATGAAAAACCCTTAAAGGGAAGAAAAATCACAGGAAGATTGTTGATATTCCCTAGTGTAAAGAATTTTACATTGTTTGTCGATAGGAGAAGAGGTAAAAGGCAATGCCCTTCATTGCTTGGGTTATTTTTTTCTCTTTTTTCTATGAGCTTGTACTTATAGTCCTTACAATAATATTAATAATAAAGATGAAGGGGGATGGTCACACCCCCTATGTTTTTGGCTGATGGGATGCTCTCAGGTCTGAGCTCTCATGCTCAGTTGCGCCATTATATTGTTTTTATCACTGCTGAATTTAATTGTAGCCGTAAGATCCATCCCACAATTCTGCTTCTCTTCCTTTCCTTTTCTCATTTTCCATTTGTTTCACTCAGCCATCAATTAATAACAGCCAGTTGACAATTTTTTGTGGTTCGAAGCCAATCAGTGAGAGTCACTCGGTGGCCTATCAATCTGTCTTGTTTGGGTCACTCAGCTTACCCGATCAGTTACGGCCACTTGATTGTTGGTCTGAACCCATTTTTCCTGTTATGTTGTTCTTTCCCGTTCTGGGAGTGATGGTCCCCCGTTCAAGAAGCGATATTCTCTCGTTCCAGAAGTGATAGTCACCCGTTCTAGAAGCGATAGTCACCCATTCCAGAAGTCAAGTCACCCGTTCTAGAAGCGATAGTCACTCGCTTCAGCATTCTTTTCGTACATGTCTTGGGTGGTTTTTTATGTTCATTTGTCCCCATTACACTTAATAAGTTTCACTTATTGATGTATAATGATGAGTTCTCGATTTGCATGCGCCTTTTCAAAGATCGCCTTATCTTCTCATCATGCACTTAATGATTTTTTTTGTTTTTTGAGTTGTTTCACCTGCTTCCATTGTGCTTCGTTCTTTGCTTTCCCTATTTTCTTTTCCCTTCTGAGAGTAGGACTTATGAATTTCCCCTTCTAGAAGCGGGGTAATCTGTTTATGAATGTCTCACGAATTTAGCCCGTAAATCTTTTTTTTTCTTCTTCCGTTTTCGTGAGCCCTAGGTAGGTCCCTTTTGTCCATGTGGCAGTGGGTACTTTTTACCTGTTCATTGGCCCTCTTTACACTGAACATAATTTCATTTGTTGAGGTGTAATGATTTTCCTTTCTTATTCTGACATTACGTCTGCACATTTCTGTTCTCACGTGCTTCTTGAAATACATGCAATGTCATCTTTCCAAACAATTCTTTGGTTTGTTCACTGTCAATGATGGCCTCTCCTTTTCTTTCTACTGTTACGTTCTTCTATTCCCGTTCACGAATGCTTTGCGTTTGTCGACTAACTTTTTTGCCAGCTGGCTGTCGAAGATGACTACTTTCCTTTCATTTGTTGTAATGTCTTTTCCGTTTTTTACTATGGGATTATTGATATAGTTTTTTCCCATTTTCATCATTATGGGCTCATTGGCGAGGTTCTCTCGTTTTCTTCAATACAAGCTCAGTGATACTGTTCCTCCTGTTTCTTTATTTTTTTCATTTTTATTCTCTTGTATGTTAAGATCTGTGACAAGAATGTTGTACAAAAATAATAACATAATAATTTATTGAAATGAATAAGGGGCGAGTATACCGTTCCATAATTTCATCGCACGAGCTTGAGTTTCATTTTCCGCATCTGTTGGTAGAGTTTCTTTTCCTTCCATATTTTCTTTTTCCTTCTGAGAACGATGTTCGTAGTCACTCCTAAGAACTTAGGCTCGTCTCGTGGAACCGTGACCCTATTTTAATTTCTTTCTGAGAGTAGGACTTATGAACTGCTCCTCCCAGGGGCTTATGCCCTTAGTTCTATAATTGAAGAAGAGAGAGAGTTGATAGCCTGTAGGTTTATCGTGTTACAAGTTTTGATTGAGAGCTCAAAATTGAATTCCATAAATTTCTTCAATAAGTAGACTTTCGCATCTTCCTGGTGATATAAGATTCATCGTATAGTTGGCTTCCAATAAATACAGTTTAATTTCTGAAGTTGATCATTATGCATAATCTTCTTTCCTTTGCAGTATTCTTGGAAATTGTCATAACCCTTTTTTACTCAGCTATTCTTTTCTCAGTGTTTCTTTACTGTAGACATTTCTTTTTCCATTCAGAAGATTTTCCCGTTCAGAAGACGTTTCTGTCATTAATTTTTTTTAGAGAGAAGATTTTTCCCGCTCTCAAGAGCTTGAGCATTTAGGCCGCCGACCTTTTTTCATATTTTAGAGAGAATGTTTTTTCCCTTCTCAATGGCGTAGGCATTTAGGCCGCCGACCTTTCTCTATCTTTTAGAGAGAAGGTTTTTCCGCTCTCAAGGGCTTGGGTATCTAGGCCGCCGACCCTTTTTCCACTTTTTAGAGAAAATGTTCTTCCCGCTCTCAAGCTAATTCCGTTCCTGTTCTCAAGCCTTTTTCCTTTTTCAGAACTTTCATGTTGATAAGCTAATTCCGTTCCCATTCTTAAGCTAATTATGTTCCCATTCTCAAGCTAATTTCGTTCACGTTCTCAGGATTTTTCCCATTCTCAGAACTTTCCTGTTACCAAGATAATTCGGTTCATGTTCTTAGGACTTTCCTATTCTCTGGACTTTCCCATTTTCTGTTGCCAAGCTAATTTCGTTCCTGTTCTCAGGACTTTCCCGCTTTTCAGGACTTTTTTATTCTCACAACTTTTCCCGGTCTCAGGACTTTTCCCGTCTCAGAGCTTTCATGTTGCCAAGCTAATTTAGTTCCCATTCTCAAGCTAATTTCATTCCCGTTCACGGAATTTTCCCATTTTTCTGGACTTTTTTGTTGCCAAGCTAATTCCATTCCTGTTCTCAGGACTTTTCTCCTTTTCAGGACTTTTATGTTGCCAAGCTAATTTCGTTCCTATTCTCGGGACTTTCCCATTCTCAGGACTTTCTCATTTTTCACGAATTTTCTATTCTTGAGATTTTTCAACTCAAACCATCAAATCAAATTAAAGCTCAAATCTTTGTTTATCATGAATCAAAAAAGTTCTCCTCTCCTCTTTTTGTTAAGTTCATAATGATTTAAAAGAAATAAGTCAATCGAATATGCAATGAACGATTTTTCATTTTCTGTTTCGTTTCTGATTTTGTACGTGTTGGCGTTCCCATCTCTGCTTCTAACTCATTGTCGTTTGTGTTCCCGCTTTCATTGTTGAGGGGGCGTTTGATTTGGTTTTTGGCATTTTGAGAGGATTTCTTCAATTTTTTCTCTCACACTCAATGAAAACACCAAATATAAAGGGTTTTTTCGGTATGAATAACTCTCTACGTACAAATAATAAAGATCATAATTTGAAAAGAGAAAGAAAGAATAAAGACACCATCATTTACGTGAAAAACTCTTAAAGGGAAAAAAAATCACGAGAAGATTGGTTATATTCACTAGTGTAAAGGATTTTACATAGTTTGTCGATAAGAGAATAGGGAAAAGGCAATGCCCTTCGTTGCTTGGGTTGCTCTTTTTTTTCTCTTTTTCTATGAGCCTGTATTTATAGGCCTTACAATAATAATAATAATAAAGATGAAGGGAGATGGTCACACCTTCCTATGTTTTCGGTTAATGTGATCCTCTCAGGTCTTGGCTCTCATGCTCAGTTTATCCATTATATTGTCTTTGTCATTGCTGAATTTAATTGTAGCCGTAAGATCCATCTCACAGTTCTGCTTTCTTCCTTTTCTTTTCTCAATTCTCATCTGTATCGCTCAACCATCAATTAATAACAGCCATTTGACGATTTCTTGTGGTTCCGAGCCAATCAATCAAAACCACTTGGTGGCCTGTCAATCTTCCCTGTCAGGGTCACTCAACTTACCCAACCAATTAAGGTCACTTAATTGTTGGTCTGAACCTCTTTTTTCCGTTATGGTTTTCTTTCCCATTCTGAGAGTGATGGTCCTCTGTTCCAGAAGTGATGGTCACCCATTCTAGAAGTAATAGTCACTCATTCTAGAAGTGATAGTCACTCGTTCCAGAAGCGATAGTCACTCGCTTCAGCATTCTTTCCATACATGTGTCTTGGGTGGTATTTTCCTATTCAACCATTCCATCCCAACTTGTAAAAGATAACTATGTCAAATGGGAAAGTTGTCTTGTAGGGTAAATTTGATAAAAGACCCCCTGTGCATGTAGTTAAACAAGTTTCTCTGAAGGTTTAGGCTAAAAGAGGTTTGATTGGTGTAGCTCCTACTGAAGCATGTTTTTTCTTCTTCTGTTTGGACATGAATGATAAAGGTGATTAATTTATGTTGAATGGACCCTTGCATATTGTGGGTAGATCTTTGACCCTTACCCCTTCGAGATCAAATATGAACTTGTCTAAGGAATCGTTGAGAAGATTTCCTCTATGGGTGAAATTTTGGAATATTCTTGTGGAATTATGGACTCATGAGTGCTTATGCAGGATAGCCATCGCAGTTGGTTTTCCCTTATATGCCGATGCCCCTATCCAACAGTGTCTAGACTCTTCCATGCTCGGATCGGTATAGAGATTGATGTTTTCTCTGACCTCATTCATGACTTCAAGGTGAATGTGGGTGTTGAGGGTGCAGAAACCAATTAATGCTCATGTGGAGTATCACGGTCTCCCCAACCGATGTGTCGCTTGTGGAGTTTTTGGACATGATTGCTCAATTGTTGCCGGTGATAAAGTTGTCCCTAAAAAACCAAATCATTCACGTCGGAACATGGAGTGGGTTTAGGTCAAAAGGAAACATAAAACCTCTACTTCGAAGGATGGGGTGTTGGAAGAATCTTTAATTGTGAACACTTTTGATTCTTAGTTTGGTCTGCCTGAGTTGAACGGAGAGGAGGGAAGAAAGTTGGGTTTTGCGAGTACTTCTCTAGATCCATATTTACCCAATGAACTTGATGCAGATGATGATGACTTAAAGGCCGTTGATAGGTGGTTAAATTGAATTTATTTATATTCCATCCCTTTCTGATTCTGGGCAGAACTATGCTGGGGAAAGAGAACCTCGGGTTTCTTCAGTGACTACTCATGTGAATGAGCATGAGATTGATTTTATAGCTACTATTAATCCGATTGAAACCCTGTAGATGTTGAGACTCCTCATGATTTTGTGAATGAGACATTATTGATGCCTGTTAATGGTCAGGAAAGTCCTTGGTTACCAATACTGTCCCGTTTCGGACGGAATGGCCAGAACTTTCAGGTTCCGGCAGGGACCGAAACGGTACGGGGTCTAATTTACCGGCGAAATTTCGGTCTATTTGGGACGCAACAGAGCATGCCGGCCGAAATTTGCCATGTTTCACCCGAAACCAGCGAAACTGTGAAAAGGCCGAACACAATTATTCCCCTTGTTTCTTCATTTTCACTAAACTCGAATTTCGATCTTCTCGATTGTTCATCAATGAATCAAGCAGAGTAAGATATCACATTACATTACAGGTTTGCAAGCAATTAAAGAATTCATCAGTTTCATAATCATCTACAAATAAAATTTTCGTTCTCAACTAATTTTCAACAGATTAATAAATAATCGAGTTCCGACTCCTTAGAAATGAAAATCGAATCACATTGCTCTTACTCTGTTTATATCTAAGAAAGTAACCGGAAGTTCTTTGAGAACCACAAATGGAAGCTAGATAAGTTTCTTATGGCAAAAAATTAGAGAGAAAAACGAGAAGAATGCAGAAAAATGAGGAGAGATTGAAAATCGAGAAGGCTTTTAATCACATCCACATGCAGAGGCAGTGCAGATAATTAATTAATTAAGCAAAAACAAACCTCAGAAAGAGAATCAGTAATTACGCCGCAACAATTTACAAGAGGAAATCTCTTTTCAATTTTCTCACAGAAAGAGATTATCAGGTAGAGATCTGGAATTCCTGATCGGATCAGGAAGACAAAGTCATAATCAGGTAGAGAGAGAGAGGTGGTGTTATGTGGAAATGTAGGAGGATGGGATGAGGTTGGAGAGAGAGGTGGTGTTAATTTCTCAACAGAGGTTTGTTTATTATTATTCTTTTTGTTTTTCTTAATTATATTATATAATAAATTTTATAATATTATTTTAGACTATAGAAATTTTTTTTTAAAATGGAATATTAAAATACTGAAATATTGAAATGTTCCATTTTTTTTTAAAATCGAAATGGTTACCAAAACAGAATTGACTACTATAAATGAAACTGTTTATTAATGAAACACGCAAAAAATCCGTCGGACAAGCATATTCACATCTCTTATACAACCAACACAGTCTTCGGTTCTTGGAGTAAGGTGAATGTCCTCATAGTGAATCTGGTCATGTGAATGTGTGTGTGGAATATGTCCTTTCTTTGGTGGAGCTTCTTCCCAGAAAAGAGGATGGCAAAGGGCAGGAAACATATTGATGTTCTAAAGATAACTATTTCATGCAACTCGGAAGGTTAGAGGTCTTAACATACCTTCATAGCAGCATAAAGCTGCTCGTTTTTGTAAAGATAACTATTTGAGTATTTTTTTTCCTGTTGGAGACTAGAATTAAAATTTCTAATGCTACTTTTATTCATAATAATATGTTAGTAGGGTGATCTTGCTGGGATAATTATTCTAGTTTGATCAATGGGATAATTTGGGTTCTTTGGAATCTGAACATTGTTAATTTGACTGTTTTGAGGAGTAGTAGCCATGCAATTCACTGTATGACTTTTGTGGATGGTTCTGATTTTATCTTATCTGTTGAGTATACTCTGAATACTGTTGTCGAAACTTAGCTTTGGGATGACCGGGAGGATTTCATCCCTATTATTGAGGCTGCTTGGAATGTTATGTAGGGGATGTTGCTATGTACCGCTTGTGCAGAAAACTGAAATCTGTCAAGGCTGCTTTGTAAAACATGAATAAAAGAGCTTGTAACAATTTATCTGTGAAGGTTAGTGAGGCTAGAGTCAATCTTGATAAAGCCCAATTTGATCTCTCTAGTAGTTTTGAAGATCACGGTGTTCAACTTCGGGCGCAACATTGTTTTTCTGAATTGATGGAGTGGACTGCTACAGAGGAGAGTTTATTAAGTAGAAATCAAGAATTAATTGGTTGAAACTCGAGGACCACAACTCACTTTTTTTCCTTAAGGTGACTAAGAAGAATGTGGTTTTCTAGAATTCAGAGAGTTGTTAATAACCAGGAAAACACTATTGAGGTTGCTCAGGTGATTGATGGAGTGGACTGCTGCTGAGGAGAGTTTCTTAAGTAGAAATCAAGAATTAATTGGCTGTAACTCGGGGACCAGAACTCATATTTTTCTTTAAGGTGATTAAGAAGAATGTGGTTCGTTTAGAATTCAGATACTTGTTTATAACCAGGGAAACACTATTGAGAATTCTCAGACGATTTAAGATCATGTGGTTAATTTATTTGAAGGTTTATTAGGGTCTTCAAACCCCTCTCCTGCTTAAATTAGGATATTCTGCATTGCATTTATAATAGGAAAATGAGGTTGAAGGATGTTAATGTCCTCTCTAAACCATTTTTTTCTGAGGCTATCAAGGAGGTTATCTTCTCAATCAGAGAAGATAAATCTCCAGGACTAGATGGATTCTCTATGGGGTTCTTCAAAAAAGATGGACTATCATGAGGAATGATGTAATTGTTGCAGTTTTGGAGTTCTTTGAGTATGTGGCAAGTTGCTGAAACATGAGAACACTACTAGTTCTTTGAGTACGTGTGTGTATATATATATATATCCATCATCCTCCGTCTTTCTCGTTCCCTCCCTCCCCCTCTCTCAGAGTGTATGTCCTTCTCTATCTCTCGATGTCTTCCTCTCTCTCTCTCTCTCTCTCTCTCTCTTTCTTGTCAACTCCCTCACTTTCTCCCCCTTATCTCAATCTCCACCCCACTCTCACACTCTCTCCCCCTTTTCTATATCTTTAAGTGTTTATCTCCCCCTCCCTCTCCCCCTCCTTCCATCCCTCCATCCTTCATTCCCTCCCCCTCTCTCTCCATCTTTCTCAAAGTCTCTCTCTCTCCCCCTCCCTCTCCCCTCTTTCCATCCCTCCATCCTTCATTCCCTCCCCCCTCTCTCTCCATCTTTCTCAAAGTCTCTCTCTCTACCTCTCGCACTCTCTCTATCTCATTCTTCTTCCATCCTTTTCCCCCCTCTCTATAACTGTTTATCCTTCTTTGTATCTCTTTATATCTATCCCTATCTCCCTCTTTCTTCTTCTACCTCTCTCTTTCTCCCTCTCCCTCCCTTTATCTCTCTTTCCCTCTCTTCCTATATATATATATATCACTCTTCCCCCTTCTTTCTCCTTCCCTCCCTCCCCCCTCTCTCAAAGTGTTTATCCTTCTTTGTCTCTATCTCTCTTTTTATCTCTCTATCTCCCTCTTCCTCTTATCCTCTCTCTCTCCTTCTTCCTCCCTCCCTCCCCCTACTCTCTATCAAAATGTTCCTCTTTTCTCCCAATAACTCTCTCACTTTGTCTCTCCTATCTCTCTCTACCACACTCTGGCAAACTCTCTATCCCCACTATTTTCATTCTTCTCTCTCCCTCTATCTATCTCTCTCTCCCTCTATCTTGCTTTCTCTCCCCCNCCTTCTTCATCCCCCCTTCTTCATCCCTCCCTCCCTTCTTACTCTTTCTCTCTCTCTCTCAAAGTTTTTGTCTCTCTTTCCCTCCTACTCCCTCACTTTCTCTCGCCCTATCTCTCTCTACTCCCTCACCTTCTCTCGCCCTATCTCTCTCTACTCCCTCACCTTCTCTCGCCCTATCTCTCTCTACTCCTCTCACTCGCTATTGTTGGGGTTTATGCCCGCAAAATATGTGTATTGACATTTTGATATAAAATTTAATGAGATTAGATTTTCTTATAATTGTTCTATTAAATTATTGTTGAATAATTTATATAAATATCTAAAAATTCCATAATCATTAATGAGACTATGATCTTGTATTAGTACGATAGGATTAAGATCATAGATAATAAATAAAATTGTAAGCAACATATTAAAGTATGTAATCTTTAATGAATGGTTGCTAGTACGGTTCACTAATCCAGTATGAATGCATATGATCTAGATCTGGATTCGTGGATAAATATTTTAGTGAATGTACTTTATATAATGAGATTATACATGACTTGATCGATGTGAATCAATATTTTTATCAATATACCGTTTATCATAAAGATTTAATACACATCAATTTGATAATCATATGTAGATCAGTTAGAACCCTGAGTAGTCATAAACTCCTATGCATGTTTATTGGATGATTCACTCGTTAAAGTTTATTTGTAAAACAGGCTAGTGACTTTTATTTTGGAGATTTAGTGATATGAATCATAGTAGCCCGAGCATGTATAATAACATTATAAAATTTGTAATATATAATAAGAAGCACACATGTATTTAAAATATAAATACCTTAGTAATTAAGAATACATACCTTGACTTCATAAGTAAAATGTATGAAATATTATAGGATACAAGCAAACCCCATAAATTCTAATTTATAGGTAATACGTAATTACTATTAAAATTTAACAAAAAAACATAACGTGAATGACTTTAAATTTCGAATATATGGTCTCTCTCTAAAAAAAAGTTATAATGCAAGGTTGAATAATCTTATGGTACAATTGTCGGTACTGCACAGAGCTTTATATTAACCCTTACTAAGATCATCTTTTAAAATGATCCAAATGTAACTTATTCTTCCTGTACAGTACTATCTTTTTCTATGTATAATAACAAGTTTTTTTCACTTAAACAAATCACACCCGAAAAATAGAATAAAATTAAAATCCCTAAATATTGGTCGTCCTCCCCCGATTTTTCTTCGTTCTTACTTCTTCTTAAACCCAATTTACAACACAAATCCGCACAGTTATTCAAAAATCTACCCAAATCTAAACCAAATCTTACTCTTAATTCTAATTTTTGAGTATTCTATCCTAAACCCCTCTGAAAGTTTGAAGCTTTGCCATGGAAGCTGGCGAACTGGTGGCCGATGAACTGCTGCTGTCCATGGAAACTACCAAAGTATAAAGAGCTGGTAAAGTAAGTTTTTTTCGTTTTGAGTCTATCTAGGGACTAATTAGACTTAAAAATCACCGAATTCTTGTATCATTGCTCAAATCCCTTCTCTCCTATTCTTCCAATTCCCCTAACCTCCTCTCACTCACCGACGCTCTCAACGTCTTCCAGCCTCCAGGTCTCCCTCTCGCTCTCAAGTGCCGTGTTTTGTTATTTCCCAATTTTCGCCCATTTCGGGCGAAACATGAGGATTTCATCTGGGACGCTCCGTGCCGGACAAAATAGCCCGGAATTTTATCCGGGAAATTTCACCACCCCTTCTGATTCCGACCATTCGGCCGGAACATGATTTTACGTGATTTAGAATCTAAACTTTCTTAAATGTTAATTTTAGAGTTGAATAGTTATTGACATCAAATCTATAATAAAATTATAAATTAAGCATTTATTAGTGAATTAATAGTACTTAAGTATCAAGATGAAATTAGAAGAGTAAAACGATAATTTTGATCAGTTCTAATTTAAGAATAAATAATTGAATGACAGAATTACGTGAAATGATTATATCAGTAGAGTACATGAAAATACTCTGTAGATACAATTTATAATCTCTAAGAGTGCAATTTCATATTTATAGTGAAATAATCGTGAAATTAATAAATAAGATTATTTAATTAATAATCTAGTTTATTGGAGTTTAGGATTATAGGTCAATAATCCTCAAGTCATATCTGTACTATACAGTTTAAGGTGTGAATATTTCAGAACATAAGAAAATGACATACTTGCAAAAGAATTTTTATTCAGTATATAATTACGGGATAAATAAATAAATTAAAAATTAATTAATTAACTTATTTATATATATAGTTTTCAGAATTATATATATATATATATCCAACTTTGGCTAGATTGCTGTCAGATAAAGCAATACTTAAATTCGGATAAATATTAAAATAAATAGGTCCATGAGATAAACTAGTCTCTATGGCTCCCATCAGGGAAGCTTTCCAGTTCAGACACCTACCATCTCTAAGGGTGCATTGTATGCTGGTGTTCTGTCCTAACAGAGTTAAGGGTTTTAATGCTATTTGCACTAAACCTATATGCACATATTTATATTTTTGCATGAATGGATATAAATCATGCAAATGCAACAGATATAAAACATCATCATTATGC
>QANY01013142.1:0-266703 GCA_003255025.1 Datisca glomerata | reverse complement strand
GTATTGGTAAAGGATTCAATATAATCCCAGTAGCTGTATTTAATTGTTTTCTGGTGTATTTCCATTGTTTTAATAGTATGAGTATGTAAACCCCATTGATTAATGGAAATAAAATTGCGGATGACAGCCTTACTAAAAGTAATTGGGCTGGTATTTCGGTTTGAGTCATGGAAAGTATGTCTAATTTCCATGCTTCCAGATTGAACTACTATAGCCTCATAAATATATCTATAGTGTTCAAACCTGGTTGGATACTGTTGTGTGGAGAGATAACGATTTTTTATCTCCCATGGATCTTCCATCCATTTCTCATCATTCGGTTCAATAATGATGATTAATTCCTCAGTCATTCGGTTAAGTATATACTGTTCAAGTGTCAAGAAGACTTTTTTTGTACTCTTACGAGTAGCCTCTTGAACACTGGAGAATTCTGAGGGCCAGAAAATCCCATCATTCGGATCTTGCAGATTAATTCTGCCACGTCCGCGCCCACGAGAGCTACGGCCTCTTCCTCGGCTATTCATGATTGAATTTTTCCTGTAAATATTCACGGGTTAGAAAATCAGGAAGAGAATTCTGTTCACCTTTAATATATTCAATATCAAAGTCAAAGATAGATAAAATATGCTTTGACTTTGACTAGGAGATGACTTATCTGGGGAAGTCAAAGTTTGATTTTGACTTTGACCTGGCTGATCTGGTGAAGGCAAGTCTGGGAAGTCTACAGGGGATTTCCCTTTGACGGTAGACTGTTTGAAGAGATTTAACTCGTGAGAAAAGATTTGATGTGCAGTTTTTAACTGCTGGATGTCAGATTTAATAATATTAATCTCCATCTTCAGATCAGATATTGTTACGGGTTTATGAGGTATATACTCCTTTTGAATACGGTTTAACAGTTCTTTCATACTGTAATTTTCTACAGGTTTGATATTAGGAGTAGAATATTCTTTGTAGCAAGTTTCAAGAAACTTGAGTTTCATCTCAGAATCAGTGATTTGATCAGCTGTGGCAAGAAGAGATCGTTGAGTATCAGTTAAAACATTTAGACCTGGTCCTTTTAGATCTAAACCGTTCATCTCAACTATTGCCTTCCAATAATTGGTTTCTGTTATGGCATTGCAGTTCTTAGAGCTGCAGCAAGGTTGATCAGGTTGATCAGATGTGACAGAAGAATCAGATTCAGATGCAGAAATATATGCAACGTCATCATCTGAATTGGTAGTAGAACTGTCTTCAGAGAGGCAGTTCAGAATCTTTTGTTGAGTTTCTTCATCGAGAGCTAACTCATGAAGCCTGAACTATATCCGTGACTTTTATCCTCAATTAGCTCAGAATACTACCCTATTAAATCAGAGACTCCAAAAGAAACATATACCTTGGACATCAGATCTTACCTTAGCAGTTAAGCATATTAAAGCTAAAATTCAACAATTACATTGTTTAGCTTTACCACACCCGACATGGAATAAAATAGTTGAAACTGATGCCTCAAACTTAGGTTATGGAGGTATTTTAAAACAGTTAAATCCCCAAACTCATAAAAAAGAATTATTAAGATTCACCTCTGGTACCTAGAAAGGACCAGCAAAAAATTACCCGACAATCAAACAAGAATGTTTAGCAATTGTGAAATGTGTATTAAAATTTCAAGATGATATTTTAAATCAACATTTTCTTATTCGCGTTGATTGCTCTGCTGCAAAACAGATTTTCAAAAAAGATGTTCAAAATCTTGCATCTAAACAAATATTTGCATCATGGCAAAGCATTTTATCTATCTTTGACTTTGATATTGAATATATTAAAGGTGAACAGAATTCTCTTCCTGATTTTCTAACCCGTGAATATTTATAGGAAAAATTCAATCATGAGTAATCGAGGAAGAGGCCGTAGCTCTCGTGGGCGCGGACGTGGCAAAATTAATCTGCAAGATCCGAATGATGGGATTTTCTGGCCCTCAGAATTCCCCAGTGTTCAAGTGGCTACTCGTAAGAGTACAAAAGAAGTCCTCTTGACACCTGAACAGTATATACTTAACCGAATGACTGAGGAATTAATCCTCATTATTGAACCGAATGATGAGAAATGGATGGAAGATCCATGAGAGATAAAAAATCGTTATCTCTCCACACAACAGTATCCAACCAGGTTTGAACACTATAGATATATTTATGAGGCTATAGTAGTTCAATCTAGAAGCATGGAAATTCGACATACTTTCCATGACTCAAACCGAAATACCAGCTCAATTACTTTTAGTAAGGCTGTCCTTCGCAATTTTATTTCCATTAATCAATGGGGTTTACATCCTCATACTACTAAAACAATGGAAATACACCAGAAAACAATTAAATACAGCTACTGGGATTATATTGAATCCTTTACCAATACATTTTATTATCAAAACCCGATCAGAAACCATACATGGTTTATCTGTATTTGTCCTGAAGTATTAGACACAGGATTACCAAATTGGTTCCTCCTTTGGTGGGATAAATTTGGTATTACAGTTGAGACTCTACCAGATATTTTACAAGCTGAATTTAAAGAGTGGCATTCTCAATATGCCCTTTTCCAGAAAAATAGTACTGTTTCCAAAGCCTGGATCTATTTTATTATCCGATTTAACATCCCATGGATCTGGAAATGGGATTTGAAATGTGAATACCAAAATGGTATACCAGTATTAAAACGTATCTTTTTAACCAAATGGTGGGACAAAGGTATGAATCCCCACTTAACCGAATTAACCAAAATTATCAAAACCCATGCTCAAGCATGTTATGATTCTATTCCTAAACCTGTACCAGCACCTACGAGCAACCCATTCCTCAATGCTCAAAACCTAATTAAACAGCAATTCCCTCACATCAGTGAACAAGATCTAGCAGTGAAAACCATGGCCTTTGTTAAAAACCAATTCCTTCATGTTTTTGGTTCTGACACATCTTCTATGGCCACAACCAGTACCAACCCAAGTCCATCCAGACCGTTATCCATATCACCTCCTCCTACCATCACTGATCTCAGTCTGGACATCAGTCAACAGAATGCCTTTAGCATCCTTGCTGGCGAAAGCCAAGACCCTGAAGACGACTTACCAGCCTCAACACCAGACGCGACAACAACAGAGGACCCACCAGAGCCTACTATTGCTGACTTCTGGGATTCCTTAGCTGCAATTATTTCTGACCAGATCGATAAGGACAAAGATCAGAAAGGGAAAGGCAAGCTCCACTAAGCCTAATTGATGAGCTGTCCTCTACCAGAAAAAGACATCTACAGTAACAGACAAAGACGTCTCCAGTAACGCTCTTAGCTGTCCGACACACACAGTGACAGACAAAGACTGCTACAGGAAATTCTCTCTCATCCGCACAAGTGGACGATGCATAGCACGCCACTCTACATCTGTAATTATTAAAGTTGTATAGTTACTTTTACATCTAGGTTAAGTTACTTTTTATGTTCATATTACTCTGGTTAGTTTACTTTTGTATTATAAAAGGGATCTCTCACCCTTGTTGAGAGGAACGGGTTTTTTGTGCAATAAAATTTTCCTTATGCCATAGACTGCTCATGTGTTGAGCTCTTAAGATTGCCTTACCCTTACTCTCTCTCTCTCTCTCCTCTCTTTACTACTGATCTGCGCACACCTGCACATACTACACTGTTGTCACCAGGAGCGCTCGTGCTCTTAAACCGTAAGTTTCTCTTCCCCATATCATCTGTTGCATGAGACCATGTATGACTTAATGTAAACCGTGTATAACCATGACTATAAACTCTACTAATCATGATCCTGCTGCTAGCCTAAGGCACTCAATATGTATCTATTATGGTTGAGGAAGTACTCACTGTACTACAGTAAGGTCAGGAAACAATCAATGAACACTGAGTGGGACGTCACCCAAGTCGCGTCTGGGCAGGTCTGTTGAGCAGAGATTGCGTTAAGACCGTTGACCCCTGTAAAACGTTGACAGACGTGCTCAGTGTAAGTTGGTTGTTATCTGATCTCGCTGGACCTATAGTGTTTTGCCTCCTCACTGTACGGGTGCGTGTTGGCTAGCCCCAAGTTGGTATCAGAGCCATGATTAGTCTTGGTTATAGTACTGTTTATATCCTTTTTACATTAAGCATGCATGGTCACACACACACACATGTCTGAACTCAGTTCTGCATCTATACAATCCGTAGCAAATACTGTAGCCTCCACCTCTGAGGTAACTGAATTAATTGCATATCAAGATGTAAAAGAAACCTTAGATAAATGGACAATCCCTAAGGTTAAACCCGACACAATATATAAAATTGGAACCTTTGATTTCACCAGCCGTAAAATCATTAAAACATTCTAGTATGCCATTCCATTACAGCATAATGATGATGTTTTATATCTGTTGCATTTGCATGATTTATATCCATTCATGCAAAAATATAAATATGTGCATATAGGTTTAGTGCAAATTGCATTAAAACCGTTAACTCTGTTAAGACAGAACACCAGCATACAATGCACCCTTAGAGATGGTAGGTGTCTGAACTGGAAAGCTTCTCTGATGGGAGCCATAGAGACTAGTTTATCTCATGGACCTATTTATTTTAATATTTATCTAAATTTAAGTATTACTTTATCTGACAGCAATCTAGCCAAAGTCCTTGAACTTAGAGTTCAATCGCATGGCTATGATTATCTACCAGGATCATCTCCCTTTGCTATCCTCTTCAGGATTCATCTTAAGGTTTTAACAACCTTGAATCCTTATACCAGAAAGAAAAGTGAGCAAGGACATACAGTCCTAATAGATACTAATCTATTCAACAGCCAAGTGGCTGTTCCTCGTATGATTCCCTGGTCTGACATCACCTTTCTTGACACCTGGCAAATTCCTCAGGCTGTCCCTACCAGACCTGTCATCCGACAATCTCTTGATGATGTCATCCAAACTCAAGGTGGCAATGTGTACCTTCGTTTTCAACGACCACCTCTGCATCTGACCAGAAGCTCTTCTAGTCTTAGTCGCCAAACTGTACCCCCTTATCAGGTGGATCTCCCTGAATCTTCTCGGGCCTCTTTCACTGAACCCTCTCGATCAGATGAATCTGATCATTTTCCCCCCCGGAGGATCAGATTAGAGGAATTCACATCAGCGACAATCAGATTCCTCATGGTGTGTATGAATCCACCATAAATAGAAGGCCTTTGAGCCCTACCGCAAGTGACATGCAATTCAACATTTAAATGGATTTTACACCCAAGAGCATGTTAAGACAAAGTCTTCACCATGATTATATGCAACCAAAATATAAGGATTTCCGAGATTGGTATTTCACCAACCATAATCCTCAACAACTCTTAGATCTTAAGAACCTGTATTACTTCCAATTAGAACAGAATCAATCCCTTCAGTCCTTCCCTGAATGGTATTACCAGCTCACTCAAAGAGTTAAAATTAAGGATGACCAACAGTTACAAGTTCTCACCAATATCCAGAAAACCTGGATAACCACCACTGGAAAAACTTACCAAGCTATTCATCCACCACCTTTATCCTTAGAACTGGCTCCAGGACAAGGTAACCAAAAACCTTTGGTCATTAACCCCTATACTGAGGTGCCTGATAAGACCAACCATCAGGATATAGTTAAGGTTAAAGACATTGTACCTGTAACCACACAGAACAATTACACCAACCTCTTCCTTCAAACTGTAGGAACACAGTTAACTAGGATTGAGGAACAGGTTTCTCAAATCCAAGAAACCCAATCTAAAACTCCTCCAACTGATAAACCGAAATTAACGATTGAATCAGTAACTCTTAAACCTCCCTTAGATGTTCAGAATTTTAAATTAAAATCTAGTAAGAAGGAGGAAGACTTCATGGAAACCATTATGGATAAGATCAAGAATTTAAAGATCTCAACACCTGATAAGACCACACCTGAATCATCTTCAGGACAGTTGAATATGATGAATCAGGATACACCTAACCTTGAAGAACCAGAAGAGTATTCCCTCTCTCAAATTCTTGACATTCAGAAGAATTTTGATGATTCCATCAACAAACTATCTTCTAACTATTCCAAAAGACCTACGACTCGTACGGCTTTAACTGGACCAAGTAGGTATTATTATCCCAGACCTACTCCCCAAGATATTCTATATGAAGAAGACTTTCTTCATTCTCAGAAATCTTACCATGGGAAAACCATCTACGAATGGAACATAGATGGTAAAACAGAATATCAGGTCTTCGAGACCATTCATCAAATGATCATGTATTCTTCTGTTTGTAAACAGAATGATAATACGGATCACCAGATCTGCAGATTCCTGGTCAACGGTTTCACAGGAATACTGAAAGGTTGGTGGGACAATTGTCTCACTGAAAGTCAACGACAAGAAATCTTAGACTCTTTCAAAATTCATATTGACCCGATTACTGGTACTCACACCAGAACTGAAGATGCCTGTTACACCCTGGCCCAATCCATTATTCACCATTTCCTTGGCCCAGGAATTGTCAATACTGATAGACACAGAAAACTCCTCCAAAACCTGAGATGCCCTTCTCTGACTCACTTCAGATGGTATAAAGATGTCTTTCTTATGAAAGTCATGCAGAGAAGTGATGCAAACAATAAACATTGGAAGACAAAGTTCATTGATGGCCTCCTAAGTCTTTTTGCTGAAAGAGTAAGAAGAAAACTCTGAGATAAGCATGATCAAATGGATATTCCATATGATCAATATACTTATGGACATCTCATTGCCCTAGTAATAGAAGAAGGACTAGGATTATGCAATGATATGAAACTTCAGCATATGATGAAGAATCAGAATCTGGACAACAGAAAAGAATTAGGTGAATTTTGTGATCAATTTGCCTATGATACAAAAATTCATTATCCAACCACTTCTTCTTCATCCAAACCTCCCAGGATTTCCTCAAAGAATCTTAAACCGCATAAAAAATACTTTTCCAAAAAGAAATTCAGACATAAAGAATCAAAATATAGACCTCAACCGCAGCATAAATCTCATAACAGCAAAGGCAAAGCCATTTGTTATAAATGTGGCTTAACTGGTCATTTTGCCAACAAATGCCGATCTAAATTCAAAAGAAAACTTCATGAGTTAGCTCTCGATGAAGAAACTCAACAAAAGATTCTGAACTGCCTCTCTGAAGACAGCTCTACTACCAATTCAGATGATGACGTTGCATATATTTTTGCATCTGAATCTGATTCTTCTGACACATCTGATCAACCTGATCAACCTTGCTGCAGCTCTAAGAACTGCAATGCCATAACAGAAACCAATTATTGGAAGGCAATAGTTGAGATGAACGGTTTAGATCTGAAAGGACCAGGTCTAAATGTTTTAACTGATACTCAACGATCTCTTCTTGCCACAGCTGATCAAATCACTAATCCTGAGATGAAACTCAAGTTTCTTGAAACTTGCTACAAAGAATATTCTACTCCTGATATCAAACCTGTAGAAAATTATAGTATGAAAGAACTGTTAAACCGTATTCAAAAGGAGTATATACCTCATAAACCCGTAACAATATCTGATCTGAAGATGGAGATTAATATTATTAAATCTGACATCCAGCAGTTAAAAACTGCACATCAAATCTTTTCTCACGAGTTAAATCTCTTCAAACAGTCTACCGTCAAAGGGAAATCCCCTGTAGACTTCCCAGACCTGCCTTCACCAGATCAGCCAGGTCAAAGTCAAAATCAAACTTTGACTTCCCCAGATCAGCCATCTCCTAGTCAAAGTCAAAGTCAAACTTTGACTTCACCAGATCAGCCTTGTCAGATCTCACCAGATCAGACAAAAGAAAATAATCCGTATCTCTTCCTTCTTAACCAGGTAACGTTTCAGAAATGGTATACTAAGATTACCTTAGTAATCAAACCTGATTTTCTCATAACTGACGCCGTTGTCTTAGTAGATAGTGGTGCAGATATGAATCGTATCCATGAAGGATTAATTCCGTTAAAATATTTTCATACAACTACTCAATCTCTCACAAGCGCCAGTGGGAATTCTATGAGAATTCAATACAAGATACCAGAAGCGCTTATCTGCAAACAGGGAGTTTGCATACCTGCTTCATTTGTGCTCATAAAGAATATGACACAAAGCATTATATTAGGCAATCCTTTTCTCAATTCTATTATGCCTATTACCAGAATTGGTACCTCTGGTATTCATACAGTTATAGATACAGTTGACATTTCCTTTGAATTCATTACCAAACCATATACAAAGGAAGTAGATATCATCAGACATCTGATTGATAATAAAACCAATCAGATCAATTTATTACAAAAAGAGATACACTTCTTAACTGTTGACCAACGTATTCAACAACCAGCACTACAAAAGAGAATTCAAAATATTCTTCATGAATTCCAATCTGAATTATGTAGTGATATCCCTAATGCCTTTTGGGATAGAAAGAAACACATCATCTCTTTGCCATATCAGCCTGACTTCAATGAGAAGAATATTCCTACCAAATCCAGACCCAGTCAAATGAAAAAAGAATATTTAGAACTCTGCAAAACTGATATTGAATCTTTGTTAACAAAGAAATTAATTAGACCCAGTAAATCTCCTTGGAGTTGTACTGGTTTCTATGTTAATAAGAATGCTGAGATAGAAAGAGGATTACCTAGATTAGTGATCAATTATAAACCATTAAATGATGCATTACAATGGATTAGATATCCAATCCCGAATAAAAAAGATCTATTAGATAGACTTTATGATGCTGTGATCTTTTTCAAATTTGATCTGAAATCTGGATTCTGGCAAATCCAAATAGCTGAAGCTGACTGGTATAAAACCGCCTTTACTGTACCTTTTGGCCATTTTGAATGGAATGTTTTACCATTTGGTGTTAAAAATGGTCCATCTGAATTCCAGCATATCATGAATGATATTTTCAATGCTTACACTGCATTTACTATCTGTTATATTGATTATGTCTTAATTTTCTCATCATCCATAGACCAACATTTTAAACATCTTAATATTCTTAAGCATATATATATATATACTTAGGCTAACCAACACGCACCCATCATGTGAGGAGGCAAAACACAGTAGGTTCAGTTAGTTCAGATAACAAAATAACTTACACTGAGCACGTCTGTCAACGTTTTACAGGGGTCAACGGTCTTAACGCAATCTCTGCTCAACAGACCTTACCCAGACGCGACTTGGGTGACATCCCACTCAGTGTTCATTGATTGTTTCCTGAACTTACTAGAGTACAGTGAGTACTTCCTCAACCATAACAGATACATATTGAGTGCCTTGGGCTAGCAACAGGATCATGATTAGTAGAGTTTATAGTCATGGTTATACACGGTTTACATTAATACATACATGGTCTCATGAACAGAGAATATGAGGAATAAAAGAAACTTACGGTGAGGGAGCACTGGAGCTCCTGATTGCAACAGCGTTATATATGTGCAGGTGTGAGCAGGACAGTAATGGAGATAAGAAATAAGATAGGAGTTAGAGAGAAAATGGTAAGGCAAACTTAAGAGCTCAACTCATGAGCATTCTATTAACATAAAAGAAAAGCTTCTTCTTATCAACAAGGGTGAGAGGCCCTTTTATAATACAAAAAGTAATTTAACTAGAGTACAACATTAGTTCGAAAAGTAACTTAACTCAAGCTTAAAGTAACTATACAACATTATTCTATGCGTAGATAATTAGGTAGAATAGTGTGGTTTGCTAAACATCGTCCACGTGTTCGGATGTGGCAAGGTTACTGTGGAAACCTTTTTCTGCTTCTGTTTTGTGTGTGACAGCTAGTCGGGTGAGCTTAATTGAGTTTGCCTTTCCCTTTATGGTCTTTGTCTTTTTCGAGCTGGTCAGAAATAATGGACGCTAAGGAGTCCCAAAAGTCAGCAATGGTAGGCTCTGGTGGGTCCACTGTGGTTGTCAAATCTAGTGGTGTCAGGTCTGGTAAGTCATCATTGGGGTCTTGACTCTCGCCAGCAAGGATGCTGAAGGCATTATGCTGAATGATGTCCAGACTTAGATCAGTGGTTGGTTCAGGAGGAGGTGATATGGATAATGGCCTCTGTGGACTCAGATTGGTACTGGATGTGGCCATAGAGGTTGTGTCAGATCCAAAAACATGGAGGAACTGGTTTTTGACAAAAGTCATGGTTCTGACAGCTAATTCTTGTTCACTAATTTGGGGGAATTGCTGTTTAATCATGTTTTGAGCATTTAAGAATGGATTGCTCGTTGGTACTGGTACAGGTTTTGGGATTGATTCATAGCATGCTTGTGCATGGGTTTTGATCAGTTTGATTAATTCAGTTAGGTGGGGATTCATACCTTTGTCCCACCATTTGGTAAAAAGATATGTTTTAATACGGGTATTCCGTTCTGGTATTCACATTTCAGATCCCATTTCCAAATCCATGGGATATTGAATCGGATGATAAAATGTACCAAAGCTTTGGATATAGTACTATTTTTATGGATTAGGGCATATTGTGAATGCCATTCTTTAAACTCAATTTTTAATATTTCTGGTAAAGTATCAAACGTAAAGCCAAATTTATCCCACCAAAGGAGGAACCAATTTGGTAATCCTGCGTCTAATACCTCAGGGCAAATATGGATAAACCATGTATGGTTTCTTATCGGATTTTGATAATAGAATGTATTGGTAAAAGATTCTATATAATCCCAATAACTGTATTTAATAGTTTTCTGGTGTATCTCCATAGTTTTGGTAGTATGGGGATGTAGACCCCATTGATTAATGGAGATGAAATTTCTGATGACAGCCTTACTAAAAGTAATTGGGCTGGTATTTCGGTTAGAGTCATGGAATGTATGTCTGATTTCCACGCTCCCAGATTGAACTACTATAGTTTCATAAATGTATCTATAGTGTTCAAATCTGGTTGGATACTATTGTGTGGAGAGATAACGATTTTTTATCTCCCATGGATCTTCCATCCATTTTTCATCATTCGGTTCAATAATGAGGATTATTTCCTCAGAAATTCAGTTAAGAATGTATTGTTCTGGTGTCAAAAGGACTTCTTTTGTACTCTTGCGAGTAGCCTCTTGAACACTGGGGAATTCGGAAGGCCAGAAAATCCCATCATTCGGATATTGCAGATTGATTCTATCACGTCCGCGCCCACGAGAGCTACGGCCTCTTCCTCGGTTACTCATGATTGAATTTTTCCTGTAAATATTCACAGGTTAGAAAATCAGGAAGAGAATTCTGTTCACCTTTAATGTATTCAATATCAAAATCAAATATAGATAAAATACTCTGCCATGATGCAAATATTTGTTTTGATGCAACATTTTGAACATCTTTGTTGAAAATCTGTTTTGCAGCAGAGCAGTCAACACGGATAAGAAAATGTTGATTTAATAGATCATCTTGAAATTTTAATACACATTTCACAATTGCTAAACATTCTTGTTTAATTGTTGGATAATTCTTTGCTGGTCCTTTCCAGGTACCAGAGGTGAATCTTAATAATTCTTCTTTATGAGTTTGAGGATTTAATTGCTTCAGAATACCTCCATAACCTAGGTTAGAGGCATCAGTTTCCACAATTTTCTTCTATGTCGGATGTGGTAAAGCTAAACAGTGTAATTGTTGAATTTTAACTTTAATATTTTTAACAGTTAAGGTAAGATCTGATGTTCAAGGTATAGGTTTCTTTTGAAGTCTCTGATTTAACAGAGTAGTGTCCTGAGCTAATTGGGGATAAAAGTCACGGATATAATTCAAACTGCCTAGAAAGCGTTGTAATTGTGTTTTACCTTTTATTTCATCTGGAAATTTAGATGCAAAATCTATACTACGGTTAATAGGGATAATAGTGCCATTAGAAATGTTATGGCCTAAGAATCTAACTGTTGTTTGAAATAATTTCATTTTAGTAGTAGATAATACTAAACCATTGCGGATAATCACATTCTTAAGAATATTAAGATGTTTAAAATGCTGGTCTATGGATGATGAGAAGATTAAGACATCATCAATGTAACAGATAATAAATGCAGTGTAAGCATTAAAAATATCATTCATGATATGCTGGAATTCAGATGGACCATTTTTGACACCAAATGGTAAAACATTCCATTCAAAATGGCCAAAAGGTACTGTAAAGGCAGTTTTATACCTGTCTGCTTCAGCTATTTGGATTTGCCAAAATCTTGATTTGAGATCAAATTTTGAAAAGATCACAAAATCATAAAGTCTATCAAATAGATCTTTTTTATTCGGGATTGGATATCGAATCCATTGTAATGCATCATTTAATGGTTTATAATTGATCACTAATCTAGGTGACCCTCTTTCTATCTCAGCATTCTTGTTTGTAATTATAAACCATTAAATGATGCATTACAATTTTTAACATAAAAATTACAATTTTTAACATAAAAATTACAATTTTATAAATTTGATGTAAAATCATCGTCGCCTTGAAACCGTTGTCGGAAACCGCTCGAAACCGCCATCGAGAAGTCGTCGGAAAGCCACCGAGAAGTCTTCGGAAATGTATTGTTCATGCTGGAGTCACTGTTCACGTTAGAGTTACTGTTCACACTGGAGATACTGTTCTGGGGGCCGGTGGTACTGTTCCGTCGCCCGTCGCCGTCGCTGCTGCCTGTTGTGTCGTCCCTCCTACTGCTTTGTGTTGTCTCTTGCACAGTTGTTTGCCTAATCAATTTTAGGAAACCTCCAAGTTTTAGAAGCCTAGGGTTTTTGGAAACCTAGAGATTTTAAAATTTAAATTTCAAAATTTTATTTCAAACACATTTTAGTCCCTATATTTTTTTAATTTAATTTGGTAATTTTCAACACTTTTTATTATTTTTTATTTTCAATTTTTTTTAGAAATAAATGAATTATTAATTATTTGGTGATTTATGTATCAAAATAAAAATTGTTGGAAAATTGAATTTTTTTTAAAACAAAAATAAGGGAACTGATATTTTGTAAATAGTTACAAAATAATGGGACAGCATGGAGACGAATGAGAAAATTGCAAACGCCATGAATATTAATTCATAAATTAATTGTAATTTATTTATTATTCTTTTTGGGTTGTAATTAGAAATGAGTCAATAATGAGGTTAATTTTGAATGTATGATTAATTTTACTCGCGCATCATCATATAACATGCTAGAGCTAGGGATATGCTAATATCAAATTGTCATGTAACATGTACATGCATCATTGTAGATTAATTTATAATGGTTATAATTAAATTACAATGCGAAATTTATAATGGTTATGATTTAATTACAATGCAAAATTTATAATGGTTATGGTTTTAAATTAGGATTTCAAATTAATAAAGAGTTTATAAATTTCATCACATTTTTCAAATTAATAAAAGTTATGTTTTAAAAAATAACCAAATATCTAAAGTTTTTCAAAAACTAAGCGGGAGGATCGGTTACGTTGAAACATTCTCAATGTCTCCGACGTGAACTTGATCGTGCCATGAGGATGGTTTAGAACTGTGCATAGTAGTCCTCTCTTCAATGGGAGAAACTTTTAGAGTCGTGTCGCTTTGAGTCATTAAGTTGCTTGAGAAGTTAAGGCTTTTAAAGGAAGTGGTGGGGCAGTACCGTCCCATAGACGAAATGTTAGTCCATAGAAACTTTTAAGAGTCGATGCGTTGGTTAAACACTTAGACTGAAGTACATTGAAATCCTTACTTAGGGTCTAGTCAATGAGGCCAAGGTGACCAAAATCATTGGTGATTGATTATGCTAGATGTGATGACATTTGAGCGTTAACCAAATGAAGATCATGATGCGATAAGAGATAGTTTGGACTTCATCCCTCAATGAGACATACTATCATTTTTTATCGTAACATCATGGAGGAAATATTTTTAAAGGATTTTTAAATATCTAAGTAGTTGCATCACGCATCATACTTTCATAAACGATTGAGCATTAGTTTACACCACTTTTTATTTATTCTTTTCAGTAATCATGTCGTTAAACGCGAACAAATTTACTGGTAAAAATTATGTGGATTGGAAACGAAATCTTGATATCGTGCTGACGGTAGAAAAATACAAGCTCGCACTCATTACCCCTTGCCCTTTGAGCCTATTGTTGAATCGACTCAAGAGGAAAATGATGTTTATGCTTCTTGACTGCGTTCTGATGAGATCGACATATGTTACATCTTGGGATCTACGAGCAATGTGTTGCAATAACAGCATCAGAAACTTTGAGACTACCGCTGATATGATGTTGAACATCACTGAAATATTCGGAGATCATGGTCGTCAAGAAAGACAGACAATTGTATGTAACTTCATGAACTGCATGATGGAACCTAGAACCCCTATCAGTGAATATATAATGATGATAATAAGTTATCTAAATGAGATAGAGATCATGGGTGCTGAGGTTGATGGTGAGACTCAGGTGGATATGATCTTAGAGAGTTTGCCTAGTACATTTGAGAACTTCAAGCTTAATTATTCGATGAATAAGCTGCAGTGCTCACTTCCTGAGCTCATGAAGGAGCTGTAAGCTGCTGAAACTCTATTTCTGAAAGGCAAGAGGAAGCCTGGAGGGGCTAACTTTCCTGAAAGAAAGCCTTCCCCCTATGACTCTACAGAGAAGAGGCCCAAGGAAAGCGAAGAAGTAGAAGCTGAGAGCTGCCAAAGGCAAGTGCACTACGAGAGTAGACAAATCGAAAGACAAGTGTCATCACTGTGGAGCTGCTGATCATTGAAAACGCAACTGCCTAGAGTATCTCAAAGGGTTGAGTTCTAAAGGTATAGTAATGGTTACTGAGGCATGTTATGTAGCTGACTCTACTTTTTCTTAGATTGTAGACTCTGCAGCTACTAACTGTATATGTTGCTCTCTGCAAGGGTTCATGGAAGTCAGAAGGCTTGACGAGGGCGAGTACAACTTCTGCTAGGGTAATGGAGGACTAGTATCAGCGTTTTATTATTTTACGTGATGTTTATTATATCCCAAATTTTTAGAAGAATCTTATTTCTATCTGTGTATTAATTGAACAATGATTTGATCTTAAATTCATTGATAAAGATATTGATATTTTTAGAAATGAATACCTAATTACTGTTGCACACATGTTTAATAAAATGTTTCATGTAAAACCAATAGTTCCAATGATATGTGATAATGATTTTAATTATGATTCACAAAGGGATAGTAAAAGGTTGAAGTATGACTCAACCGATCTAACCTATTTGTGACACTTACACCTTGGGCATATAAGCCTGAACATGATTAAAGACTTGTGAAGGAAGGTCCTTGTAAACTTTAAGTGTGGGATCCATTACTCACATGCGAATTTTGTATTGAAGGCAAAATCACCAAGAGACATTTTCAGCAAAATGTGAAAGAGCCACTCAATGCCTTAAACTCATACATAGTGATGTATGTGGACCATTGAATATCCAAGCAAAAGGAGGTTATGAATACTTTGTAACCTTCACTGATGACTACTCATGTTTTGGTCATAGTTATGTAATGCGTCAAAAGTCTAAAACTTTTGAAAAGTTCAAAAAGTATAAGTCCTTGGTTGAAAAGCAATTAGAAAAACAACTTATAACACTATGATCCAATCGCGGTGGAGAGTACTTGTTAGGAAAGTTCAAAGACTTTCTTTAGGAAGAAGATATTCTTTCTCAACTTACAGCACCTGGTATGCCACAGCAAAATGGTATGTCAGAGAGAAAGAATAGAACTCGGATAAATATGGTTATATCCATGATGAGTTACTCATCCCTCTCAGATTCCTTCTAGAGATATGTCTTGCAAACAATGGCATATATTTTGAACCAAGCTTCGTCGAAGACGGTGCCTAGTACACCATATGAAAAATGGTATGGACGAAAGTCATCAATTAACTATTTCAAAATATGGGGGTGCCCAGCACATGTTCTAAAACCGAAGACAATCAAGTTGGTGAGCCGTTCAGAATTATGCATGTTCGTAGGATATCCTAAAGGAACGAAGGGGTACATCTTCTACAGTATGACTGACCAGAAAACATTCATTAGCACGAATACTTCATTTTCTTGAAGAAGATTACATTAAAAGTGTAGAGCCGAGAAACACAGTTGTGATAGAGGAATTATTGAGTGGGAGGACACCGACTCCCTAATAAGAAATTGTTTCTTATTCAATAATGCAAGAACCACGATATGAGCCAAAGCCTATGGAGCCTCAACGTAAGGGGAGGGTTGTGAGACAACCTGAGAGGTATATGTCCTATGGAGAAGCTTTAACAGATGTCTCAGATAAGGACCTTGATGAATTTGTTTCCTACTCAGAGGCCATGGCTGATCCTAAAACAAATTTATGACAAGAAGCCATGAACATTGAGATACATTCGATGTTCTTGAAAGAAGTCTAGAAGCTTGTAGATCCTCCTGAAGGGGTAAAACTCTTAGGATGCAAATGGATCTATAAGAAGAATGTAGATCAAGATGGGAATGTAGAGACATTCAAAGCTAAGCTAGTAGTCAAAGGCTACACCCAAAAAGATGTATAGAGTACGAAGATACCTTCTCGCCGGTGGCCATGCTTAAATCCATTCAAATCCTTTTGTCCATTGCTACTGCCCTTGATTATGAAATCTGAAAAATAGACGTCAATACTGCATTTCTGAATGACATTCATGATGAGCGAATTTATATAGCTCAATCAGATGAGTTCATGGAGGAAGGCCAAGACGGCAAAGTTTACGAATTATAGAAGTCCATTTATGGACTTAAGAAAATGTCACGATCGTGGAATATTATATTCGATGAAACTGTTAAGAACTATGATTTTGAACAATTAGTGGACGAGCCCTGTATGTATAAGCTGATACACGGAAGGGATGTTATTTTTCTAGTTTTGTATATAGATGATATTCTACTTATTGAGAATGATGTAGGAAAATTATTTGATGTCAAGATTTGGCTTGCAAAAAGTAATTTGATATGAAGGATCTTGAAGAAACTGTATTTATCTTAGGTATTCAGATCTTTCAAGATAGGAAGAACATACAATTAGCACTGTCTGAAGCATCTTCTATTGATAAGGTATTGTATCACTTAAGTATGTAAAACTCCAAGAAAGGATTTCTTCCTTTTAGACATGGAGTCAGCCTCTCAAATGAGCAGTCTTCCAAGATGCCTCAAGAAGAGGAAAACATGAGAAAGATTCTATATGCCTCCGCCGTAGGAAGTCTCATGTTTGCGATGTTTTGCACTAGGCTAGACGTTTTCTATGCAGTGAGCGTGGTGAGTCGTTTCCAATCTAATCCTAGAATAGAGCATTGGAATGCCGTCAAGCATGTCTTTAATTACATGAGGAGAACAAGGAGCTGCATGCTTGTGTATTTAGGTACTGACTTGAATATGACGGGGTATACTGATTTCAATTTTTTAGCAGATAAAGATTCTAGGAAACCCATTTCAGGATCGGTGTTCAGCCTGAACGGTTGAGCAGTTGTATAGAGAAGTATCAAACAATCTTGCACTGTTGATTCTACCACGAAAGCTGAATATGTGGCAACTTGTAAAGCTGCAAAGGAGGCTGTATGGCTTAAGAAGTTCTTGAAGACTCTAGAAGTTGTTCTAGACGTTGACAAGCCAATGACATTTTATTGTCATAACAGTGGGGCTGTAGCGAAATCTACGGAACCTAGAAGCCATAAGAGATCCAAACACATAAAACGTAAGTATCACCTAATTAGAGAAATTGTTCAGCGTGAAGACGTTGTGGTTACGCATATTTCGGTGGTCAACAACCTGACAGATCTATTCACGAAGACTTTAAGTAGTGAAATTTTTTATGATCATCTAAAGGGCTTGGGGCTAAGAGATTGTAAATGCCTACTTTAGTCCAAGTGGGAGATTGTTGGAATATGTCTATAAAATAGCGTGTAATAACTATTTATTTGTATTTAGTTATTTCTCAGACATTAGTATTATTGAATTCTTATGAATAGATTGAAAGTTTTATTAAAATGTGTTTATAACCTACTCAAGTCATGGAACTTTCATCAACAAATGAGAGTGAAGACACATGTGTCTCCAAACGAACTCTTATGAGAAAGTTTAGAATGATATTCCCAGTCTTAGGATCGAATGGGCAATAGAATCTGATTATAAAAGTTAGGTTGAACCAATGAATGACAGTCTTGGGGCATGGGAGTGGAGACTCAAATAGTTAACCTAAACATGTTATGAAATATTGAATAGACCGGTAATAAATTAGTTTATAGCCCTAAACAATTTATTTAGTTCTAAATATAATTGTTACACCTTAAGGAAATTTTCATAATTACTTAATCTCGAGGTAAATACGTAGCTTGACTTAGTTAGTTATAATCTTTGATATATCAAATGAGTGATTTTGAACTGGCGAGCAATACCTCGTCTGTTGGAATTGTAATTCAATTAAGTTGGAGTTATGTGATTCACAGATATGAAACTTCGTAGTTGGATTGCGAAAGCAACAATATCACATTATGCTTTATCTATGGGTGTATGAATAAATTAACCTGATCAGGTATTCAATGAATTTAGTCATTGATTAAGACTTGTGAATTGTACGAGATAATTCACTATTATGTCTTTATTATTCACAGTCAATAAATGAGTTAAGAAAATAATAACAAGAAGGGTAAAATGGTAATTTTATATTCTGCTATTTTTATTGATATTCATAATATTCTGTGAACCGTGAAAATAAAAATGGTTTATTTACACTAATAGAAAACGTAACGCGCCTGAATCGAGAGTTGATTCAGCATCGAGCTTATAGTGGAATCGTACGATGTCAGGATTAAATAGGTCAAGAATTTATGGAGATAAATTCGTTGAGTATTTGAATCCTTAGCTTTTTTCATGTGGATCCATTCGGTCTCAGAAATAACTCATGAGAACATGAATAAAAAATGAAGTAAATTGGATCAAATTGTGATTTGGTGCCAATGTATATTTTTTACCCCCTTATGTGATGGGTGATGTCACTTAATTAATTAAGTGTAATAATATGTATTGAAATTAATTAATTTATTATTTTCTAACTATTAGATAATTAGTAAATAAAAATTAATTAATTGATAATGATCAATTAAATCTATCAATTGGATTGATGAATATATGAGGTGAATTTTTAGAAATTTAAAAATATATGGGTATATTTGTAAATATTAAAAATTACATTTTATCAATATCTAATATCAATCTGCTAACAGGTAGATCTTGTATTAGATACAATCACTTGGTAACAAAGCAAGAGAGAAAAAAGTTTTCCCCTCCCTCCCTATTGCCACCGAAAATTATATTAAAGGAGAAAATTTTGATTTTTCTTCTTCAATATTTTTGAGATACCACACTCAAATTCCTACACAAAATTCTCGTGAGATTTGTTTATAAAATTAAGGGTGGTTGTTGGTGGACAAAATTCACAAATCGTTCTTGGAGTTCAAGTGCATGATTCGGATCCCGAAACTTGAAAAACATGAAGAACGCTCGAAGGAATTTCATCAGTTCAAAAATTCTCCGATACAAGATATAGGTAAAAAAATTGTTTCCAACATTATCTTCTCGTTTAAAGCCGTATATGCATAATCACTCATTGTTTTATTTTGAGTTATCTAATTTGATTAAATAAGTTAATTAGAAATATTTTTGATATTCTGTCAACGAATCATTCGTGATTCAAACTTATTTTTAATTAATTTTAAAATCAACCGATCCTAGCATCTCCCCCCTCCCTCTCAAAGTGTTTGTCCTTCTCTCATTCCCACTCCCTCACCTTCTCACCTTCTCTCCTTCTCCCATTCCACCTTCATTCCCCTCACTCTCCTCTCCATCCCCCTCCTCTCTCCCTCCAACCCTCCCCCTAAAATCTGCACTCATAATCCTAGTAGGAAGATCTTACAAGTGACTGGAAAGATCATGGAAACCTTTATTTTTATCAAAATTATATTACAAATTCTATGAAAAATGAAAAAATATGATTTTAATTCACGATTTTAAAAAAATAGATATAGAGATTTAACCAATTGTATCAAATTAACTTATCATCGGCATGAAAACCTTTGACGGGAGGGTTTAATGCGTTCCATGTCCAATGTTCGAAGATAAACGAAAGAAACATAAACGACACTGTTAAACGTTTTTTTTTTGGTTTACAGTATTTCCTTTTCCAATAGAGAAATTTTTTATAATGGTTGTTCCAATAAAAAAACCAACCATTATCAATTGCTTCTCCCGTGTCTACCTCAATTTATCCTTCTTTCCCAAGTCTGACGCTTCCTTCCTAAGCCTTCGGCTTTCACTCTCTCTGCTGGCTAACTAGCCGGAATTTACAACGATTACGTTCGAAAACCCGAGGCTTCTTCTGAATCAGGATCCGATTTGGTCATTGGGTTCTTTCGTCGATTTTGGCCGAGACAGATTCCTATCTAATTTATCCTTTTTCCGATTTTCTTTTGTTCGCTGAAGTTTTCGCTGACATTTTTTCCAATTTATTTAATGGATGATTATCTTAGTGGTGACGAGGATTATTATGACTCCGATCGAGACTCTTTCGACGGGATTGAAAATGATGATTCTGACGTTCACTGGGTCGCTCCGAAGGTTTCCACGATAAAGGTATTACAGATTTATTTGTTGATATTGACTTAGAATTGTGTTGAATTCTTTTATGGGTGTTAATCCGTTGCGTGAAAAAATGAATTCTTTGTAGTTGTGGTTGAGGCAATAAGTTAATCTTCCTAGTTGTTTTGGTAGTTGGGTGAATTGAAGAATGGCGGACTGGGTTTCAATTCTGGTGGATACGTCAGTTGTGATGTTTAATTGCGAAAAATCTTGTTTTTAAGCTCTAAGTGTATCTGGTGGGCTAAATTTTGAGGCGTATAGTGGGTTTAGGATGATTGATGTTGCTCAAGAGAGCTAGTTCTGTTGTAATCTGTATTTGGGGAGTTCTGCACGATTATAAATCGTTATTCCCCTTGATGTCTAGTTTTGAAAATTGACCGTGTTCTTGAAATCTCGTTGGGTGTTTGCGGGTGTTTGCAGGTAATTACGAAAGAGTCTCTTCTGGCCGCACAGGTGAGATGGAAAGAATATCCCTCTCCTGTTTTATCTTCTATATTTTATTTATCTGAAACTGATGTTACGGTTGCGTTACGTTTCTATAGAAGGAGGATTTGCGTAGGGTAATGGAATTGCTGTCCCTAAAGGAGTACCATGCCCGTACATTACTTATTCACTACCGCTGGGATGTTGAGAAGTTGTTCGCAGTGCTTGTTGAGAAGGGAAGATCCAACTTGTTTGCGGAAGCAGGTGTTACTGTGGTTGAGCATCTAAACTTGGACGACTCCTTACCTTCTTCAATGGCGATGTGTGATATCTGCATGGAGGAAGTACATAATAATGAAGCCACAAGAGTGGACTGTGGCCATCGTTTCTGCAATATCTGTAGGCACTTTGTCTGTTGTCCACTTCTTTTTCTACTTTTTCTTCCATTACCATTACTTGCTGTTTAATGAATATTCCCCATATTTCTTGTATTAGTTATACTAGTTTCAGACTTGGAGTATATATTAGCTTAAGTATAATCATGCTTCTTAGAAATCTGAGAGGCCTTTCATGATTTTTAAAACATCGGAGTGACAGCAGAATTAATTTGGTCTCCTAATGTGAGGGTTATACTGCGTGCTGTTGATTGAGACAGCAAGTTACTTTCCCCTTCTCTCTTTTCTTCTTCTATCCTTATCCGATTTCATGCAGCTTCTATACTGTGCTTAATTTTTATTATGTTTCTTTTTAAGGTTGGACGGGGCATTTTGTTGTGAAGATCAATGAAGGTCAAAGTCGACGCATCAGATGCATGGCACACAAATGCAATGCAATCTGTGATGAAGCTGTTGTTAGAAACCTAGTCAGTAAAAGGCACCCTAATCTGGCCGAGAAATTTGATCGTTTCCTTCTTGAGTCATATATTGAGGATAATAAAAGAGTAAAGTGGTGTCCAAGTACCCCTCACTGTGGGAATGCAATACGAGTTGAGGACGAAGAATTATGTGAAGTGGAGTGTTCATGTGGTTTGCAGTTTTGTTTCAGCTGCTTATGTGAAGCACACTCGCCATGTTCATGTTTGATGTGGGAGCGTTGGATAAAGAAATGTCGAGATGAATCTGAAACAGTTAATTGGATTACAGTCCATACAAAGCCTTGCCCGAAGTGTCACAAACCTGTGGAGAAGAATGGCGGTTGCAACCTTGTTAGTTGTATCTGTGGTCAAGCATTCTGGTGAGGTTCTCATAACTCTACCGTTGTTGTATAACTCATTCACAAGCTCTACCTAATGCAACCTTACACACAAGTGTGAAATTATAGTTCAGTTATTCTTTCTCCAATATAGGAATGTTTATGCATCTATTGGACATGCTTGTTTGAATTCATATGGGTCTCTCTCTCTCTCTCTCTCTCTCTCTCTCTCTCTCACACACACACACACACACACACACACGCTCTAGTGTGTTTAATTTAAATATATGTGCTTCTACCAATGTAAAATTTTATTTTGGGTAACTGCTTTCGAGTCTATCACAAAGTTATAACTTAATACTAAATTTTTGTCTACACAGTTGGTCTTTTTCTTTTTTGTTATTAAAATAGATATTTATACTTTCCCTTTGTGCTTAAGATGCAATATTATCAATAAAATCTTCTTTGGCAATTCCAGTGACATAATTTATACTCATATCGGCCATTTCCCTGTGTTAATGTCATGTCATCAATATATTTCTGTTGTGTTGCTGGACTCAAGCTGCCTGTTTTTCCTCCCTTCCCCTTGATGCAGTTGGCTTTGTGGTGGAGCCACTGGCCGAGACCATACATGGTCAAGCATTACTGGTCATAGTTGTGGTCGCTACAAAGAAGAAAAGGAGAAAAAAGCTGAACGAGCCAAGCGGGATTTGTACCGTTATATGCACTATCATAACCGTTATAAAGCTCATACAGATTCTTTCAAGTCTGAAATCAAATTGAGGGAGACCATACAGGAGAAAGTATCAATTTCTGAAGAGAAGGATTCGATGCTCAGGGATTTCACCTGGGTCAACAATGGACTTTCGAGACTTTTCAGATCAAGGCGGGTTCTTTCCTATTCATACCCATTTGCATTTTACATGTTTGGAGATGAACTTTTCAAGGATGAGATGACAAACGAGGATAGAGAAATCAAACAACATTTGTTTGAGGACCAGCAACAACAGCTGGAGGCAAATGTTGAGAAGCTCTCCAAGTTTCTAGAGGAACCTTTTGATGAATATGCAGAAGATAGGGTGATGGATATAAGGATGCAGGTCATCAATTTGTTGGCTATCACAGATACCCTCTGTAAGAAAATGTAAGTATTTTACTTTGAAAACTAGATTTGTTCATATTCTTGATACTCATATCCTTAATCATATGCAGGTATGACTGCATTGAGAGTGATTTGCTGGGGTCTCTCCAGCTTGGTTGTCATAATATTGCTCCTTACAAGTCGAAAGGCATTGAGAGGGCGTTGGAACTTCCTACTTGTTGGAATGATAAAACAAATAATGCTGATAAATGTTTATCATCGGATTGTGGCACAAGTGGTAATTTGGATAGAACTCTTGTTTTAGTGGTGACAAATATAGGTGTCTGGTATAGGACATTATTTTTATTGTCACTGAGAATAGTTGCACAGATCAATTTTAGTCATCTTATTAGCCTGCTTTGTTTCTCTGGTATTTAGAATTTCATTGTACGTTTGTATGTGCTCGATTTTCAGTTTTCTTACCATTTTTTGGTTTATTTTGGAGAAATGGTCTTTAGGTATTTTTACCTTGATAATTACTTAGGCTATGTGTGGATCTTGGAGAATAGTAAGGAAAGAAAAGTGAGCAAAAATAAGTGGAATTAGAGGAAATGTGAAGGAAATTGTTAATATAGTAAAATTTATTATATAACTATTTTCCTTTATATATTCCCAAATCTCTTAACAATGGAAATGCACATTTCCTTTCCTTTACCTACTAATTTCTAAGATCCAAAGATAGGCTTAGTGAAATGCAATTGCAGAGATAACCAAGATTAGCCTCCAAAAGTGAACTTACTGACATATTGCTATTGTCGTTGTAGGAGGCATATCAGAACTTGATCGACCTTCGGGTTCGGGGAGTTCAGATGAGAGTGGGTACTCTTCTCAGAAGCGTGCTAGAAAGGAAGGCGTTGGAGGCGGCTTTTTTGATTTGAACTTGCCAGCAGAGGTGGTCGATCGGAACTAATCTCCGGAAGTTGCAGGCATACATAAATATTGGTGTACAGTTCTAACGTAAAAAAAGTACTTCCTTTAATGGGTTCATCAGGCAACTGTGGAATAGATACCCAAAGGTTCTTAACTTCGCCTATTCTTCTCATATTCTTATCTCCTTTGTCCCAGGTTCATAAATATTCTTATTAGCTATCCTTTAAGAGAAATCAGCATCATTCATTTCCTTGCTCAATTACTTTTATCATTTCCCTTTAAATTTCCGCTCATTGTACATAGCGGTTTTGGGGGCTTTGTTGGTATAGATATATGTAAATGCTAGAATTTAAACCAAGACGCGAGCCAACCCCAATATGAATTTTGAGAGACATCACTATTTCTTTTGTTTCATTTTTCGTTATAGACGGCAAGTAAAAGCTTTATGGGTTTTCAGTTGACATTTGTAGACAATCGCTGTAGAGTTAGTTATCAGCAGTTTTCTTCTGTTCTCTACATTCGTTTTCAGAGTAGTGATAGATATGTGTAAATGTTGTACTCTTACTGATGGTTGCTGACAGATTTGGGAAGAATATGAATATTTGGAAGGTATGCCTTGTAGGCATGAACTGTTTAGAAGTGAAATCGAAAACGAAAGATTTGATAGATGTATGAATGTTGCTTCTCAATTGCAACATGATTAAGTTGGGTGAGTCTCTTTAGGTTTTGAGCGAATATGTAAAAGATAGGTGCGGCTGGATTTTTCCATTCCTTATAAAAGAGATTACACTGGCTGATGAGGATCAGTAGCGTAAAATGTATCTCATATCTGTCAATTAAGGAATGGTAAAAACAATAATGAAGTCGGAATGCATTTGGGATACGTCTAATTAGTCCATCTAGTTAATTAATTAAAATTAAAATAAAAAAATATAATTTAACTCTAAAAGTACGAATCTTTAATCAATTTAAATTGTTACAATTAAGTACTATCGTTTGCCAATTGTTTTTTGATATTCTCATCAAAATAGTCGAATAGCCATTGGAAAAATAATGATGACATGAACCTCAAATCTCTTTTATGTCCAATAAACTCCTAAATTGAAAAAATTGAATTTACCTAATTAATTGATATACGTATTGAATTTGGCTGAACTTTTTTATTGATCAAACACAAAAATTTAAATTATTCAAATGATTTAACTGATGAGATGGATAGTGAATTAGATTAATTTTACATACGTCAAAAATTTATATGAAAGAGTATTAGCTTATGAGAAATTTAAAATCTCCTTCTTCTCCTTTCTTCTCAGTTTTTTCTTTATTTCTTAAACTTTTTTATGGTATCAAAGCCACGCAGGACTAATGTCTAGCCATGGCCCATCGTGAGGAAAATCAACTAACACGCGAACAAGTGATCTCACAATCCCTATCCCAGACGAGTTATGAGGCCTCACCAAATCCTTCTACACAAGATTGTATCAACCCTAGCCTAGTCAAGATTGTGGCTGAAACTCCTCAACACTCGCCAATCTTTCTACTCTCTAACATCTGCAACTTGATATCCATTTGTCTAGACGCATGCAACTTCATCTTATGGAGGTACCAAATCACATCTATTCTCAAAGCACATCAAGTCTTTGGGCTCGTTGATGGATCTGTCAGATACCCACCAAAATTTCTCAAGAAAATAAATGGGCTAAAACTGAGTATATCGATCCTCTGTTTGAACAGTGGGTAGCCCAAGATCAGGCTTTGATGACGCTTATTAACGCGACCCTTTCACCTATTGGCTCTGGCGAATGTCGTGGGTTACACATCATCAAAGGAAATCTGAGATTCCATACTACGACGATTCTCCTCTGTATCAAGAACTAATAAACTTCAGTCTGATCTCCAGTCTGTGACCAAAAAGCCAAATGAAGGCATGGATGCTTACATGTAACTCATTAAAGAAATCAAAGATAAACTTTCTGCGGTCTCCGTTAACATTGAATATGAAGATGTTAATATACACAATCAACGATCTGCCATAAGAATATAATACTGTGAGAACTTCTATCCGTACACGAGCCGAACCTCTTTCTCTCGAAGAACTTCATGTTCTTCTCAAAGACGAAGAACAATTCCAAGATTCACAACGTAAAGAGCACGAAAATCAGAACATTCTCACAATACTGCTCTTCTTGCTGCCTTCAATAGTAAGGGAAACAATTGTGGACGATGAGGAAGGAATTTCAGAGGAGGAAGAAATTCCTTTGGCATGTGTTCATCAAATTTTAGCAGAGGAGGAAGGATCTCACCAAACTGGACTATTTCTTCCCCATCTCCATCAATTCTTGGTGCACCCCCTACTCAACTAACTCAATCTGTCAAGAACCCAACCTCTTTCAATCAAGATTTTCATCAAGGAACTAGAATTTAGTGCCAAATTTACAACAACTTGGGGCGTTCAGCAGTGGATTGCTTCCACAGGATGAACTTCTCCTATCAAGGAAGATGTCCCTTACCCACTCTTTCTGCCATGACTGTCATAAGCCACAGAACACATCACCAAGACCCTCAGGTTTGGTTAACTAATACTGGGTGTAACTCACACCTCACACAAAATTTGCACAACCTTCTTACTACTTTAGAGTTTACTGGTGATGAAAGTGTCTCAGTTGTACATGGTCAATCACTTCCAATTTTCCATGCAAGTTCTGGCATGCTTACTACTTCTTTCAATTCCTTTTATTTGCCTCAAGTATATTGTGTTTCTCATTTGTCTAATAATTTGCTTTCAGTGAACAATTTCTGCCTTGATCACAATTGTCTCTTTATTTTTTATGCTCACCTTTTCTGGATATAGGACAAAGTCATATGCCACATTCTGCATAAAGACCAAAGTGTAAGTCACTTATACCCTATCCCAACCTCTTTGTCCAAACTAAAAGTTGCCTTTCTTGGGTCCAAAAACTCAAATCTTCTTTGGCACTATCGGTTTGGTCACATTTCTAATACTGTTGTTAAGAAAATTCTAAGTAGAACACATATACATTGTAATGATTCTGTTTTGGATAAATGTATTTTCCTAGTTGCGTTAGTAATAAAATGTCCAGATTGTCTTTTCCTGTTTCTGAAATCTGTCTCTCCTAGTCCTTTATTTTTATTCATTCTGATGTTTGGGGCTCCTCTCCTACTATTTCCTTGTTAGGACATAGAGACTATGTGATATTTATTGATGACATGACACATTTTACTTGGATATTCCCTATTAAATATAAGTTTGATGTTCTTTCACTCTCCAAAAGGTATAAAACCCTCGTTGAGAATCTTTTCTCAACCAAAATAAGAATCTTGAGGACTGATGGATGGGAGAATTCACAAGTAATCCCTTTGAAATTTATCTTCAGGATAATGGTATTGTGCATCAATTATCCTTCCCCTATATCCCTCAACAAAATGGAGTTGTTGAGAAACATAGGCATTTAGTTGAAACTGGGCTCACCCTCCTGCATCATGCATCTGTTCCTGCAACCTTTTGGAATTATACCTTTGGTACTGCTATATATTTGATTAATTGAATGCTTACTGTTGTGTTACATAATGCATCCCCTTTTGAAAAATCGTTTGACAAACAACCAGACTACAAACACTTAAAGGTGCTTTAGGCGCACTTGTTACCCTAGCTTGAGGCCCTATATGAAATATAAATTCGATCCCAAATATGTTCAATGTATGTTTTAGGCTATGTCCCTGATCAAAAAGGATATTTATGTTATGATAAATCTAATGATCGATTATATACATCTAGATATGTTTTATTTAATGAGACTAGCTTTCCTTTCGCACAGTCCTCTTCTACTACTACATCACATACTAATATGTCTACTTTTGGTGCTAAGAATGATATTTTCCATGATGTTTTACCTTTCCTGCACACATTGTCTTCTTCTGCATCTCATGCTGCTAAATCTAGGAAACATAATGCTGATGTTACACACTACATACTGATTTAACTTCTTCTGCTTTATCTGAGTCTGTTTCTGTTTTTGTTTCTGAATCTGTTTTTGATTTGGCTACAACTCCTACTGCTGCTAAGCCAGTGTCTGATATGGCTCATAATTTGCATAATATACATATTTCTTCTAGACAGACTGCTTCTGCTGCTTTAGATATGTGTATGCAGCATATAGATGGTATCATGTCTGGTTTAGATATATCTCATTCCCCTAGATCTGCCTGCCTCACCATCTCCTGCTCTTAGCTCTCAGCCCACCATTCAGCTCACCACCCTATGCAGACTCGCTCAAAGTCTGGAATTTTCAAAAAGAAAGCCTTCATTGCTCCTTCGTCTTCCTCTCATAATCCCTTCCACCCTTCTGAACCTACTAGCTACACTTCAGCTGCTATGAATGTAGCTTGGACTTAGGCAATGAATGGGGAATTTCATGCCCTTCAGTCTCAAAAAACTTGGTCTTTAGTTCCCCTACCTCCACACAAAAATCTTGTCGAATGCAAATGAGTTTACAAGCTTAAATATAATCTTGATGGTAGCATAGCTAGGTATAAGGAACTTTAGTTACCAAAGGGTACCACCAATAACCAGGACTTGATTATAGTGAAACTTTTAGTCCAGTTGTAAAAAAACCTACCATTAGAATTCTTCTCTCATTGGCTGCCACTTATAAATGGCCATTGAGATAGTTATATGTTAAAAAATACTTTTCTTCATGGATCCCTTTCTGAAGAAGTCTACATGATCCAACCACCAGGGTTTGTTGATCCTTTACATCCTGACTATATTTGCAAACTTAATAAATCTCTCTATGGCCTCAAACAGGCACCTAGAGTCTGGTTTGAGAGGTTTACTAGTCACCTTATGTCTCTTGGTTTTACTGGTTCTCATGCAGATACTTCTTTATTTGTTCATGCCACTTCTACTTATCTTACGTATATTCTTATTTATGTTGATGATACCATTATTAGTGGGACCAACAATGCTTACATTGATAAGATCATTTATACATTGCAAAATGAATTTGACATGACTGACCTATGAAACCTTTCTTATTTCTTAAGTCTTGAAGTTAGTATAAATTCTAAAGGAATTTTTGTAAATCAACATAAGTATGCTAGAGATCTTCTTCTTAAGGCTAGCATGCTTCAAGCCAAGCCTTGGCAGTCACCCTATTCTACTAAGTCTCCACTTTATAGCCATGTTGGCTCTCCCTTATCGGATGTTACTCTTTATCGGAGTATTGTTGAGTCCTTATAATATCTTAGTTTTACCAGGCCAGATATTTATTTTGCAGTCAACAGAGTCTTCTATTACATGCATTCCCCAACAACTGCTCACTATGCTGCAGACAAGAGGATTCTCATGTATGTTCTAGGCACTATCACACATGGTATTCAATTTACACCTGGATCTCTTCTCTTGCAGGCCTTTAGCGATGTTGGCTAGGCAGAAGATCCCTCAGATAGGCGTTCAACCTCAGGGTTTGTGATCTTCATGGGCTCCAATCCAATATCCCAGAGTGCAAAGAAGCAAGCCACTGTTGCCAGATCATCAATTGAAGCTGAATACAATGCATTAGCCAACATTACAGTAGAACTCAGTTGGATATGATAAATTTTACTTGATTTTCGTGTGTATCAGTCACACGCTCCCATCTTATACTGTGATAACACATCAGCTATATATTTATCTTCTAATCTTATTCTTCATGCCCGAACTAATCATGTAGAGATTGATTATCATTTTGTTAGAGAGAGGGTTATGAGAAATGACTTATTAGTTAGACATGTTCCTTGTGAATTACAACTTGCATATCTTTTTACCAAACCTTTATCCTCTCCTTAGTTTACTTTTCTCAGGAACAAACTTAGCATCAATCCCAACATAAGTTTGAGGGGGGATATTAAGTGAGGTAATTATTTTTTGTATTATTATGTTAGTTGTTTAGCGGTAGTTTGGTCCTTTCATGTTCTTATCCCTGAGCTCTTTTTCTTGTTTTTAGTTTGTGTAGTTACCGTTGAGAGTCAATGAGAATATCTTCTTTGGTTTGTTCAGTTTCTCTCTTCTTTCCTTCTTCTCCTTTCTTCTTTGTTCCTTAAACTTCTTTACACGGGTCATCAAATGATATTAATGAATACTGAATATTCGATACTATAGGAGTACATAATTTTTTCCAAGAAACTATCTTCTAGAGGTACACCTGGAGAGAGAATAAAGGGTCACGAATTTGTAAATTGGTTGGTAAGGTATTAGATAGATAAAATATTGAAATATGAATTTATTTTTATTAGGCTCATAAAAACTCTATATTAACACTTTTAGAATATTTTAAAATGTAGATTTTGGAAGTAAAATATCTCATTACAGTACTTATTTCCCCCACCGTCTAATGACAAAGTGGCCATGTGTCAAAGAAATTAAAGAAGGGTTTATTCGTCAAAAGATTCTTAAATTTTCTTCTTAGCTAAACATTTTGTTGAACTCCTGTCTAATTCATATTTCAAAATGTAAAACAGATCAAACTAATTCATTTTTATTGATCATTTGCACCTACAAATTTTGAAATGAGCAAAATTATTTCATGAATTCAAAATAGACAATATTGATTTAATGGCTTTTTATTCTGTCCATTTTCTACCTCCATTGGTCTCTTTTTGTTCTAATTCTCAATATTTACGCTCTATCACGTACAGCTGGTTAAATAATTATTTACTTCACTTTTAATATTCATAATAATTGTATTCATTTCAAAGTTTGTAAAAGTAAATTTTTCAAATTTTAAGTATAATTGAATTTATAGTTTAATAAGGTGGTCTGCGGAAAGTATTGCTGAAAGAAAAACAGTAGAAGAGAACTAAGGGTGCGGCTCAACTGGTGAAGTTTTGGGTATGCTCCGAGAGATTTCATATTCAAGTTGTTCCTTGACCACTAAAAATTACCTGATCCTTAATTTCAGGATTCGTGAAAATTAGTGGGGTAAAGTCTGAATACCCTATCCCGCGATATAAAAAAGAAAAAAAGAAGAACAGAGGATCGATATCTGAGGTGAGTGCACCAGCATCACTTATATCCCACACGCAGACACTGAGACACACCTGCCAGAGATGCATATTTGGCACTTCTGTCGAAGGTCTTTCCAACCGTTGTTTATTGGCACTGGCACCCACCGCCAAAACACACTGTCAAACTTCCCAACTAACCCATTTCAATTCTAGCCCGAAAACCCTTATTCTCTTAGAGGGACGAAAAAGGACCCGCATGGACGAAGAGGGTGTAGGTGTGGTTTTGTCTAGAGCCATGGAGCTCAGGTTGAAGATCAGCAACTGCATTAACAATGCAACAAAGAAACCAGATACTTCAACAGCGAGTGACCACCACCCATTAGCGAGAAATAAAGATGGGGTGGAAGGTGATAGTTGTATTGGTGAACAAGGTTCTGCGGCTAAGGTAGGGGAAGCAGAGAAAGATGATGATGATGAAGAAGAAGAAGAAGCAGAGAGACTTCTGAATATCTGCGATGCCCTCGAGTCCTTAGAGTCCCAACTCGCCTCCTTGCAGGTTTCTAATAAAATCCATTTTTCTTTCTTTTTGTTTTAGTTTCTGATAAGTTCCTCTTCAACATATGCCTTTCATCTAAGTCAATGTGTATGTAAATTTGAAAGTCGTCTGAAATTGTTATCTGATTTTTGTATTTGCCCTGAATCTCATGCTAGGAAAGGGCAATAGTTTTCTGAAATTAGAAACTTCAAGACTTATTGTCTTTCTTCTATATATGGCCAAATTAAACAAATTAGTCAGGCATGCTAGACTTAATCTCTTAGGCAGACTATAATGCAGTTGAAGCAAAAGAGTAATCTTGGAAAGCTGAGAAAAACTGAAAGTGCCGTTGGACTTATTACATGAAACCACCCCATTTTTCTGTAGTATTTTGGTGAACACCAAATAAGATACTAAACGAAATAAGATACAAAACGAGCTACTGTGGCTGTAGGTAGAACTCATAAGATGAGTTGGCACAATATTAAATCGATAGGGGAACGTGTTTTTCAGAATGCATTTTATACTCATGCCATTTGCATACTATTTCCAGATGACTCTTTGATACAACTGATCGATCAGAGTGGTAGTTTGACTTGCTTCTAACCGATGAGATAGCGTGATAATCTCCTACATCATCAAGGCTTAACTTATTGTGTTAGTTTCGAGCTTTGCTGATCTGTGTCAAGATTAGTCTCATTTATTTGAAGTAAATTGATCTCCATCTACCTCTCATGGTGCTTGTAGACTATCATCGTCACTCTTTGCCCAAATACAGTCATTGCCTTTGAGCTAGACCTGTTTCTAGTATGTAGATGAGATGTGGCTCGTAGCAATACCTTTACGTGGGAGGTGAACACTTAACGGCATGGCATCTTCTCTTGTATCTACTCTATAACTTATGCTTCATCAAATTCCGTTCTTCCTATTAAGCTCGGTCAGCTGACGGTGAAAGTTCACTCATATTGATTCAGCAGTCGACCTAAAACATAATTCCTGCAATGTTTAGTTTTGGAATTATTTTCAGTTTTGAGTTCAAATTCCATGTAAAAATTAATTGCAGTCCTATCTTACCAGCAATTTCCACGTAACAATCACGTTGAATTGAGGAGTCCCCAAGGGATGATCCAGTTGGTTGACATATTTGGGGCCTGGTGGCATACTTTCTTCAGGTCTCAGCTTCTATTCCCTTTGGTGATGTCTAAAAATTTACACCTTCGATGTCTCTTGGGTCTGGGTGTTGGGTGAAAGACTCACCTAGTTTGGTGCCTAGCTGGGGCTGTCTAAAGGGCCAGTTTGGTGCTGGGTTATGGGTTATAAAAACAATCATGTTGAATTGAGGAGACCTCTACTATGAGCTGGTGTTCTAGCTCGACAAGAGTTCCAACTGTTTCTTATGTTGTCAAAATTGATTTTAGAAATGTTGAACTGATCTGCCTATTCCTCCCACATGCATTGATGGATTGTGCTTTCCAACTTATGAGATTTAATCTCAAGCGTGATATCATATCCTAGACTCGGAGGGGATGACTTCTCTTCAATTAAACAATACATAATTCCCTCTTCCCTATATATATATATATAATATAGGTATTCTCATCTGACCGATCCGCTGTGTAATTGGATGTATTTCATATATTCAAATATCATGCACGCGTGATCTGATTTAAGTTAGTTGTTTATGATTTGATCTGATTTAAGTTGTTTATGATTTCTATGTGATGTCGTTTCGATTTATCCCCAATAATATGTGCTAGCATCTAAATTTATACCATCAAACTATTGATTGTTGGTCCTCTCAGAGAAGGCGTATAGGATGCTATGATTTCTTTCTTTCCTTTCCTTGTGTGCTACTCAGGCTTTGCAACAACAGCAACAGTATGAAAGGGAAGCCACCCTTTCTGACATTGAGCACAGTCGGAGGATGTTACTTACTAAGCTCGAGGAGTACAAAGGCAAAGATATGGAAGTGATACACGAGGCTTCTGCGTTTGCTGCAGAGACAGTAGAGCATAACCATGATCTCGTCCTTCCTCCTTACCCGACCCGCCCTCCACATTCCCTTCGTCTAAATAATGGCTATACGCATAACTTCCTTTCCACTCATAAATTATTACACAATGGCATGATTTCCAGCTTTCCGCCAGCAAGTGAAGCTAGGAAGGATCTGAAAAACGATTCATCCACAACTCGATCTAAAAATCAAAGAATTGGGTTTAGATCTCTCTTAAGTGCGGCAACCAAGACTGTGCTTGCCCTTGTTGGTGTGGTATCTGTGTTGAGTTTGTCTGGTTTTGGGAAAAACTTTGCAAAACCAGATATCCTTTTAAAGGGTTTAGGACACAAACAGCAGCCGACAACTGAAGGAAAGAGAGGGAATATGCAATGTCCCCCGGGGAAAATCCTTGCAATGGAAGACGGTGAACCTCGATGCGTCGTGAAAGAGAGGATTGAAGTTCCGTTTTCTTCGGTTGGTGCGAAACCTGATGTAAACTACGGATGCGGTTAATGTTTTTACTCACTATATATATATATATATATATATATATATATATATGTAAATAAGTACATCTCTTCTCTCTTATGGTGTAATAGAAACTGTTTGCAGAAAATGGTGTTTGTTTTTCGAAAATATTAATGATCCACTTGGTTGGGTTTATATTTGGTAGATCTTCATCTTTTCCGATGGAAAAGCTTCAAGGTGCCAAGTGGCGGAGAAACAAAAATGACGTGGAAGCCTGTTGCTGTGATTAGCTTGAAGTTTGATTTACTTGTGAGGATGAAAGGTAAGTTGTGACACCACATGAAGGCTGAAGCCATGGAAACTGATTTTATTTTATTTTGGTCTCACTTTAATTCGAAATTGTCTTCGTCTAATTAAAAACTGAAAGGAAAAGATCGGAGAGAATATTTAAAAAAAGGACCCATGAGAAGGAAAAAATAAATTTAGGACCCAGAATTTTTTTTAAGGAGATTTGGTTTTTTCTATAGAAGATTTGAATAAGTTGTTGATTTGATTAAAAACTTTTCTATCAAATTGTTTTTTACAGTCTAGCGTGTGTAGCTTAGTCTATTCCATGGGAAATGATCACATTTCGTTCAAAAATTCACGAGTCTTAATTCCTCTTTTTTCATTCTAAAGGGTCTTTCCACTTCAACTTCTCAAAAGACGTTTTAAATGCACTTTAGGTGCTTATAATAGTTGAGTGAAGAAAAGTTAAAGGATACTTCGGCTCTATCAACCTTCAATGGTTATAGGATTTGTAGTGTATTCCCATGTCTTAGGTTGGTAAATTTATTCCGGATGTACGACCCTCAACGGATTTGCAATCGAGTTAGATATTTTTACATGAGATACTAATCTTGCTTTCAATGGTCTGACTCTACTCACACGTTTCTTAGTACTGCAAATTAAAAAAGAAAAAGAAAGAATTAATTGGCATTGAAAACAAAATCAATGACTCATATCTAGAGAAATTTTTATATAGAGCATCTTCTAAAAGAAAAAATCATTTTGAGATCTTTTTTATTCACTAGATCATGATCTAGATTTAACGAACTGGTATTTTTAATCTCTCTCATATTAAAAGACATGATTTCATAAAAGAATTTAAAAAGTCTTCAAAACTATTAAATATCTCATTTTAGAAGAATTGGAGAGGATCTCAATAGTCTCATATTGATTATTCTATTCATTTACGAACACACTCGGTTAGACGTGATGGGTACAGATCTAATGTCACATAAAAGGATGGCATATTCGAAATGTTGCTACTAGTCCCTATTAAATGAACGTATTAAATACGGTCAAAGGCTCTCATTATAAGTCTACTTCAATCCCAAATACCCAAAACCAGGTTCGCTTTGCCGCAAACAGCCCCTTGTTTATGGACATCTGGTGGTTAATTAGACACACAACAACTTTCCCAACGATAAGGTTAAACTAAATCATTCAAACACTCAGAAATGGCTCTTCGTTGTTATGAAGAGGTAATTTAAGTCTTGTTTGGGTTTCCTTTCCTATATAAATGAATTCCACTCAACATTTTTCAAAACACCATCCATTTCCATACCATCTTTACCAAATCAATTTTTTTAAAACTCTTTTTAGCTTTTAAGACATTTGAAAACTAGACTCCAATGGGTTCCTTTGAAGGAAGAGTGTTTACAGAAGAGCAAGAGGCTTTGGTGGTTAAGTCATGGACTGTAATGAAGAAAAATGCTGCTGAATTGGGTCTCAAATTTTTCTTGAAGTAAGTTTTTCTTTTTCGCTTAAAACATATTTTAGATTCGTAAAGTAAAGTCTGTGCTGCTTATTAAATTGATCCGTAACACTTGTACCAACATTCATTAACGGTTTTTATGGTCTTTTTACAATCAATTTCTCATTCGAATACTAAAAAAAGGCGTTTCTCCTATTTCTCTCCGAAAAGTTAATTGATTTTAGATATTAATTGTTAATAATTTGTAATATATTAATTAAATTGACAACATTTAAACTTTATTTCTTCTAACTAACGCTCTGTTTTTTACAGGATATTTGAAATTGCTCCATCAGCCCAGAATTTATTTTCATTTTTGAAAGATTCCAATGTTCCTTTGGAACAGAACCCAAAACTCAAGCCACATGCCATGTCTGTCTTCACTATGGTAAGCCTTAACCCAGCTTTGTCGTCACATTCACATTAAAAAGACAATAATTTTTTTTATTCATTTGTATTTATTTATTCAATGCTCAATCGTGTGTATTGTTTGATGCAGACCTGTGAATCAGCAGTTCAACTCCGGAAAGCTGGGAAAGTCACTGTGAGGGAATCAAGCTTGAAGAAATTAGGTGCCACTCACTACAAGTACGGCGTCGTCAGTGAACATTTCGAGGTATAACATTATAGTTATGCTAAATAGACATAAGAAGGAGACAATCTTGCTATGATACTAAGTTAAACTTATGTTTGGATATAGGTGACGAGGTTTGCGCTATTGGATACCATAAAGGAGGCAGTGCCAGAAATGTGGTCTCCAGACATGAAGAGTGCATGGGGTGAAGCTTATGATCAGTTGGTCTCTGCCATTAAATCAGAAATGAAGCCCTCCTGTTAGTTCTTTTTGTTCCACCGCATGAACAAAAGAGATCTTCCTTTTTTAAAAAAAATAAGATGATTTCTGTGATGATCAATACGATTGTATTTTTTTCATTTTGTTTTGGCTTTGAGTAATTTATTTATTGGGATTGAGGTTATATTAAATTGTTGAAGATATTGTCGTTTTTACTCGGAATACACTCGTCTAAGTCGGTATTTGTGATAATTATCACCATGATAAAATACATTTTGAAATATAGTTTGTGAAGGTTGTTATATTGGTCCATATAATTTTGATTTTGTCAACTAGACTCTGAAACTACAAATTTAGTCATAACACCGTCTGTAATATTTGTTAACTACTTTTGTCATTCACATAATATGCATGTCAGTGGTTGTTATTGTCCAAAATTTGAGATGCTAAGCAGCCCAATCTAAAGAATAGTTAAAAGCCTCAATTAGGGAAATAATCCAGTAAAAAAAGAAGAAGAGAATAATCTAAAAATTAGTAAATTTCACAAATGGTCAAATTTTATAATGACTCATTATTAAAACCTAAAAAAAATAGTGAACTGGTGAACATGCTCTCACTAACAAAAGGCATTTTTCTTCTCTCACGTAACAAACCAGCGAAAACACACAAAGAAGGAACCCTAGCCCCCAAGCTCTCTCACGCGACGATTCGACGAAACCCTTCGAAACGACTTGTTCGTTGCAAAAGTAAGAGAAAATCATCGTAATATATACGAAATTCACAAAATACAAAGAATCGTGAAGGTCAAAACTAATGATAAGTTTTTTGTACTTGCAATTTGGGCTTAACCTAGAGTTCATGACTGATTTTTCTGAGATTTGTGATTGTTATGAGTTTTATGTGTTTATTTGAGTTTTTCTTTAATGAAACTTACTTAATATACCTATTTTACGAGTGAACAGTTTGTCCCTCTGTCTTGCTCTGTTTTCTGGAGGTAACCAATGTATTTTCTATATTCTGTAAATTTTTCGTACTTAAGATTCATTACGTAGTATATTATCATCTACTTTGAGTAGATATCTATATACTATGTTACTAAATACTATTTTCTATGTTATCGTAGTAATATATTTATTATTATTATTATTAGTATTATTATTATTGTTCTAATATAATATGGTTAATGATCCATAGTTCGTCTTTGTGAATGCTATTATTATTTTTTTGGTCTAATATAATTTGGTCAATGAGAATGTCCAACCTCAAGTTTATTAGCAATGTTAAAACTTTCAATAATATATATTTATATACGCATAGTACAGTACCATATATATGTAGAAACCATGATTCAAGTATCATAAATATCACCCATTTTAAAAAAATAAATCTTTTATATGAATCATTATAAAGTTAGTATAAATTCTCAAATCATTTAAATCCATCATTTAATCATAAAATAATGTCATTCATTGAAAATTATATACAGTATAATTTTTGTACTTGTAGTATATAGTCATATACTCAACACTTAAAAATATACTTATGAAATACTGTACACATCATCATAAAATTAATATCAGTCTATAAAATCATTTCAATCAATACTCCTATCATAAAGTAATATCATTCATTACAAAATTCATACATATCATCAGAAGTTTACCATCTATCATCGTATCAACTATATCCATCATAATTGTCATAGAAATTATGAGTATATAAATTATATCGTCAGTAAATAATTAAATCATTGATTAAGAATTTAATAGTAGAGACAAAATAAATAATAATTTTTTTTGTTTTATTAAAACATAACCCAATCGAATCCTTTATTTAAGTCTACCAATATTGAATTTAAAGTACTTAAATAAATAGTACTAGCAGTGGAAACATGGTCAATTAGTAACAATTTACTTTAAAGCTAAAATGTCTAAATAAAGAATAAATATTCCTAACGCATTGTCTGAAATCTTTATTTAACTAAGTTTGGTCCTCCCACAAGGTGTCATTTCACAATTCCTCATCGCCTGAAGAGTTGAAGACAAACAGAATGAACTAATGACCGGTAAGTAAAATTTTACACACATTTAATAACCACATGCACATCCAAATTAGGTTAAATCATATAACATAAGCTTTGGATTTGACATACACTTAATAAATCAATTTAAGGTAGTCTTTCATTTGCTTTATCTGTATTTTAAATGTTCGTTACATTCTTTCATTACATTATTTTATTTACATTAATTATCTTTACATTTTGCGTGAGCTTATTTGTGTAATGTTTAGTCAATTAGGCGCAACTGACTATTATTACAGAACATGTTCGATTACCAGATCCTTGGTAGTATCTTTGGATATGCCAAACGACCATTCATTTAAAATTAACATTTACCATTAAACCTTGACGGGACTGCCAGTCCCACCTGCGTTCCATTTTCCACTCCCCCCTTCCATGACATAAACGTACACCTAAGTCTTTTAAATTTATTATGTTTTCTTAATACTTTCATTTTATAAAATTTAACATGAAAGAGTATATGTATTCTTATTCATTACCATAACGATACACATACACATCATTAACAGCACAATAACATACAATTAAGCGTAAGTTTTCAAACAAGAAAATTATCACATAGATAAGGTTCATTACAAAGAATCAAGCGAGAGCACTACAACATACAATCACCCACAATAAATTTTTCAGCATATAATAAACATTCAAGCAAGTATGCATAAAATTTTACTTACTTGATGTCCTTAGCAAGATCAAATTGAATAGAGAACGCTTCGAGTTGTCAATGCTCAAAATATCAAAACTATTAAGTTTTACACACTAAATTATTTATTAATTTCACATGATTGAAGACAAATACAAAATTAATATCTTAAATGCATCGCATGATCATAACAAGGTCATTTGGCTAAGAGAGTTTCACTAATTTCATTAGCTAATAAAGAGAACACAGCAATTTGTCCGACGTTGGCTCCAATAACGTGGAGTGCATCCTGTGTACGCCAACAATAGGAGGGTACTTGGCCATGTTAAACATACGGAATTTTTTTAGGTTTGAACAAGAAAATGACTAAATCTTTACCTTAAGGAGTGGCTTATTTAAGAAACTTTTTATGTGTTTACTACTTACTTCAGAAAATTCATTATGTAATAGGAAAACCTACTAACTTCAACTAGATCCTAGAGAGTAACTAAGTTAAAGTGCATGTAATCATAATAACAATAAAATATCAAACTATTTCAATCACATGAGAAAACGACATCTAAAATTATTAATTCAATTGAATCATTTTATCTCCCTTTTCTTTATCCCATGCAGTCAAGTACAGCCTACCATGGATACACATCTAGGATGCAGGAATCAATTAAAAATTTCTCACCTAACCCTGATTGCTTTTTTCTTCAAGTGGCTAGAGAACAAATTCTCTCTCTATGATCTTGTTGTACACAGTACGCGACAAACACCCAAAGAGAGATAAACGTATGACTGGAATTCAGAAAATTAGGTGGCTGGCGAGGGTGAACTCAGGCTCTTAAATAGAGTAACATTAGGGTTAAAATAAATGAAAATACACAAATGCCACCAATTGTTCGGTCAACTATAACTATTTTTAAATTGTTGAATTTCAACTTTCTTCACTTTGATATTGTTATTATTATTTGAACTTAAGATTTGGATATTCTTTTCATACTCAATAATTTAATTATTAATTAATTATCAAAATACATAGAAATAAATATCAATTAATTTAAAATTTACGTAGGCACATTTGAGTCGTTAAGGCACCTTAAAGCGATCCTCTGCAGAACATTCAATAAATTTCTATTAATTATTAAATTAATTGATCAAGATAATTTGATGGGAGAATTAATAATTAAATGAAAAATTAGTTGGGATGTTACAATGTCTCACTTGCATCTCTAGTGGAATTGAAAGAAGGAATAGATGCACAGTGGTTTAGAATTCATGTTAGAATCTCCAAATCTAGGACAAACATGTAAGGGAGATGTAAGGTCTGCTTCCCTTAAGCCTCTACGATCCTGAAAGAAACCTTGCAAGCTCTCATTAATGTTAATAAAGTAGAAGGGAGTAGTAACGCACTATATTATCCAGTTGATGAAATTAGAAGGTAAACAGCTCCCTAAAAGACTTTTCCAAGAAAAAATCAAATTACACTATCATAGGTTTTGAGGAGATCAACTTTGAAAGTGCCCCTTAGATTTTGAGATTCTTTGTGGTGATCTCTCATAAGTTATTGAGAGTGGAGAATATTATCAGTTATTGATCTTTTAGGAACAACAGTCTAATTCATACTAATAAGATCAGAAAGAGTTACTCTTAACATATTGACTAGCATCTTAGTTATACATTTATAAACCAGGTTGTAGTAGACACTAGGTCTGAATTCTGTGATCCTTGTTAGATTAGGAACTTTGAGAATTAGAGAAATAACAGCGACATTGAAATATTTAATTTAGTAGTTCTTCATTCTTATAGAACTCAAGGAGAATAGCACTTACATCCCTCCCACATGCCTAGTCTTCTTAAAAAACTAGTTGAAAATCCATCAGGTCCAAGAGTTTATTATCATTAAAGGAGAAAAATGTCTTTTTGACTTCGACTTCACTGAAATCCTGAATTAGAAAGTCACACAGATAATGTTACACTGTAACAAGAAGTACTTTTATATAATATCCCAATGTAGTTCAGGCATAGGCTTATGTGAACCCAAAAGGTATTCATAAAACTAAATAATATGATTTTGAATGGCCATGGGATCATCCAACAAATTATCAAGGTGATCAAATAGTTAAACAATCTGAGATTTGTTTCTATGCTTCTTGACAGCTCTAAAAAAGAAAGTAGTGTTGTTATCTCCAAGATTCAATTAGAAGTTTCTAGATTTTCGCATGTAAAAACTTTCCTCGGCAAGCTTCCAATCCATTTGTTTGGAATCTGCATTAGCCTGTCTTTGAGCATCAATATGATAAGGATTCTCATCCAGCTTTGAAAGAGCAATCTTAAGACAATTATTTGCCTCTAAAACCCACTGAGAATTATTTTTTATCATTTAATTTATAATATGCAATGCACCTTTTTAAGAATTATTTTAAAAAAATTATTTTAGTGAATATATTATGTTATATTTAACATATGCATTCGAAAGTTATTCAAAACACGTGCATAGCAAGTGTAAGTGAATTAACATATAACTGAGGCTAAAAAGGGAGAACATTTTTAGACATAAAAAGCCCCTACAACCTAATGGAATTCCTCAGTAGTCACTCATAAATGTTAAGATAAAAATATTAATAATTTAAATTATTAATTATTAATTATTATAACTTCAATTAAAGTATGATAAGATACCTAAAATGCCTCAATTTTATAACTTCAATTAAATTATGATAAGATACCTAAAATGTCTAAAATGAAAATAAGAGGCGTGAAATAGATTAAAAGATAAAATACATGCAAATTTACTAGTTAAAATATCTAATTAAAAAATTGAGTTCGAAACAACTATATATATTTAAAAGAAATTTAATATATTTTTATATATTCTACAAATACACACTGCTCTACCTAATTTTTTTTCCACTTATATTTAACTATTATATATTTAAAACTTTTTTCATTTTTTGAGATATTACATTAATAAAAATTTTATTGTTTAAGTAATTGCGTGCAACACACATTACGAAGTGTTAAAAATGTCACTTTTTTTCTTTTGACTTTGCTCTTGGCCTCTAGTGGACAAGAGCTTCTTTCTTTCATATTTTCCTTTTAGGTTGAACTTTCCTTGTTTTGGATATATCTGTGCACTAATGGAAACTCAGCTTCATCATTTTGGAGATTATTGGTTTACATTGTGTTTTAGCCCCGCCCCCACTCTAGTTTTATTTTATTTACGAGTAAGTTCATAAACGTTTTTTCTAGAATACCTCACAACTTGAACTTTTATAAATGATATTCATTTTCTCATTGTATATAAACATATAAAATTGTGAATATAACAAACAAATGACTTATCAGTATGGATTTCTAAGAAAATACAAGTCGTGAGAGTAGTTTGAATTTTTTTTTATGAATTTATTGATAAGTAAAATAAAACTAGAGAGGGTTGTCCATATCAACTTTGAAATTTAGAATCTGTGTCCATTTGATTAAGACAAACACATATAAGGTTGGTATAGTGATTATTTTATATATAGATATGGACCTTCCATTCTATTTTGATGGGTCCAAGTTTGAACAAATATAAATTATAAAATCACATTTTTACCATATTCTCGATTTTTGTGTATTTCAATTCTAAGTAGGGTCATCAAGGGTCGGGCCGCGACAACCCGGTCTAAAAATTGTTGGCCTTAACCATAGTCGGAGGCTTGGACTCGGGCTTATGAGGGTTCTCAGGGCCTCATTTCAGACTTTTGAAATAATATTCATTTAAAATTATCTTTATCTTTATCAAAACATCATTTCCCTCATATATCTAAAAATATTAATATTATTAAACATCATTACAATTTATTTATGAAATGATATTAAATAGAAACTAATAGGTAATAAAAATGACCGGAGAACATTTTTTTTTACAAAATGGCGAGAATAATGTAAATAACTTATTTACATTGGTATAATTTTTGTAAATAAAATATTTACTTCGGCTATTTTTGATCATTTTTACAAAAAAATAAAAAATACAGCAATGTTTATAATTTGAGCTGAAAAAGTTGACTTGTCTTATCATTTTTTGAATTATTATGTTACCTATATACTAATCTAATATAATACCCCAAAATTTAATAACTTAGATTAAGATTTAAAACTTAAAATAGCTTAAAGATAAGAAATTGAGCATTTACAATTTTTAGACTTAAATCAAAAGCTTAGTTTCTATAAAATGAGAGTTTAAGAACTTGAAAGTTAGAGAATATAGAAGATACAAATTTGATGAAGCAATGGTGGAAAATATGATAGATATTGAGAGATGAGGGAAGAGTAAAAGATGGAGGAAGAATAAACAATAACCACTATTTGTCACCAAAGGGACATGAAAGCCGGCTTGACAGCTAGTCTAATGGGTCAGTCCGGTTGGGCCAGTTTACCCTGGGGCTGACCTTATAGGCTAAATAGAAGTCCAAGCCCGGCCCTAGTATTTTAGATTGGGACCATAAAAGCCCGATAGTCGGGTTCAGGTTAGACTAAAGTTCATTGGGCTCGACCTGGCCAAATCGAGTTATTGGGTTTTGAGCTTTTCGATGAAGCTTATCTAAATAGTTATTTTTGCATTCAACCATCTAAATATATAAAATATATGCCTCCATATTTACATCCAATATGAGGTGATATGTTTCTTATAATGACTAGTTTCCCTCGAATATATTCTTGAACAATGGTCTAAATTTCATCTTTTAAGAGAATTTATTCACATCGAGAACTAAACTTGAATCTAATTCACATAAGACCAGTTTCATGAAACTTTAACAATTGGTCACACAACCTAATTTATCGAAACTTCCAAGGTGATCATGGCCTACAAGCACTTCCACCAAAACCAAAACGAAATATCTAGCGAGACATGAGGGACCCAATAACACCAGCAATAAGAGCCGTTGGATCACCCAACACAGCAGAGATCACAAACTGAACAGCCATCCCTGCCATCTCACAACACTTCTTAACCTTCCCCTTACTCTTATTATGATGAGTCTGCAGCGTGTTCTTCAGACTCGGAATCCTCGTCTCCAACTTCCTACTCTTCCCACGTGCGAAATACAACTCGTGCCAACTCTCCACCAGCATCTCCTTCACACACGCCACATGTAAATTATACTTCTTACACGTGGACCTATAGCTCCAGCTCCTCCCTTTACGCCCGCACTTATGACAAGTGGCACTAACTTTACGGTACAAGAAAAGCTTAACTTCGCCGTCGTGGAGGACGGTGGGGAGCTTGGCACAGCAAGGGTGGAGGTCGAAGCCGCAGGAGTGGCAGTGGTAGAGGAAGCCAGAGATGTCTTTTTCGCAGGCGTTGCAGAAGCGGGGGGCAGAGCCGGGAGGTCGGGAGAGGAAGTGGAAAGAGCATTTGGTGTAGAAAGGGTGGGTGATGGAAGGGGAAGGAATGGCGCAGTGGGTGTGGAGGTCGAAGTCACAGGTGGTGGAAGAGCACTTGTAGCGAGAGCCTATTCCTACTTCTTTGCAGCCGTCGCATTTGAATGGGAATTCTGTGTATTCGAACTTGAGTTTGTGTTGCGGATGGCTGAAGTGGGATATTTCGTTGTATTTCATTTTTGTTTTGTTTGTTTGGTTTGGGTATTTGGCCGGGAAGAGAGACAATGGGGTTGGTTATTTATAGGGGAATGTTTCATGAGTTTTTGGCTGGAGTTTTGATCAAGTAGCCAATTTTCCTCTAAAGATTCCTCCATATCTATTAGTTTTAAGACCAAATTACGTAGCAACCAAGTACTCTCATCATATTGTACCCAAAAAAAAGTACTCAGCATCATGTAACAACACGATTGAGACGCGTATTGGTTAAATATCTCTAAACTCGTATTACTGAGCCTATTAACTACTACAATTCTCTTTAAAATTTGTAATTTAAAAAAAAAAAAATACTCTTTACATATTTCCTTTTTTAGAACTCTTAATGTTAGAACTATAGGAAAAATACCACCTTTTGATGTAGATTTCAGATTACATGCACACACTGCTTTGCTTTCTGATAACATCACAACACTGAAGGTCGATATTTCGGTTAAAATTTGATAATTTGAGCGGCAAGAGATTAAATGATTTACATATTCATTTATAAAGAGAATTTACATATTTATTATTCTCAATATCTTAATTTTATGAAAAATATCTCAAATATACGAAGAAATATATGGCAAAGGGAATTATGGAGATTTTATCAAATATTTGACAAAAGGAGAAATTGGTCTCCTTGAACGAATTTAAATAGCACCCCGCCTTTTTTCCAGCATATAGTCTATATAATATGTTATTATATATAATTAGTTAAAAACATAAAAAAATATTTGCAAATACTTTTTTGTCAAAAGTTACTTCACAAATTTTAAGCTTATCCAGTAATATGACTCGAACCCACGACCTCTAAAATATGAGTGTGGGGCTTAGTTAATTGCGTCAAATCTACTTGTCGGGCACCCTTAATATTACTAATATCATAATAAATTCCATTAGAAAATCATTATATTGGAAAGTCTTACACTACATATATTTTAAGAGCAAACCAATCCAAGACTGAAATAAAACTTAGAAAAACAATAAAAAAAATTATTTTCTAGAATCTATTTGATTATTCCTTTAAAAAGGAAATTGCTTTTGGACCAAATGTTGAGTTTTACTAAGATTTGGATTAAAACGTAATAAGAAATAATGTCTCTTTTTTCTACGTTTTGTGAAGCCTATTTTTTTGTAGTATAAAATTTCTATTTATCAATAATGTGACCACTATATCAAAATTGTGTTCTATTTCGACACCCCTTGAAAAAAGACCTTGTTCTGGTCTTGTACACCATAAAATTACTAGCTGATTGAGGGAGAACTTATTACTTGTACACATTTTGAAGAAAAAGGATTAAGGAGTGACGTTTATGTTAGTAATTGGAGGGGGGGTTTTGAGTTTAATTAGCTTGTAATTGAAGCAAAGGGTCGAAAGAATTATGCTTTTAGGGGGGGTGGTGGTGATAGTTGTAAAATAACAATGCCATGCAAAATTTGGGAATCCTAATGTCAAGAAGGCATAAGGCCAGACACAAGGCATATTGTGTCATGTCCCACATCACGAATATATACGAATTTTCACTTTCTAGCTTTTTTTTTTTGCTTTTGTGGATAAAACTAACTTCCTAATCTAATTTTCGAGATATGGATCATATATATCTGCCAATGGATTGCTTTGGTTACAAATTATATGAATAATTTTTTTGTCAATCTTCATCTGGGAATTAAGTTTTTCTACGATGGGGAATGCATCAAAAGATGTCTGAGAGTTTGAATATTTGGAGAATATTAGGCAATAATGTGGTGATTAGGAAGAATTTACCAGCATAATCACGCCATCTCGCTAGGAAATTAATTATGGGAATACTTGCATTAGGAGAATAAGAATGAGGCATCTAATAAAGTTAGTTTAGGGAAAAAATTAAACAGATAATTATCATCTTTATAACATTCTAGATGTGAAAGTCTTTGTTAGAAGAGGCTTAATTAACCAAAGAAAGGACACTTTTTTTTTTAATTAAATACCATTATTGTTCCTTTGACAACAAAAAAAATCCAATTATTGTTTCTAGTAACTTAGTTCTAAAGGACCATCATGGCTCTACCTGAAGAGAAGAATTTTCTTTTTTAAAAGAGAAGAACCCTTTTTGACTGTTGAATTGGGGTGTTTATGTTGTAAAGGTCCAGTTAACAATAAGAGCTTTTTTTAAGGTATTTCAAAAATGTATTATAGGTACCTTATAATTTACGTACATCACTGTTAAATAAATTTAAGATACTTTTATTATATCTTTGAGGTATCCACATACTTTTAAGATATTTAAGATATCATATCAATTCAGTATGATTCGATGAATTGATTTGTCTAGAAATCTTTATCGTTCGTTTTTCCCTTGAGAGTCGAGTATGAAGAGAATAATTTGTATAGTAGAAACATCATAAAACAATAGAATTCAATATTTTTAAAGTGATTAAGTCAATTTGTCAATCTTCACGACTAATCTAATACAATTGTTTCAATACAATTTATAAACCACCCCGTCACGAGTCTCATAACCTCAAATAATCTGAGGTATGCATATTCTCTATCAACGACCAACAATAATTCTAATACATTAGAGCTTGAAGAGGTGGAAATTAGCATTTTGATAGATATTATCCATTTGTATAAGATGTTGTATGTTCAGCTGGGAAAGAATGCCTTATGATGGATTAATCATGGTTTGGAACTGATTCTCACTCACCATCCAAATCCTTTGGCATATAAAATAAATTTGTTGGTTTGCTGGGACGCAGTAAAGCTTCGTAACAATCATTTTCTTTATCTTTGTTCAAAATGCTTCATAGTTAAACATTTTATTCTTGATTCAATAACTTGCATGTTCCATCCGAAGTTAAAAGATTTTATGTGAAGATTGCTAAACAACTACTTGACTTGTGAAAACAACATTATCCAAAGAAGTATTCTAACTGACCCTCGTCCTTTTTGTGAATCTGAATCTGAAAATCCCTCTCATTTATTTTTTAATTGCTAAGAAGTGGACAAATTCTGGTTTGGTAGCAGTTTTGGGGTCTGTACTTGTAAATTGCAGGGCGTGTCTACGATGGACAAATGAAGTTCTATTAGTGATGTGCTCCTTAATCAAGAGAATTTAGAGGTTCTTCGTGTGAGATTTGTCTTTCATCTTTGGTATTAGCGAAAAACAGCAGCGTGCGTAAAACAGGGGCAAATAGAGTATTGCCAACAGTGAAGAAGAAAACTTTACTTTGTATTCAATTAAATCACAGATTACATCAAGTATATAATTAACCTTAATACAATTATATATAGACATTAAAAAATTAACAATATGCGCTAACTAGACTACCTAACTAACTGAAAACAGTTAGGTTGGTTTGTCGATGTTGCATGGAAATCTACAGGATTGTCCTACGTGTACTATCTCAGTTGCACAGTCAGCATGTGATGATGACTCACATACTCTATCATCCCATCGCAAGTGAAAGGGGGAAGTTTCCACTTGAAGCTGAGACTTCAGATATTGAAATTAAGTAATAGGGATGGATTTTGAGTAGGTACATTGGCGGTCTAGTCTTGAGTAGGTACAAACCTGACTTCCAAGGTTTTGTTAAGAACCATGTCTCAAACGAAATAAACATCTATTTCGAGATGTTTAGTGCAGCATGCAATACAAGGTTGACAGCCAAAGAGGAAGCACTCATATTGTCGCACCAAACAATATGAACAATGGAGGGGAGATGCATATCAGTGAGTAATGATCGAATCCAAGTGATTTCAGCTGCAGTATTGGTAAGAGCACGATATTAATTTTTGTACTGGAGCGAGCCACAACGTTTTATTTTTTGGAAGACCATGAAACCAAAGAATTGCCAAGAAATATGCATATCCTCCAATACACCTTCAATCATCTAGATTTGATGCTCAATCTACATCAGAGTAGGCTTCTATAGTAAGAGTCGATACTAGTTTGATCAGTAAACCATCATATATTATTCCTTTCAAATAACGAAGAAGGCGTTTACATGCTTGCCAATGTGTGATTGTGGGCTTCTGAATAAATTGAGAAAGCTTATTGACACTATAAGCAATATCTGGTCTAGTTAAGACAAGATATTGAAGCCCACCTAAAATGCTTCTGTAAAAGGACACGTCTGAAAATGTTTCTGAAGAATCATTATGAAGCTTCACAGTGGTTGTAGAAGGTGTGGGACAAGACTTTGCACTGCTCATATTAGCCATTTTTAGTAGCTCAGTAACATATCCTGCCTGTGTGAGATGAAAACCAGATGAATTCCTTACAACTTCCATGCCAAGAAAATGATGGATGTTGCCCAAATTATTTAAAGCAAATTTGGTGTTAAGATCACAGATAAGATGTGCAATTTTCTCTACACCGTTACCTATCACGAGTATATCATCAACATACATGAGCAAAATGATTAAAAATTCTTTACATTTGTGAACAAATGAGGAAGTATCTAAAATAGTGTTCATGAAACCCTACTATACCAAAGTTGCCTTCAACCTGTCATACCATGCGCGAGGCACCTGTTTAAGACCATATAATGCATTCTTTAGTTTGCACACATGAGTAGGATGATTGGTGCTAAGATAACCCTTTGGTTGTACCATATACACAGGCTCTTCAAGTCTACCATTGAGGAAGGCATTATTCACGTCTAGTTAGTTCATTGTCCAGTTAAAAGTTACTGTTAAAACCAAAACAATTCTGACGGTAGTTGGCATTACAACTGGTGAAAATGTCTCTGTATTGTCCAAGCCAGGGGTTTAATGAAAACCCTTGGCTACTAAATGAGTTTTGTGTCTTTGTATTGTACCATTAACATGATATTTTAGCTTGAAAATCCCTTTATTACCCACTAAATTCATTGAATTGCAGTTAGGAACAATCTCCTAAGTATTATTGTCTATCAATTCCTTATACTCTAAATCCATGGCTTGTTTCAACTTAGGATTAGTAATAGTTTGAGACACTGAGGTAGGTTCAGAAGAAACTTCAGAGTTTTGCTGTTTTGGACACACAGATTAAAAAATCTTGCGCTTTGAAGCCCACTTTTTGAGCTAGTGATCATGCTATGTCTATTAGTTTGAGGAATAGAGATAGGATTTTTAGGTAATAGAGGTATAAACACAGGTTCTATGTAGGACTCAAGGGATTCATTTAGTGAATCTGTTGTGTAGAAAGGAACCTGAACTAAAGGGACAATGTTATATGTGTCACTGGATAGAGGAACAATCAAATTAGAATTATGAGTAGGGAGTGAAGAATTACCTCAAGAAAATTCATGCTTAGATGGTGCTAGTAAAGGGGTGTTGGACTGACTTGCTGAATGAATTAAAGTAACTGTCTCAGTATGATCACCTACACAAAGCTCAAAAAGAACATTTATAGCAATGTATATTCTGCTTGATGGATGAATGCAGAGATAGCCTTTGTGAGATGAGAAGTAACCAAGAAACATACAAAGCTCAAAAAATTACAATTTATGATTGTTATATGGTTGCAAGTGTGGATAGTATGCACATCCAAAGGACTTGAGAAAATGATAGTTGGGCATCTTATGATAAAGAACTTGATAGGGTGAAGATCCATTTAGAATATGAGTGGGAAGTCTATTGATTAAGTACACTGCTATGTGAAATGCATTCCACCAAAAACTAGAAGGCATGGAAGCTTGGCTAAGCATGGTTAAACCTGTCTCAACAATGTGTCTATGTTTACGTTCCACCCTTCCCTTTCGGTTATGTGTATGTGGACATGAATGTCTAAATTCAATGCCTTGTGAGATAAAAAAACCAGTAAACACTTTGAACTCCCCTCCCTAATCAGATTGTAGAATTTTTAAGGTAGTTGAAAATTGATTTTCAGTTAGCTTTTTGAACTGAACAAACACTTTAAAGGATTCAGATTTGAGTTTGAAAGGGAAGATCCATGTATACCTACTAAAATCATCCAAGAATATGATATGCTACTTATATCCTTCCTCTGAATTTATGGGGGCAGGTCCCCATAAATCAGTATGAACTAATTGGAGTGGGGCAGTGAGACAATGGGACTGAGACAAGTTATGATGTTGAACACGACTTTTACCTTTAGGACAGGCAATGCAGAGTGTGCAAATTTTCTCTGAAACATGTATATTATTCTGTTTAAGAACTTGGATGACCAAGTTTCATGTGCCAAAGATCAAAATATGTGGTTGGAAATGCATTTTTATTACGGGAACTTATTACAAGTTGCAGTGCTTACAAGGGATTGACAAGAATTGTCACTGTTCAGAACATATTTACATTGCTTAGAATTAACAGGATTCAAACTGAAACATGATGCATTTCCTAATGTATTACAAAATGCAGAAGGTAAAGAGTGAGAATGGTTCACATCAGATTGAGAATCAGAAGAAGGTTACTTAATAGCATGAAAAGGAATGGGTGAGTTTTCTGGTTGATTGGCATCAGTGATCTTACAAGTCAAGGCAACGACTCTATTTTGTCCAGTAAGCAACATCACGTACAATCCATTCCTAAGCCTCCCTCTGAGAAGATTTTTCTTGGTGGCTTCGTCCTTCATAAGACAGAAATTTAAATGAAATTCAATAAATAACTTATTGTCTTTTGTTAATTGAGAAACACTTACTAAGTTCTTTTTGATTTGTGTGACTCAGAGCATGGATTTAAGTTTCAGAATTAAGGATTTTTCAGGAATTGGAAGAGAGGAAGAACCAATGTGAGTAATCTAAAGTGTCTTACCATCCCCTCTCATGAGTGTCTCCTTACCAATATAATCATGTGCAATGTGGAAGTTGTTGAGGTCTGATGTAATGTGATTTGTTGCAACGCTGTCCACGTACCAAGCTGGATCAATATTCATTTCAGATGCAACAACCATGGCAGATATACCAAAATTTCCATTCTGTCCACCTTGAAAGTAAGGAACCTAACTCGGAGAGGGTGAGAATTAAGATCCTTGATTTGGATTTAAGCTTTGATTATAGGCTTTGTCAAACTTGTAATAGCAAGTTAAAGCACCATGGCCTAGTCTACCATATACTCGACACTTTAATCTGTTTCCATTTCGACCTCTTTTGCCTTTCCTTCCTCCATTGAAGTTTCCATGAGAAGAGTTTTGATTAAATCCTCTACCATTTCCTCTTCCTGAAAAATTGTTTCTTTGTGACTTCTTGCCTGACGTAGTGCCTACAAAGTTTGCTGACATTTGATTCTTTATTGATTGCTCAATTTCTGTATTCACTCTCTCAAGTCTACATTCATAACTCATTAACAATACTTGAACTTCTTCTACAGTGAGATCTTCAGATTTTGTCGTGACATTAACAACTACTAAATCGAACTCTGATCCAAGTTCAGTAAGAATGTGAAGAAATAAATCTTGCTCACTTACTAGATGATCTGCAGCAGCTAAAGAGTCTGCTACATTCCTCATCTTATCATAAAAATCTGCAACAGATTGATTACATTTCTTCATAGTTTGAAGTAAATTCTTTAATTGAAGCATCCTGGCCTTTGATTGGTTGGAGTAGTTTCTCTCTAAACAGATCTTTTGAGTGACTGTATTAAAACAAAGTTCCCAGCACTCTCTCAGTCATAGAAGACCTTAACCAACTCAACAACAGTTGATCGCTCCTGATCCAAGAAATATATTTTGGATCAATACTAGCATCAGTAACATTTTGTCGTGGTTTTTGTGAATTACCAAATAGAAAATCTTCCAATCCATGTCCTATCACTACAAGTACTATCTGTGATTTCTATATCATGTAATTATCTCTATCTAATTTGACGAGTAAAGATGAATTCAAAGCAGAATTTATTGATTTTGATAGTACATTGTTTTCCTGTGAGCTACTCTGAGTAGTGGTACTTGAAGAATTGGCCATTGATGGAGAATCACTGCCTGAAGTTTTGATACCAAGTGAAATAATAGCAGTGTGCGTAAAACAAGGGCAAAAAGAGTATTGCCAACAGTGAAGAAGAAAACTTTGCTTTGTATTCAATTAATCACAGATTACATCAAGCATATAATTAACCTTACTACAAGTATACATATACATTACAGACTTAACAATGCACGCTAACTAGACTACCTAACTCTGAAAAAGAATTAGGTTGGTTTATCGATGTTGCATGGCAGTCTGCAGGATTATCCTACGTGTACTCTCTCAATTGCACAATTAGCATGTGATGATGACTCACATACTCTATCAGTATTTATGGAAAGATCACAATAATAAAGTTTTTAATGGTGTGGTGATAAACGTAAGAGCTACTATGGCAGCTACAGAAGCTAAACATGGTGAATTTATTCAGGCAACTTCCCTCAGTATCGATCAAATAAGATGGCAATTTTGCCAAGCAAAAGGATCCAGATTATTGCCTCCTGGCTGCTATACTCTGATGCTGCCAGGAATGTTAAGGGGTGTGGGGGAATTGGGTGGGGTCTTTGGGATTCAGTGGAGCTCTTATTGCTATGGGATATAAAAATCTAGGTTATTCCAACTCAGCTCCTCATGTTGAGGCCCGTGCTATGCTTATGGCGTTGGAATGTTGTCTTCCTCATAAACTGGATAATATTTCTGATTTCTTAGACTATTTAATTCTTATTGAAGCCATTAGCAGGGGGAACTCTCTTAATCCAAACTTTGGTCATGTACATTCTAATATTTTCACTTTCATCAGTAAGTTTAGTTTTATTGAGTTTAAACATTGTTCTAGGACTAAGAACATCCTTGTCCATTTTGTGCTAGTGGGGGAAACTTTAGCATTGCTCCTACGATTTTATGTAACCCTCTACCTGACAATTCTCCATTTGTGGAGTGAGATTTGATTTTTCATATTTAATAGAAAGGAAATTGTTTGACAAAAAAACATTTTATTCTTAACTTTTAATTGTCACATTATTTGACCGTGGACCAGGTTTCGCTGACACAGTGTGTGATTTCCCATCACAGCATAAATGATGTAACAATTTCTAATTTCAACTTAAAATCAAATTTTGTAACATCTTTCCAAGTTGTTTTATTTACCCTTACGAACTAGAACTATGTTAGTAATTATTTCGTACCTCTTATGAAATGAGTCTAATTAGAATAGTGAATTTTTCAAGAGAGAATAAAATGTAGATCAGATTGATGGAAATAGGGTGTTAAGCACCATTTCTATGGATCGATTTTGAGCAAATTTTTAGGTGGGATCCACTATGTATTAGTGTAATATCTTTGGAGATTTGAGTTCTTCCCTGTGAGTAATCGATAATTAATTTATCAAAATTGACTTTGAGATAAATGAGAAATTGTCACTCAAAATGAGCTAAATGAGAATGAAAATAAGCGAGAATTGTGTAAATCCCACATTTGAAAGGGAGTAAAGTTGAAAGTAGTATATATAGAAATGTTTGGATCAAAGTTTATAATTTGATAAGTATAGAGGCTCTCCCTCACGTGTAGTGGGGCGGCACGTCCAACGGACACGAATGTCAATCTAAAAGCCTATGCCTGCATGGGCCGCCTTTCGCTTCAATTTTATTTTTCATTCTCCAAAGAAGCCCAAAATATTTTAATCAAGACTCTAACGATAGAGTGAGGAAGTATATTCTGGAGGGAGCCATGAGATTTTACCCAAGACTCTATCTGTGCATTTAATCAAGGTTAAGCATACGATATGGCATTGTGGTAGCCAAGCAGTGGAGTTGTTCCCAAATGTATAAGTATTTGATGCGGGTTCATGATGGCATCTTATGTCTAAGCGAGTTTTCTTCATATTAGTCAATTTGCTCTTGGTAAAAAGGTTGTCATCCTGATCGATATTGGAATTTTTAATGTCACGATGTACATGATCGTATCAGGACCTGAAGCTCTATGGTTCATGTTTATCTGAGTTGCTCCGAGTAATAATCGAGATCGAATCTCTATGATTTTCATCTGGCGGTCAGGCAACTTAAGGTTGATCGGTGGTCATGACAACTAACGAATGTATCGTGAGGACTTGCTGTGAAGATTGAATTCCTTTGATCTGATGCAGGCGATAAGACAACCAGTCCATTGGGATTTCTTCACTATGAGGTTGATAACTTTTAGTACAATATTATTCACGTTGATAATTTTGTAATTATTGTATTTATGTTGGTAATTATATTATTATTATTGAACAGGTAGAAAATACTCACTGCCACGTGGACAATGAGGACTTACATAGGGTTCGGGGAAAGCAATAGAAAACTATAAATGAGTTACAGGCTGAAGTCACTAGACATAAAACATATGATCAACATCTTAAGAACGGGGATCATCAACCCAAGAGCGGGGCCAGTCTCTCAAGAAAGGGGATTATCACCTCAAGAACAAAGATTATTACTTCAAGAATGAGAAAGAACATCAGAACAGTAAATAACATCAGAATGGGAAAAAGTGACTAGTTAACGGGAAAGGATGAAATGAGTTTAGAATGATAGTCAAATGACATGATTGATTAGGTAACTGAATGACTCGGATGATATAGGATGACATGCCACCAAGTGGCTACAACTGACTGGCTCGAACCACAAGAAATCATCAAGTGACTATGAATGATTGGTGGCTGAGTGAGACATATGAAAATGACAAATGAGGAAGGGAAGGAGGGCCATACTAGGCAGGAACATCCCCCCATTTTTATTATTACTCTAATCAATTCATGTAAACCAGAAAGCCTATATAAGGCTAGTGTACTAAGTGAAACATGGACATTGAACTCAAGCATATATAATTCAGTGCATTTACTCCTTACCACCTCCTGTTCCTAAACTCTCTCTCTTTCTCATTAACACTCATATAAGTCGACATTTATCTATCGTTTCCCTTTAATCCTTGGTTAGCAAAAAAAATCATTTACATTTTGGTGCTCTCATTGAGAATTGAGAGAAAAGCTCAAGAGAACCACCCTACAAGACCAATAACATGCCTAGAACCAGATCTAACACAGCTCTAAATGGAGATAACAGGTCTTGAAATGAAGGTTAGCACGTAGATCAACGAATCCCACCCACAAAAATGTTGCAATCCTAAATGGGATACATGTGATGGAACGGAGGAACACTAAAGTGATACATAATGTGTGGTAAAATGTACAAAAACAAATCAACACACTTCAACAGGAACTCGTTAAAATGCGAGTAGAGGTCAGCCAACGTGTGAATGATGGGGAACGAGAAAACAACAATGAACAGGAAACGCAATCCAGGGGTAGCCATCGAGATGGAAGGCAAGCAGACCGCGAGAGTAGTAGAAACATGCGACGGGAAGAAGAAATCTAGTCGTAAAACCTTATGAAGGAAGCTACGGGATAGGCTCGACAATCCTAAGTCATGTCAAAGGAAGCGATAGAAGAATTGTTCGACCAAAAGATGATGGAGATAAGGAGTCTCAGGAGTACGGAAGAAACCGGCCTTGAATCTCTTATTCGGACGCCATTAAGCCCAAAAGTCCTAGCAACTCCCATACCCAAAAAGTTCGTTACACCCAGGTTCAGAAAATGTTATGAAGGAAATACCGATCCCGTAGACCATATTTGATGATTCAGACAAGACATGATGTTGTACGAACACGATGACAAGTAGATTTATAGAATTTTCTCCACCAGTCTAGATGGGATGGCTTTGAAGTGGTACCACTCCTTACCGATGCACTCGATCATAAACTTTTCTATCGTGTCCTCCATTTTCATAGAACAATACTCTACGTACCGTACCATCATGGAAGACTCGGAACACCTAATGACAATCTCTACCAAGGAAAAGGAGTCCCTGTGAGAGTAAAATCATCACTTCAAAGATGATATGGCCAAGGTTGAGAACTACGACGATCGATTCGCTAGATTAGCCTTCTGAATAGGTCTGTAATGGGAGTCACCCTTCTTCGAGGATCTGTTCAAGGTGAAGCCCCTTTCTATGGCGGAGGTTTCCCAACGGGTGCATGCCTATATAGCCTTGGAGGAAGAGAATAGAAGTATGTAGAGAACGGTTGAACGGAAAAAAGAAGAATCTAGGAAGCAGGAAAGAAGTGTAAGGCCTGGAAGAAGGAAGCATGATGAAACACAAAGGACGAATGGGAGGAAAGTCCAACAAGACAGGAATATGTACTGGAGGTGAGATTTTGACAAAGTCTACACGCCGTTGACCATCATGGTCAACCAAATACTGGAAACGATTAAAGACAAACCTAGGCTGAAGAGAGTGATCCCATTCATCAAAGAACCTAGTTATAAAGATAAAGACAAATATTGCTCCTATCATAAGTGCAACATGCATTACAGGTGAGACTATTTACAGCTCATGATCAAAGAAGGCTACCTTAGCCAATTTGTAAAAAAAGATGATCTGAAGTGTGAAACTAAAAAAAGTCAGTCGAGAAGAAGACATGAGAGATAAGGGAAAGCAGTAACTCCGGATCGCCGGCACGATATAGCATTAACCGAACAAGAGGGGGCGACAAGAAAGGAAAGGAAGACATGGTATAAATGGCCAACGTTAGAAAGACATCAACAAAAGTCCTCATAAGGCAACAGAGATTCACCTTTAATTTTCAACGACTATGATCTGGAACATGGCATACCCTACAATGATGCATTCGTCATTTTGATACAAGTTGGCAACTGCTTGTTGAGGAGGGTCTTGGTGGACGATGAGAGTACAATGAACATCTTATATTGAGTAACAGTGGAGAAAAAAATGTCCAAGGGAGGTCAAAAGTTACAAGGTACTTCGTAGCCATTGATCGGTTCTAACGGAGCCATCAACTACTCGGAAGGAACTCTGACTCTCCTGGTGAGCACAGATTCATTTAACTATATGACCGAGTTCATGATACTGGGAACAGTTTCCCTGTACAACGCAATCCTAGGAAGGAACTGGCTCCATATAATGAAGGTTGTGCCCTCAACATTCTACCAAGTGTTGAATTACCCATCATTAGAGGGAGTGAAAACAGTAAGAGGCAGCCATGCCGCGGCTCACATCTGTTCAGTAACCGCTTTAGAATCTGCAAAGAAAAAGGCTACAGAGATGGCCGAAGGAAAAAGACCCGCAGATCTATAGCAATCACAGGAAAATTGCTTAAGGTACGAGGCAGGGGAAGAAATGGAGCCCATATGTTTTGAGGAAGGGACCCAGAAGATAACCAATGTTGGCGCCTGTCTCAAGAAAAATGAGAAAAAAATTTGATATTATTTCTATGGAAAAACATAGATGTATTTGCGGAAATGGAACATGGGATGTCCGATAATCCAGAATAGATTATCTACCACAGGTTGAACCCAGATCCCACTGTGAAACCTGTGAAACAAAGGAAGAGAAGCGTCGCGCCTAAACTGAATCAAGCGATCAAAGAGGATTTTGAGAAGCTCTTGGTAGCAGATTTCATCAAAGAAGTGAATTATGTCGAATGGCTAGCTAACGTAGTGATGGTACAAAAGAAGAACGGTAAGTGAAGGATCTGCGTCGACTTCACTGACCTAAACAAGGCATGCCCCAAAGACGAATACCCGTTTCCAATGATAGATCAAATGGCAGACGCTGCTTCAGGGCACGAATTACACAGGTTCATGGATGCTTACTCAGGTTACAATCAGGTGACAATGTTCTAATCCAATCAGGAAAAAACATCTTTCATTATTAAGTACGACGTCTATTGCTACAAACTCATGCCCCTTGGTCTAAAGAACGCAGGTGCAACTTATCAAAGGCTGGTGGACAAGGTCTTCCGCGAGCATATAAGAAAGAATATGGAAGTCTATGTTGATGACATGCTAGTCAAAAGTAAGAAGTGGAAAGACCACATTCAGGACGTTGAAGAAGCCTTATTTATTCTAAGGCGAAATTCCATGAAGCTGAACCCATAAAGGTGCACTTTTGGTGTGGCGGTGGGAACATTCCTTGAAGTAAACCCAGACCAGGTGAAGACGATCATAGAAATGAGTTCCCCACATAACCTCAAAGAAATCTAAGGGTTAACAGGAAGACTCACTGCTTTGAATAGGTTCATCTATAAATCGACAAACAGATGCAAACCTTTCTTCGAAAGGTTACGTAAAAACTCCACAAGCAGCTAGAATGAAGACTGCAATGAAGCTTTTGCCAAATTTAAAGAGTACCTAACGGCTCCCTCCTTACTCTCCAAACATACTCCCCGTTAGCACCTTCTGTTATACGTAGCCGTCTCCACTGGGGCAGTCAGTGCAGTGCTCATCAAAGAAGAGGAAAGGAAATAGAAATATGTATACTTCGTGAGAAAAAGTCTTGTAGCGGCATAGACGATATAAACGAATGGAGAAACTAGTACTGTCCATTATAACTGCGACACGAAAACTAAGGCATGATTTCCAAGCCCATAGCATCAATGTATTAACCGATTCTCCCAATAAAATCCTTCTATACTCGACGGAGGCAAGCAGGAGAATAACAAAATGGTCAATTGAGCTAAACCAGTACGACATCAGTTACAATCCCTAGACTTCAATAAAAGGGCAGGCGTTAGCAGGTTTCATAACAAACATCACAGAAGGGAAAGTTGAATGGGAAACCCATCAAATGGGAATATGTCGAACTTGGAAACTCTTTGTTGACGGTGCTTCAAAACGTAGGAGAGTAGGAGTAGGATAGTAGTACAAACTACAAACTCCCTTTGGAGAAATATTGGAACACTTCATCTCTTTCGAATTCAATGCGTCAAATAATAAAGTAGGGTATCAAGCACTGATCGTGGGAATATCCCTACTACGAAAATATGTGGTGACTAATGTTAAAATTTTCTGTGATTCCATGTTGATTGTGAATCGGTCACAGGGGAATATGTAGCAAAAGATGAACAAATGGTGAAATTTTTACAACAGGTAAAGAATCTCTTCAGCACATTATAGGAATATGAGATCCAACAAATTCCATGAATCGAGAACGGGCACGTTGATGCCCTAGCAAATCTGGGATCTTCGTTATGCTTCCCCTATAAAGGAGCGTCCCCATAGAAATTCTAAAAGAGCCAAGCATCTCGCTCTTGTGGAGTAACATGGCTGATGTAGAAGTGGAGCGGGAACCCAGTTGGCAGGACAACATAATCTGCCTACTTGAAGAAAAAATGCTTCCTAAAGACAAACTACTTGCCAAAAAGGTGCAACAACGGGGTGCCATGTATACTATGATTAACAGGAGTAGTATATAAGTAAATGTTTATAGGACCGTACCTGAAGTGTTTACGAGAAAAGGAAGCCCAATATGTGTTAAAGGAAATTCACGAGGGCATATGCAGAAACCACATTAGGGGTAGATCACTAGCCTATAAAGTCATGAATGAAGGATACCACTGACCCCGAATACATCAGCATGCCAAAAAGTATGCGAAAAGGGGAAAGGTTGAAGGTACTAAAAAATTTTGAAAAATATGGGAGAAAGGAAGTTTTAAACCTAAGGCTATGAACATCGGGGCTAGTGAAATTTTATATGGGGGATTACACGGGTAAGATTTAGAGATTCATTCCTCGAAACCACATACTACATCTGGCAGGAAGGCGTCCCGATGAAGGGCGATGAAACAGTTGAATTCATTCCTATTTCTGACTAGGGGAACGGTGACCTTAAATGGATGCTCTTTCATTGCTACTAGAGAAAGAAATATGAAACAGAAAAGCCAGAAGAAAAGAAACAATGAAGAAGAAGAAGGGAAACTTACAGAAGGTAGAAATGAGTGTGAAAAGAAGAAATGAGGGAAACCACTGTGATATGAACTACGAACGCCAAAATTGAGTTCAAAATATTTAATGGATTTGAAAGTGAAAAGACATCAGTTTTGGAAAGGGGAAGGGAAAATGACGGGCATATGGGAAGAGATGTAACAAAATTATTATTGCTGGTCTACTAAAATAGGCAAGCCAATGACCACACGACAGTTAGAGAGAAGAAAGCTAAAGGACCAGCAATATGCACTACGCAAGAACGATAATCGCGCATGGGGAATCAAAAATGAAATCTATATGCGCACGTGTCGCAACAAGATAAGACGATACTGAAATGAAATTTTTGAGGAGCTTTTCAGCAATCCAAGAAATGAGGTAATAATGGTATGCCATTTTATTGTTTAAAAATAAATGACTTTTCTTGCGCAACAGTTAATTCTTTGCAGGATAAAAGAATATCCTAGATTGGTGAAAATGAACCAAAGACAGCCACTCTCCCAAAATTGAACGCGTGTCGGGAGCATTCATTGCATTTCAACGAGCATCACCGAAGAGAAATGGGGGGAAATGAACAGGTAAAAAATACCCGCTGCCATAGGAATAATGGGGACTTACCTAGGGCTTGCGGAAAGTAGTAGAAAAACAGAAATAACTTACGGGCTGAAGTCATGAGACACCCATAGAACAGATGATCAATGCCTCAAGAACGTGGTCAATCCCTCAAGAACGTGGATCATCATCTCAAGAACGGGGATCATCATCTTAAATTTGGGGCTAGTCCCTCAAGAACATGGATCATCACCTCAAGAACGAGGACCATCACTTCAAGAACAAGGACCATCACCTCAAGAATGGGAAAGGACATCATAACAGGAAAGAATATCATAACGGGAAAGAACATCAGAACGAGACAGTGACTAGTTAACGGGAACGGACGAAAGGATTTTAGAACGGTAGTCAAGTGACATGATTGATCAGGTAGCTGAATGACTTAGACGAGACAGGATGGCAGGCTACCAAGTGGCTATGACTGACTTGCTCGAACCACAAGAAATCACCAAGTAACTATGACTGATTGGTGGCTGAGTGGGACAGATGGAAATGACAAATGAGGAAGGGAATGATGGTCATACTTAGCAAGTACATCCCCTCATTTTTATTATTACTCTAATCAATTAATGTAAATCAGGAAGTCTATGTAAGGTGAGTGTACTAAGTGAAATATGAACATTCAATATAGAGCATTTATTCCTTATAATCTATTATTCTTAAATTCTCTCTCTCATTAAAACTCATATAAGTCTATCATTATCAATATTTTTCCCTTTAATCTTTAGTTAGCTGAAAAAAATCATTTACAATTATATTACGATCATTTTTATTTTATCTTATAATTCAATACATTATTTCTAAACATATCAGTTATACCCATTGTCAACCTCTTGTGTAATGAGCGAGAGAGAACCACCCGCATTAAAAGATTAGTTAATTTAACCGTCAGTATTTAAAAGCTTACATATATGTAGAGATCCACGAGTAAACACAATATTGGGATATTCAAAGAATTCGTTTTGTTAATATATAGAAAGTTTTGAGATAAATTTTTGTTTTTTGTTTTTCTGTTTATTGAATATGTGACATTAATTCTAGTGCGCCAAAGATAGAAACATTTGGAATATTAGTTTCAAGTGATGTATGAAGCTAAAATAGGTCGAACATGATACGGTTGGTCGAAGCATTGTACTCGCAATAATGGATTATATAATTAACTCTATTCTTATTCCAACTATATATAATATATTCATATTTGCATGCTTTCAAAGTACAGTCTATTTTTTGGGGAAAAAACTTGCAGTCTCTCTCCCTCTCTTATTCCGACAAAGTTAATTTAGGTTTCCTAAGTTCTTAGCTTTTTTTCTAACAAAACCAGATTATAATATATAAAGAATAAAGAAATAACATAGAGTGGTCTCCGCGCTCCTTACAATTATTTTCTCTCATAATCAAGCTAAACATATTACTAGATAAACAGAAATCACGAAAAATAATTCTACCCTACCCAAGCCTATAGTTAGTTATAATGTCAACGACATAATTATAATTTATACTAACCCAAATAAGAGAAAAACCACATGCTTGAGTAAATTCTTATGGACTTCAAACACTAAATTAGATAGCTTCCAATTAGAGCGGGTATTGGACTTGATCCATGAAGAAGAAATAGCCCAGTCGAACCCATAACTTAAGACTAGTAGTTCACCATAGAGAAAAAAGAAAATTTTACATAATAGACAATATTAGAGGGTGTTTTAAAAAAAAAAGAAGGTTTTCAATAGTTTTGAGTAAATAACAAGTTTTCTAAATAGTCAATATATAATATATTACCAATTTTTTCAAGTAAACCATATATGTAAATCTGATATACTTAAATGATATACTTTATAAATTTGGATAATGTATTTAACCCCTTCAAAACATCAATTAATAGTATCTTAAACATCATTTTTCACTGCTACTCTATTAACTTCCACAATCAATTAAATCGATGAAAAAAATCAAATTAAATCAATAAAAAATAATAATAAATCAGTGATAATTATTTATCAACTTCTTATAAATTGATAAATAATTCTTGTTTTGTATGGTTATTAGAGTATAACATAAGTAAATAAGTGATATACTGGTAAACAATTATTGCATAAATTAAGGCTTGATTTTTATACTTAGATTATCATAACCGTAATTAACATATCTATCGAAAAATTAAAAAAAAAACAATTCCTGCCCACAATAACCTTAAAAAACGCTTCCACTACTCACTTCCCTCTAAACATTAATTAACAAATATACCAAATTTGAATTCCACCAATCATATTCACCAAAAAATGGAAAGAAAAAATAATCTAACTATGATTTTGGTACCTACTAATTAACCGTGGTAGAAAATAATTGTCAATCAACCATCAAAACAAAACAAAAAATTGAAGAAAACCTCCCTTCTCACGAAAGCTCCATCTATAGTTTCACTTTTCTCCGTTTTCAGAACAGAGGAGAAAACTCCATTGACCCCATCACAAAGCTCAGTCAATATAACAACGCTAAAACCTATCTCTTCTATCATCTCCAATAAGTTCAAGGTATTATTAAGTAAAAAAAATCTCATTTTCTTCCACTTTTTGCATCAATATATCAGATCTTCAAACTTCAATAATAATTGGATATAGAAAAACGTCATGAATTCTTTATTTTCTTATACATATTATATCATTGATTGAACATGCATGTGCATTCTATTGATTTTCAAAATTTTCTGGGATTATTAAGTATAAAATCTATTGAACAAATTAAAAAATCTACTGAAAAAAATAAATTTTCTTTGAATACTTTCGTCAAATACTTATTTTTATACCTGATAGTTCTGTATTAGTTTATGTTTTTTGTTTGGTCCATGAATGATTATTAATGAGTGTTTAAATTTTATTGTCGCTAATAAAATATTTATTAACCACAACGAACATTTATTCTTACAATGATCATTAGCACAACGAACATTTGTTCTTTCTTGGTTAGATCTTGTAATCTTAAATTTAAAATTCTCTTTCAATGCAATCAATCATGTGCAACGCCTTTTTTAACTCATATTTATTCCTAAACATTGATTTCTCTTTAATATCAAAACTACTAGGAATATTTTCTAAATCAACCAGAGGGATAAAAATGTCATCATCTTGAGCATCTTCGCAATCGATTTACGTTGATTGACTACCTTTGTCAAACATATAATTTTGTAATTTAGAGCATTAGTTTCTATTTAACTTACTAATGTCCGTAACAAGTGGACAGTTAATCTCATTCTCATTCATTATCAATTAAACATACCATTGAACATCCTGATCATTTTTTTATTTCAACAATAGTACATGAAGCATAGCCAAATTGTAATTTGACAATAATTTCAAACTAATCTCTTCCATCAACATACTCCAAACCATCTTGATATCTTCTACTAGCTCAACAAATATCATATCATCATAAACAAGTAAAGGTTTAGAACGAAAATAAGACTTTGCTTCATCTCATCTTCCATCATGCATAACAATAGTAGGGATCTTTAGAGTGCTTGAAATATATGTCTACGAAAATTACATGAAAGTCAACCATTCAAAAAATCTATAATGTAATACAACAAAAAATAATTAATATAGCAACATATCAATATATGATATATTGTATGAGTTATCAAAACTACATTTGGATATCTATAAATGGTTTATTTACATTAAGTACAGGACAATAATTGTATTATTCTAAATAAACTATTGATATTTATTGATCAACTAATATATTTATTGTTTCATACAATAAACTCGCTATTGAAATATATATATGATGACTTACTCAAAACAATTAAAAATGATTTGAAAACATACACCACCGAATCAAACGAACAATATTTCTTGAAAATATAACATTGAAGTACATATATAACATATACAATACATCTAACAATGAAACACATATTGAACACACAACGACAAATGATGATTAACAAAAAATAAAATATACATAGATACCACTTGAACATTCGGGTAAAAATAAAAAAAATGATGCCAACAAATTATAAACAAAACACTTGAAATAAATAAATGGTGAATACTCAAATGAAATCGAAAGCAAAGAATGATCCACTATGCTAATTGAATAAAAAACATATGAATAATAAGATTCCAACAAAAACCAACCTTCTATGGTTGAATATAACAAAAATATATGGAGAATGGATTGTGAAACTTGAGATGTATGTAGAATATGAATGTAGAACAACAATGAATTACACAAATTTTTCTTTGAAAACTTGAAACCGTAAAGCTTTGTGATTATCTATCGTTAATGGAGAATGAATGAAACCAAATTAATGCTTATTTTTCTTAAAGTGAAGCTGAAAATCTGAACTTTATACAACACTAATGGAAAAGATAATTTTCATAACAGAAATTCTCTAAAAAAAAAAGAAACTGAATGAACCAATTAATATCAATTTAATTTAAATTAAACAGAATATACATTAAGGATAGCATTTAATGAAATGCACTAAAAATGGGATATCTCATTAAGTGAAATGAGCCCACAAAATCAAACTATTAAAATTGTCAAAAAATGTTAAAATCATCAACAGCAGGTTGATGATCTAACACCAAAAAACTGCTACTTACCTAAATTTTTGAAAAACATGTTATCTCTTAAACTAGCTTTCAAAATTTATCTATTTGGTGTAATTACTTTGAGAAAAATGCCTCTAGTGGAGCCCTCTCCCACCATAACATTTCCATTGGAAAACACTTAAATCACACATTCCTTCGATGATGGAAGAAAAGCTGAGTCGTAGTTTATCTTCACTTTGTTGAATAAACATTAAAAGTTTTAGTGGGTTTCTTCAAAATCGATGTCCACATGTGAAGTTAGATGATCAAACACCACAAGAGGCATGGAGCGGACAAAAGTCGACAGTTTCTCATCTCAAAGTATTCGGTAGTGTGGCTTATGCACACGTACCAGATCAACGAAGAATGAAGCTCGAAGACAAAAGAAAAAGGTATATTTTTATTGGGTATGATGAGAAGACAAAAGGGTACAAGCTACTCGACCCGATAAGCAAGAAGGTGATGGTGAGTCGTGATGTGCGAGTAAATGAAGCAAGCGAGTGGGACTGGAACAATTCGACGGAGGTTATCATCGACGTTGGAGAATCATCAGTCCTTGCACCAACAAGTATACCAACAAACTCTGAAACTACCGATGATGAAGATGAACCACAACAACCAAAAATGCGAAGTTTGCAAGTTTGTATGATGCGATAAATGTGGTACACCTTGTGAGTTTTTAGTTTACACACTTCCCTTGAGCTCGGCGCACTCCAACCAACTGTAGAAGAAACTCTAGGTAACTGAGTTGAGCTTGCGCCCCCAAATTCTATCCATGAGAGTTCTAAGAACTTCACAGTGTCAATAGCGTTACAAAGTTTCCTTTCAAACACGAATTTATTTCTTCAAATCAAGATTCCCCAACAGATAAAAACGACGAAGGAAAGAGAATGATCATGAAGGATTTTAGCTCTTCTATTTTTTCTTCAATCCAAATTCCAAAGCCAACTTCGCATGATCTTTTTGGTCTGAGATTAAATTGGGAGTTGAACCAGCAAAATTGTTCCATTTTTAACCTACTAAAGAATGAAACACACTCTTTCTTTTCTCCATGCAGATATGCATATAGGATCTTGAGAAATATGCTTTCTAAATAGATTTTTCTTTGTTGGTAAATAGTTCTGAGTAGCTCTTCATAGGAAAAACTTGATTTTAGAAGGAATACTTGCATGCCAGAGTTTTTTTTCCAGAATTTAGAGTTCACTGGGCATTAGGAGATGATCCTTTTGTCTATACCCTGCAATTTTAAAGTGTGTAAACAAAGGTAGCAAGATTTTACTAAAAAATCACCATTATAATTAGGCCATAAAAAGACATCTCTAATATTAGAGTTAATGATAGGAATAGAGAAAATGCACCTAGAGATCCAATCTAACAAAGAATTAACAAGACCTCTATTCCAGCCAGTAAAGTAGGTAACATTAGCTCAGAAACAAAATTAATATTAAGAGCCTTAAAGTCTGATAAATCATAAAACCATGAACCCATTTATTATCGGTATGTTTGTAGAGCCACTACCAATTTCTAAAAAGAATACTTTCTAATGATTTCTTTCTCATGCCATATATTCTTCCATTCCCAAGAACTAGTTTTTTCAGCTTTAGCATCTAGAAACTACCATTAGGAAAGTATAAACTCTTAAGGAACCTAGTACAAATGTTATCAGGTTATTAAGGATACATCAAGCTTGTTTAAAAAGTGATGAGAAATTAAAATCCTCCAAAGCCCTGAAATCTAAACCTCCACAATCTTTGCTGCTGGTCATCTTCTAACTAGAAGCTTAATTAATTCACAAACTCTCTTCTCCTTTGGACTCTTAGTAGAAACAATTTTAGAGTTACTATAGGAGTTTTTCTAACGTGTAACAACGTAGTATGTTTCTGGGTTTTATTGGACAACTAAATCATTTTTTAATAAAAATAATGAAGAGAACCGCCAGCGTGGTAGAAAATAGAAGAAAGGAAGTAAAGAATGTAAACGTTGAGAAGACAAAGTCAATAGTGTCAGTTAAAGGGATAACGAAAGCTGAGAGCTATGTACATCATCCTAAAATTTAAAACGATTAAACTCCTCCATATTTCTAATCCTAGAAACAGTGGGGGGAAAAGGCAGCAGGCATTAGAGAAAAAGCTTAAAGATGAAGAAGAAAGATGAACACTTACAGAGAGAAAGAACGCTTAGGAAAGCAACAAAGTAAAAATCCTTTAAATACTCCTTCAAAAGGACGCCAAACAACAGAATTGAAGGGTAACAAATAAAAAAGTGGAAATGACGGGTGACAGTAAAAAGGAATAGTGATAGCATTGACAAGAGTCTAAATCAAAGATGAACGGGTGAAGACGCCTCCCCTTGCCTAAGAAACTCAATCATCACAGAAAGAAAGGTGAAGCGTTGTGGGGCATGCAATGATGATAAAAAAATGTGTGACGTCAGAAAATATTTGGCAAAATGATAAGCTAAAGTGTTTTGCATCCACAGCTTACATCCGAAGATACAAAATAGGGGCAAATGTACAGGGAAGATTTCTCCCATAATGTAGAGAACTGCCAACGTAGTAAAAAGAAGAAGAAAGGAAGTAAAGAATGTAAACGTGGAGAAGACAAACTCAATAGGAGCAACGTGCCAATTAAATGGATATAAATGTTGGCGCAGTTACTCCCCCCCATCCCACAATTTGAGCAAACGGTTAGGATACATATCATTTATTATTTATTAAATCCAGGAAACATATAGAAATGGTCGAGGAGGGAAATGCCTATATAAACCTCCATGTGTACTAAACAAAGGAGGGCAATCAAATAGAATCAAGTTATAAGTTTATAATTTCTCCTACTTGTCTTTCATCTCTAACATTTTTCATATTTTATTCATATTCAATACTCGAATACTGTAAGGGATGAAAAATTCCCTTACAAATATGAAAATGCAGCGGTCCAAGGGGTCAAAGACGGATTAACTGAACGCGATATAGAAAAGATGCATGGCAGAATCCAAGATGTTGGGCACCACCACAATAGCGGACCTGGAGTTTCTTACTCAAACTCTGTTGACTCAAGAGATCCTGTCAACACCAATACCCAAAAAATTTACGCCCCTAAAATTTAAACATTACGTAGGGAAGATGGCACTCTACCAGCATGAAGATGGGCTACCCTCAGTCGTCATTATTCGAAGACTTGTCTAAAGAGAAACCGATGACCATAATAGAAGCATTCCTCAGAGATCAGACGTATATAAATCTTGAGGAAGAAAGAAAGAGTATGACACGATTGTCAGAACAATTAGTTGCGATGTCCAGCTCAAGCGTTAAGCGAAAAGGCAAAGCTTCCAAAGGTAAAGACAAATGTGATGGAAGCGAACAAGAAAAAAGACCAAGGGGACCTGAGCAGTTTATCCGAAGAGAAAGAACATATACTCTGCTCACCATCCCGCTCAACCAAATCTTGTGTGTAATAAAAGATAAACCATGGTTGAAGTGGCCATCACCAATGAGAAAAGAGCCTGCGGAGAAAGACAAGCACAAATTTTACTCATTCCATAAAAGCTATGGGCACATGATAAAAGAATGATATCAGTTAAAAGATTATATTGAAGAGATCATTAGCAGAGGACACCTCAATCGATACGTTGCCAAGTCAAACAACAAGCAAGTAGAAAGGAACGAGGAGCCAAAGAAGGCTGCAGGACCATTGCGTATAGTGGATACCATAATAGCATTGACGAAACAAGAAGAGACAAGCCGAAAAGAAAGAAAACAATATTGTAAGAAGATAACAATGACAGAAGATAGAAGTGAAAATCCTTCTGAAGAAACTCTAATCACTTTTAATGGTAAGGAAGACGTATGCATCCCAAAGAGTCACAACGACGCCCTGGTGAAATTAGTCCAAGTTGGAAAATTCCTGTTAGGAAGAGTATTGATAGACAACCGAAGCGCCCAAAAACGTCCTTTCCCTACTACCATGGACAAAATGGGGATCAAAGTAGTAAAATTGCAAAACCCGGGGCAACTTTTGATGGGGTTCAATGGAGAAGTAACTTATTCTGAAGGAATGCTTTACCTTCCTGTGTTGGTTGGACCTTTCAACCAATTAACGGAGTTTGCAGTCATTGATATGCCTTCTTTGTACAATGCCATATTAGGAAGAGCTTAGGTCCATAAGATGAAAGTAGTTCCGTCAACCTAACAACAGACCTTGAAATATCCAACACCTGGTGAAATAAAAGTGATTAGAGGAGACTAAGCGACGGCTCGATGTTGTATAGTAACCGTGATCAATGCCACCAGAAAAATAGCTAGGAAAAGTTCTGAAAGTCTACAACAATCACAATTAAAGACACCAAATCAGCTCCCTGAAAATGAAGCTCCAAGATATGAAGCGGCGGAAGAACTGATAGAAGTGAAACTCATTCATGGGATGAAGGTGACTAAAATGGAGGACTTATTACCAGACCAAGGTAAAAGCAATTATAGAGATGGAGACCCCGATCACACTAAAATACTTACAAAGTCTTATGAGAGAGTTAGTGGTTGTGGGAAGATTCCTAGAAAGTCAACCGATAAATGTAGAACCTTCTTTGCAAAGATAAGAAAAAATTCAACTCAAAGATGAAACGAATATTACGAAGCGGCTTTCAAAGCTGTTAAAGAATATTTGGCCTCGCCGCTAATGTTGTCGAAGCCAGAACTAGGAGACAAATTATACTTATATTTGTGAGTTTCAGAAGTAGCTGTCAGCGCAACACTAGTCAAAGAAGAAGAAAATTCGCAGAAGGTAGCTACTTCATCAGCAAGATTTTAGCACACGCGGAGACTAGGTAAAAAAATTGAAAAGATAATTTTGGTTTTAATGGTCACATCACGTAAGTTAAAACCATACTTTCAAGCACCTTCCATGGTAGTTCCAACATAATTCCTTATTTGAAGCATTTTACACTCACCAGATTTGACCGGTAGATTGGTCAAGTGGGCAGTAGAGCTCAGACAATATGAAATAAGCTATGTCCAAAGAATCACCGTGAAGTCACAAGTGCTGGCAAATTTCATCGTGAATTCACAAGAGGGCAAAATGAAAAATTCATAGAAGTTGATCTGTTGAAAGACGAATGGGAGTTATATGTAGACGGAGCTTCTAATCATAGGGGATCATATGCATATGTGATACTACGTACTCACCATGGAGAAGTCATTGAACAAGAAATATCATTGGGCTTCAGCACCTCGAACAATGATGTGGAGTATAAAGCATCGATCGTAGGAATCCACCTCGCAACAGAGTTTGGGGTAAGAAAAATAAATATTTATTGTTTTTCATAATTAGTTGCAAACAAAATTGCAGGAACTTATGCCGCTAAGGATGAGAAAATGTCAAAATACCTTCAGTTTGTAAAATAATTATTGGGGCAGTTAGAAAAATACAACGTAAAGCAAATCCCCAAAGGGGAAAATTCTCACGCAGACGCGTTAGCAACGTTAGGGTCGTCCGTCAACCATCTGGGAAGGAGAAATATTCCAGTGGAATTCTTGGAATCCCCAAGTCTGAATGGACAAGTAATGATTTACAATACCAAATCCACGGAACTGAGTTGGATGGACCCAATAGTTCAATACCTTAGAAGCGAAAAACTTCCTAAAGATAGACTAGACGCATGAAAGTTAAGTCAACAAGCAGCCAGATATATGATGCTAATGACAAACTCTATTGAAGATCATTTTCAGGTCCCTATCTAAGATGTCTAAACCCAACTGAAGTCAACTATGTCATGGCGGAAATTCATGAAAGAATCTGCGGGGTGCGTATAGGGGGAGATCCTTGACACATAAAACTTTGAATGAAGGCTACTACTGGCCCAAAATCCAAGCGAACGCGAAGCAATACGCAAAGAAATGTGATAAGTGTCAAAAGTTTGCTCCTATCCCATGAATGGCTCTAGAATCACTATAGACCTTAATCATTCCCTGGCCTTTCATGCAATGAGGACTTGATATAGTAGGACTGTTGCCAATGGCTCCAGCATAGAAGAAGTTCCTTTTTGTAGCAACAGATAATTTCATCAAATAATTAGTAGCGGCTTCGCTGGCAATGATACGAGAAGAAGAGGTTAAAAGCTTTTTATGGAAAGATATTATATGCCGATATGGAATTCCCAAAGTAATTATCTCGGGTATGAGATGCAATTTATTAGAAAAGTGATCAAAGATTTCTGCGACAGACTAAAAATCAAAGCCCTACATTCGACTCCATACTACTTGCAAGGAAACGGGTTGGCGGAAAGATCCAACTGAACCACCCTTGAAGGATTGAAGAAAATATTGGAAGCGGTAAAAGAGAAGTGGGTTGAAGAATTACCTTCAGTCCTTTGGGTCTATCGAACAACCCAATAGGAATCAACCGGACAGACACCATTTGAATTAGCATTTGGAATAGAAACAATTATTCCAACCGAGATTGGATGCCCAACTACAACATTTGAAATCAGCCAAGAAGAAAATTCTCATCTATTAGAAAAAATGGTTGGATTTATTAGAGGAAAGAAGAAAATTAGCTGTGATTAGATTGGGCCATTACAACCAACAAAGGCAAGCTCACTTCTCAAAACAGATGAAAACAAGAGGATTTCAACTTAAAGAGTTAGTCCTGAAAAGAATTATGCAAGCAGATACTCAAAAGATGGGACTAAATTGGGAGGGACCATTCATCATCCGAGCAATTGAAGGAAAATGATCATACTAGCTAACCAATGAAGAAGGTATTCATCTCCCTGAACCTTGGAATGCTTTGCATTTAAGAAAATACTATGTGTAAACTGACTTACTGATTATTTTAATGAAAACATCTATACTCTATGGTTTTCCCGTTAAAGGGTTTTACGTGTAAAATCTGTGTCTTTTCTTTATGTTTATGTATGATGACTAAGCTAAAACCCCATGAAACAAGAATGCACCAAGGAAAATAGTCTAAATTCCCAATAGGCCGTTTAGACATAAAACAAAAAAGAAGTTTGAGTGTGCCAACCGACCACTTAGACACAAAACAATGAAAAAAGTCTAAGTGTGTCAAGCGGCTGCTTAGACATAAAATAGGAAAAAAGTCTATATGTGTCAAGCAGCCACTTAGACACAAAGCAAGAAAAAAAATCTAACTGTGTCAAGCAGTCGCTTAGACACAAAACAGAAAAAAATTTAAGTGTGCCAAGCGATCACATAGATAAAAAAAATAAAGAAACAAGACTAAGTGTGCCAAGCGGCCACTTTGACAAAAAACAATGAAAAAAGTCTAAGTGTACCAAACGGCCGCTTAGACACAAAACATAAAAAAATCTGAGTGTGCCAAGCGGACACTTAGACACAAAACACAAAACATATAATTTCTCCTATTTTTCATTCATTTCTAATATTTTCATTTTTTGTTCGAATACCATAAGGGACGAAAAAGTCCCTTACAAATATAAAAATCTCGACACTATCTGGAAAATTGATGGTGTTGAGCACGTTAGAAACGCCACACGAATATAAGTCAGAGAAGTCAGTAGGCTCTATACAAGAGGGTCAGAAATTTATTGGTGAATAGGCTTTGTAAAGATAGCAGAATTCAGATTTCCATTTTAATATTTAAAATCATATTTAAACTTAGATATTCTTTTTAGTTAAGATTTAATCTAGATTTCTATTTTAGATGAGAAAGTTAAACTCAGTTTTCCTTTTCTTGGCGAGGGAGTTATTAAACTAACAACAAGTTGATAGAACCAAACCAAAGAAACAAGAAACAAAGGATGGGCACATAAATGTAACTTTAACTTTGATTTGTTTTTTTGTGAGAATAGTCTTAGTAAATTTAGTAACAAATTCTAAATCACTAACTATTCAGCATAAAATTCTATATCCCTAACCAATGTTCAGAATTAATACAAAAATAATGAAGGAGTTAAAAGAGAGAAACATGTAGATGAGCGGCGGAGATGAGCGATGAGGATGAGCGGCAAAGAACCTATAAAACCCGGAGATGAGTGGCAGAGCATGAGGGAGTGAAGATATGAACAATTTTATACTAAGAAGGGAAGAGGTTGAAGGAGGGTGAAAGAGAGAAATGAAAATGGGTTAAGGGTTTGGAGAAAACGATTTTAAAAGTTTAATTGAGAATGAGAGTGTGTGAGCTGAGACCAATGCTTCATATGGTCTAATTGTCATGGTGAGAGGTTTAGCCAGTCTTCTTCATCCCCCTCTCAAGGTTTGAACTCTCATATTTGAGGAACAACATCAACCCGAAAACTAATTGCCCCACCCCCTCTCTTGTGCAAAAGAAAAGAGAGTGAGAGAGAGAAATGCAAATTACTGAAATTCAAGTCTCCTCGGCTTCATTTGAGAAAGTACAACTCATAGTCGCATCTTTCCTTACACATTGATTTTTTTTACATTTTCTTGATTTTTTTTTGCCACGTTAGTTAGCTGCATCGCACTGTCAAAAGGCCAGTGCCATTCGAATCAAGGATCGCTTCTGCTTCTTGCTAGGACACGAGCTTTCTCCCCCATCCATCTATGCACATGGAGTAAATATCATCAAAACAAAAGATGTCATAAGGCAGTTACTCTTTTGCCTTTAGTTTTTGGGAAATCAACAGGGAAAGACGCGTCACTATTTGCACGTGTGTGAACTCATTTTGAGAAAGAATTTAACGATATTAAGACCCTAGGACTTGTGTCAAGTATTTGTGGTTTTTTATAGAGTAAAAGGCTTATTTACCCCTTATAGTTAAAAAATCCATTTGAGTCCCTTCCCCCAACTTTTTCCCACTCTCTATCTGTACGAAGAAACCCTTCGATATCTCTCTCCATTACTGGCTCTGGCGATTGTTCACGAAAAAGCCCTTTGAGTTTGTCTAGTGATTGTTCGCGATTGTCATTCGAAACCCCACTCTCTATGAAATCATTCGAAACCCTTGTCTTTAGCGAAGCTGGAGCTTCATCTCCAGCGAAGCTAAAGCTTCTCTCTCCGACCAGGTATCTTCACCCCCTTCACTATTTGCATGTGTGTGAACTCACTTAATTGAGAAGTTGTTCGCTCAAGTAAACTTAGTTAGTCAATGTCACATATATGACCACAATAAAATCATGGGTTTAGAAGAACTTTCCTTCGAGTGAATGGTTACGGAAACTTCAACTGTTCAACATAACTTTCTTTAGTATACATGAGGCTTGCTGACAATTAGTTTGGAGTTTCAAAAAAAAGATATGAAGATTAGGACTATATATGCAAACCCAGTTGGAGAATTTAACTTACTTATACGGTTTACGTTTGATGGAGATCTGCCAGTGCTTTATGTCTAGACTGAAATGAGGGTATTTATGTTCAGATTCTAGTTGTAATCAATTTTATTATTATATACATTTCTATGATAAAATGTTTTCTTCATTTTTCTCATCAAGGAACAATTCAATTCATTTTTATTATATAGAGATTTTCATATTTAATTCATTATGTTAGCCCATTATACTAAATCTTGCAGATGGAAAACATCAACTTAACCAAGAAAGTAATGAGGATGAGTTTGACCAGGCTTAGATAAGTATACTATAAAGCTAAATGATTGTTTTGAGAAAATTCGATCAAAACTTTCTCAAAAGGAGAAGCATATGTTGAGAGTACATGCTTTGGAGACCTCATTTTTGATGTGGATCGAATCCAATTTTTTGGCCAGCTTATATATAACATATTATTGAGAAGAGTTGTTGGGGGACAGATAAAGATCAGTTGTGGTTTCAAATTGGTGGGAAAGGAGTGAGATTTTCAAGAGTAGAGTTTGCTCTCTTCACCAATCTTCTACAAAAGTCATAATATGATTATCTTAAATAAAAAATGGTGAAAAAGGGTGTCGAATACCAGACATCTATCTCAAAGGAAGCACCTCAATATATAAGGGTCAGCTTGAAGAGATAAGAGTAAGATAAAAAAAAAAAAAGCATGGATGCGGTTAAGTTATCACAGATTTACTTCTTAGAACTAATGTTGCTTCTTGGGGAGAAGAAAAAAATGATTGACATGAGACGTCTCAAGATGGTGGATGATTTGGATGTATTTAATAACTTTCCATGGGGTTCGTTGTGTTACCAAGCAACTTTACGGGCCTTACAAAGAGAAAAAAAAAGGATGTTTCTAAGGTTTCTTGAAATTATTCATTGCTTGGATTCTCATATGTTTTCCAAGTGAAAATTTTACATATTGTGTATGCCTTTTTATATGTTGCATTATTATGTGAATACCGTATAGGCTTTTTTCTATGTAGGTTTGGGCTTATGAATGCATACCTCTTCTTACCTCCAAATATGCCATAAAGAGTGGCTCTAAGTGCCTGATGATGTTAAAATATTGGAGTGATTCCTTAATCATTAAGTTCGATGAGTTGGTTGAATTCATTTTTCAAAATGAAGTAAGTTTCTTAAAAGTTATGTATGTATTAACATATTTCATAAGTTTGATGTAGTTATGCTTATTCATAGGTAAAAGTGGTTTTCACTCTTCATCCGACACAACATGAAACACAAACATCATATTACCAAGCCTTGAAAGAGGATAAGGCTGTTGAGAAGGATTTGGTGGAAGAGCATGAAATAGAAGAGCAGGAGGAGACAGAGAATGTGGGGCCATCAAACCCTTCAGTGGCACCTTCAAAGTCGACCTTAAGAGGGGATGTGTATAAAATGATTGGAGAGATGATGGGAGAAATTAAATGCCTGAAGAATGGTATAAATACTCTACTTATTGAGCATCAATTAATTAAGCTTAATTGAAGAGTATTTCAGAAACTTTAATGAATAGTAGAAGAGAAACTTCTACAATATATGCTAGCATGCGAAATAATTATTTTTGTTTTGATATGATATTATATTGTTAATGCATAAATGGATCAATATTGTCATGTCTCTATTTTTTCTGCTAGATCATGATCTAGCAAGTGTTAATTTTAATACAAGAGTGCTAGACCATGGTCTAGCATAATATGTTGGTTAGACATGATCTAGCAACCTGGCATGTAAAAACAATAATAGAGTCAGAGAATGATAACACAAGCATTATCATTAACAACATATTTATAAAGCATTTTTACACACACAAAATGCTTTGATCTATTAACAACTTCATCTTTGCTTAACATCTTTACAACTATTAAAAAAACATAGCAACACCTATGGAATCCTACCGTGAAACATTCACACACAAAAATACTTTGATCAATTAACAAAAAATCATCACCATCAAGCCACAGGCCATCTTGGTGAGAAACAGATTGAATCTTTACAAGTCCTCCTATCATGGCCTAGCCCACCACATCTACCACACCTCTTTCATTTACGTGCTTCTCCAACCAAATGTATTTTTTTCTTCCTACGTTGGTGGTAAACTATAACAAATCTAACATCATCTGATACTTGTCAATCTTATCGACTACCAACTGAATAAATAAACTCAGCATTATCCAATAGAAGGAACTTAGTAGTGTAATATTTTGAACATAATGAGCAGAGTAGGATGTTACGGTATTGGGTTGCTGCTATTGCATGTGTACATGGTATTTGATCGAGTTCAAACTCTCGACATGAGCGTGTTGTTGTGTAAGTTCACAATGAAAATTCTGACATCATCTTTCACCTGACATTTATATAAGTTACTGATGTTACAAATAATGTCATTGCATTGGTAACTCTCTGGCGCATCTCATCTTCATCCCTTTTGTTAGGGTGGTGCTCATCTCACTGGCAATGGTTCGACGCTCATAAAACCATTGTTGAAGCATATCTTGCACGTAATCAAGTATACCCATTAATTGAAACTGACAAGCATGTTGCAAGACATTGTTATAGACTCTACTATATTTTGAGGTCGTCATATCATAAAGTAGACCACCAATCTTACAATGAGCACATCAGTCAAATCTTGCACCAGTCAAGTATGAACTAGCAGTGGGGTAGGAATCCTTGATCGTCGCCATGATTTTTTCAATTTCTGATGTACTATAAGTCTTTACAGAAATGAAGAACAAAGCTACCAAAGTCTCACTCTTGAATTTTGACCTTAAGTTCTAATTTGTATGGTAGATACACGCTCCATGTGGTGCTTCGGGGAATACATTCTGAACACCATTGGTAATACTTTCTTTTCGATCAAATACAAAAGTGTTGTCTTCGATATCACCAATTATTCCTCAAAGTTTTAAGAAAAACCAACACCAAGATGCATTATTCTCTCAATCTCTAACTCCAAAATCAAGGGGGTATACCTCATTATTTTCATCTTTGCCCGTAGCAACAAACAATGTCCCCTTATACTTTCCTAACAAAAAAGTTTCATCAATTGATATCACAGGTTTTATGCATGTATAAAAACCATTTATGGATGAACCAAACACAACAAATAGGTACTTGAACTGTTCTTCATCATCACACTCAATATGCGTCACAGTACCATGGTTGTTTAACTCTAGCATGGAACAATATGATGGAAGAATGCAAAACATTCTTCAGGAGAATTCCTTACTGATTCTAAGGCACTTTCTCTTGCCCTCCAATCCTTACCATAGCTGATATTTACACCAAAATCTCTTCTTGTATCATCGATAACGTCTTTTGGCCTATAAACATGGTTGACTCCTTCATACTTTGATTTTATGCATGCACCAATAATCTTACTACTTGCTTGTCGATGGTCACGGTGCAAAAGATCTAATGAGCAAGTGTGCTTAGAAACATACTTCTTAATCTTGAAATAGCCAAAGTCAGCCAATCGTGAAGCTCTCAACCTCCATTTACAATCCTTATATACACATATTGTTGGAATTATGTCTATAAAGTAGAGTGTAATAACTATTTATGAGTATTTAGTTATTTCTCAAATATTTTATATAACTGAATTTAATGAATAAATAAAAGTTTTCTTTGATTAAAATATGTTTATAATTTACTCAAGTCCTGGAACTATTATCAACATAAAACGAGTAAAGATAAAGGGGTTTGTAGTTCAGAGCCTTATTCACAGTCTTATGATAGACTGAGCAATCAAATCTAATGATGACTGTTAGGTTGAACCAATGGATACCAGTCTTGGGGCATGTGAGTGGAGACTCAAACGGTTAACCTAAACGTGTTATGGAATATGTTGAATAGACTGGTAAAAATTTATTTATAACAAAAACTGTTTATCTAGCTCTAAATCTAATTGTTACACCTTAAGGGTATTTTCATAATTACCTTATCCTGAGGTGAATACGTAGCTTGACTTAGTTACTTGTAATCTTTGAAATGTCAAATGGGTGAGTTCGAATTGGCGGACAATGTCTCAACTGTTGGGATCATAATTCAACCATGTTGGAGTTACGTGATTCACAGATATAGAAATTCATGAATGGATTGCGAAAGCAATAATATCACATTATGCTTTATTGATGGGTGTTTGAATAAATAAATTGGGTATGGTATTCAATGAATTGAGACATTGATTAAGACTTGTGAATTGTACGAGATAATTCACAATTACTTTTTTGTTCACAGACAGTAAAGGAGTTAAAGAAATAATAACAATAGGGGTAAAATGGTAATTTTATATTCACAGTGAGTAATATGTTAAAATATTTGGTGGACCGTGAAGTATAAGAGTTAATTTGCACCAACAGAAAATTTAGCGTGCATGAATCAAGAGTTGATTCGGCATCGAACATATAGTGGAGTCGTACGATGTCTGGATTAAATAGGTCAGGAATATATAAAGATAAATTCATCGGATATTTGAATCATATAGCTTTGTTCATGTGAGTCCATCTGGTCTTAGGAATAGCTCATGAGAACAGGAATAGAAGAAACGATATCAGTTGGACCAAAATATATTTTGGTGCCAATGTATAATTCCTACACTCATATGTGATGGGTGTTATCACTTAATTAGTTAAGTGCGATTAATTGTATTTTTAATTTATTGTTTTCTAATTATTGAATAATTAGTAAATAAAAAGAAGTTAGTTAATTAATTTATAGAAATCAATTAGATTTATCAATTGGATTGGTGAATTTCGAACAATCAAATTCTAAGAGAATGTATACAAAATTCAGCCATACTGCTTAAGTTTTAGAAATTTGAAATATATGAGTATATTAACAAATTCCTAAAATTAATAATTTTATATATGTGATAGCAATTTGATTGTCATAATGGAATTGTACTAGATACAAAACAACTCTAGAACACAGTAATTGATATTGATCAATACAGTGTGTGATTACACAGAGAGAAAAAAAGTCCCCCCCCCCCAGCATGTTGCCCCCAGATTTCAAATTGAAGGAAGAAAATTTTGATTTTTCTTATTCAATCGTTTTGAAAGCCCACACTCAGTTTCTAAACAAATTCTCACGAGACATATTTCTGAAATTAACGAGTGGTTATTAGTGTGAAAAAAAATTTAGAAAATTGGTTCTTGAAGATCATACTTGGATTTTGGTTCTTGAAGATCAAGCTTGAAGATTAAGATCTTGAAGTTTGAAGAACAAATACAAGGATTCCACTAATTCATAAAATCTCTGGTACATCGCAAATGTGAAAATCACTTTAACCTTTTTCTATTCGTTTCAATATATGGTATGCATGATCGTTTGTTGTTTTGATTTTTAATTATTCAATTCGATTAATAAGTTTTAAAAAAAAAATTATATTCTGTCCGCAAACCTTTCGTGGTTCAAACTTATTTTTCTTTAATTTTAAAATCATCAATCCAACACATACAACTACCAAACAACTTTTGTTAGACTTTTTCATCTTGTATTCGAAGATTTTCTTCATGGAAACCATAGCTACACATATCTGCAATTCACTTTTATTCTTATATAATATATCCAAATTGAAATCAGAATTTGTGCTCATAGTGTGTCAAAGTACTTGAGCTAGATGATGCTCTTGATGCATAAAAGTGATTTGCGCTACATGGTGCATATGATGCACTAACATGATTTATGTTGTGTAGACCAAGTTCAACGTGTACTTCTTCGTTCGAACGTGCAACATCATTATTAACAAAAGGTGTTTTACAATGATCGGCATGGTCTGAGTTTCTACTACAAAGTGGTTGTACGGTGGCATGCTCCACTTCTACACATAAAGGAGTTCTCAATTCAGCAGGATTAGAATTCTCATCAATAAACCATTGAAGATTCTCATTGGCGATGATCTCTGCAGGTTGAGCTAAACATGCTTTAACCAAGAACTTCATATGTAGTCGATGTAATGAGCGATGCAATTTAAGAACTGAGTACAATTTCTATAATAATTGTTTAAAAGTGTAATCTTTAGACATATATATTTCAGCTTCGTGTGGTTCTCTGAATAGAAATGTTTAGATTAACTTTTAACTCTACAAAAAGTCAAAAGTACTTAAAAATGAAGTGGGGCTTTTATATCGTCAAGTCACTCTCAAAAGTCTTTCTTTAGAAATTTCCCTTAGTTTTCTAGGTAATTTGGGGTAATGCCTTTTGCCCCTCTCGGTTGGAGCTTTTACGTCCCAAGTAGGATCCGAGTACAGCCTAGTCTCCAACATGTTCTTATGTGTTAGGAGAACCTCGACGCTTCTGACTTCAGATGGAAAGGTTATAAAGTTATTGAAATACTCCAACTGGTCAGAGGTTAGCATTGGGTTCCTCTTCTTCCCAACTATACAGAAAAACCATGTTAGGACGTACGAACAAAAATGAGCTCTACCCCAGCCCACTCCGGAACTAGGAATACTTAAAATGTTGAAATAGCGAGTGACATTATACGCATGTCCGGCATCAACTGAAACACTTTCCAATCCCCCGACGTGATAAAATACAACCGCTCTTTCCATAACCTGCAGTAGGAGGTTGGCACGTCTGTGAATAAATCGTTTGCAATTCCCGAACGACCACTCATGAAGTACCAAACTAAACCTCTATTATGAGGCTTAAGCTAAAAGATATATACGATGGAATTTCTTGTAAGTGAGTCCTCAAAAATATACTTGCACCAAAGGACCTAGCACTCAAGGAGATGCCTCCTACCTTTACGTTAAAGTTGGCATAGAGCTATGTTATTCTTAGCAAACCACTCCCCCAAAAAGGGGTAAAATGACAACCTCAGTTTGCAGTCGAGGGCATTCTCATATATGGAGACCTCACCCCCGCTTGGGGCAATAAGGGGCTCACCTTGATGAGAGTGCCTCATGTTGATGTAATCTGGGATGTGCTCTAGAGCGCTGATCTCATCAAGCATCCCATGTTCATGAATCATAAGGAAGTTGGCAGCCGCCCACGGTATGGAGACACCACTTGAGCTGCATGACTTTGTTTAGGATAGGTTTCTCCCCCTAATCTGAAGAATAAGGAAACTCGGTCCCATTCTGAGCGGATCCTACACCAGGCGTAAAGTTACGAGAAGACTTAACATTCTAACAAAGAATCTTTAAAGAGTGTGGAAAGCCGCGCCGGAGGACCTTACTGAGCCCTAAATAATATGTGGCCGTAGATTTTACATACCATGAAAGGGACGAATGCCAAGGAACATAGAATGCTGGAAAATGTGAAAAGCGAAAAAAATCAAGGAGAAGAAGATAAGAAGAATGAGGGGTACTTCTACCTAAAGCAGGATTTGATCTGGACCATGGATTCAAGCCAATGACTCTGAATTCGTTGACTAGAAGGCCATATCAAATCTAAATTGACTCTCTGGATAAGATGGAAATCCCAGTGGAGGTGCTCATCAATTTCTGACACTATGCAATACCTACAATTGAGCTGGTTAATAATCATTCTCCACATGGTCGAACGAAAACTTAGATTCAAATAGTTATCAAACGATCCAGAACGCTGACGATCGAACTCCTAAAAAAACGAAAAGGCACCAAGCTGAACAGGTCGACTCCCATTATCCAACTCAATGGGGGTGGGCAACCGTAAAGTGTGATTACACCGCCTCAGAGATGCACTATAGGGAGGCATGTTGCAACCTCGCTGTGACGACATATACGCCAAGTCGATACGCTCTTAGATCGGCTCTGAAAGGACTAGTGCAGGGTAAAAACTATCCGTATCTTAAATTCTAATTATTAAATAATCAAATCTATGTTATAACCAACATGAAGTTTAGACATTTAATGCGTAATCCTCTATCTACGTATAATCTGTTTCTTTGATCAGTGAGTGAAACAATAAAAACCCATGGAAGTAGATGCACACGTGCTTAGACCCGTTGTGTACTGTTTATCGATACTAAACGATCTTGCTCGTTATTCATCGGGTCGTCAATCGATTACCGATGTGTGAGAACTTAGAAGAATTTTTTTTGAATTTTCTTCTCCTCTCTCAATTTCGGCTAGGGAGAAAAAGAGACTCCCTATGGGTTTCACTTCTCTCACTAATTGTACCAATAGGCTTGGACCTAATCTTAGAGAAGTCTTTTATTTATAGCGAAATCCAACGGTCAGAGTTGATTGAAAATTATATCTCAATTAAAACTTCTTTAAATTAATTTCAATAAATAATTTTTATTTCTAAATCAAGACTGACTTGGTTGACTACTATGTATCTGTGTTGTACCTTTTTATTATCAGTCACGACAATACCTATAATCCATAGGCTAGTTTGACGACCATAAGGATAAAACTATTCATGGTTAAATAGTTAATAAACTATACCTTCCAAATTTTTTTTATCAAATTTATTAATTATAAGTTACAATTGATTACACTATAAAATTGTAATTGAATTTCAATCGTATTTTATATTACCCGATGTAAATATCCTTGTATGATTATTCTTTTGTTACTCCTCCATTATATAACATCGTGTATAATTAGATAAGAAATTATCTAACTAATTTATATATCTCTTGTTTCTCAAGTTCTACTTCTCATTCTACTGATCAAATCTCTAACTAAATCATTTGAGATACAAAGTAGTTATATTGCTATGATCATATAAATGGATTTTGTCAATGGGTCTTTATGGACTTTATTATTGAGAATTTATGCATCATCATTATCTAACAATTCAGTCATCAAACCTACAGAAATATGGACCAATAGAATCTCAACCATATAGATCAAAACAACTTAACCACTAAACCTAAAATCAAAACTCTCATAAGATTAAGAGCATTTATAATATAATATTAATAATTTATGATTTTCTTAAAATAGTATTTTGACTAAAAATCAAACATTTTAGTTCTTTCAATGCATTCTAAATGTACTAGCACATTAACGAGTTGCTTAACCTAGTGATCAAGATAAGTCATTTTATAGATAGAATTAATCTAGTACATTCTTTCTTAGTAAAGTACCCAGCTTTACTAGGCTATGGAAAATAAATAGGTTTCAAGTCATAAAAACTCTTATCAAATAGCTTATTCCTATTAGCTAAATTACGTAAGATATATAAATCAATAATTATTATGTTTTTAAACTTTTGAATGAGAATGTATTGCGAACAATATAAAAATAAATAATTTATTATTAATCAAAATGTAATGTCTCAATAAAACAATAAAATTTCAGTTCTTTTCAGGGAATATTCCTAAAGATCTCCTATTCTAGAAAAACCTCATGGTCTACTTTCGAATGACCAATCTTACCGCAGTAGAAATACTTGCTCTTACCTTTATTATATACATTCTTCTTGAACTCTCCTTGCTTGAAACCTTCTTCTTCCTCTTCCTCTTCTTCCTCTTCTTCTTCTTCTTCCTCTTCTTCTTCTTCTTCTTCTTCTTCTTATTCTTCTTCTTCCTCTTCTTCTTCTTCCTCTTCTTCTTCTTCTTCCTCTTCTTCTTCTTCTTCTTCTTCTTCCTCTTCTTCCTCTTCTTCTTCTTCTTCTTCTTCCTCTTCTTCTTCTTCTTCTTCCTCTTCTTCCTCTTCTTCCTCTTCCTCTTCTTCCTCTTCTTCCTCTTCCTCCTCTTCCTCTTCCTCCTCTTCCTCCTCCTCCTCTTCCTCCTCTTCCTCTTCTTCCTCTTCTTCTTCTTCTTCCTCTTCTGCTTCTTCTTCCTCTTCTGCTTCTTCTTCTTCTTCTTCTTCTTCTTCTTCTTCTTCTTCTTCTTAGGTTAGACAGCCCAAGAGAAGTAAAAGATTGCTTCACATTTACGCCATGTGGTACCTTCAGCATATCTTTGCCATCTAGAGTTACCCCATCAACTCAGTCAAGGTTCAATCCTGCTTATTCATGACATAATTAACCTTAAACCGGTGGACAAAGATGCCAATAACATATCAATTTGATCCCTCCATTGATTTGAGCCCCTAGGATCTCCATCCAATTACGGTAACCAATCATTTTCGATAAATGGTCCCCAACAGAAGCTCTTGGCTTCATCTTACAGTTCATGATACCTTCATGGCTTTGAGCTTAGCTAGCTCCCTTGGTTTCCAAACATTTGTTGGAGGTTAAAACATAATATTTGTAACTATGAACATGGTTGATGTTGTCGTTGTAACACATTGGTCATAGAGACCAATATGTAGCAATATGCCAACTCATATTTCCTATTCTGCATGGAATATGCTTTTGTATCCTCCTTAGAGTAATTTCATTGGGAATTGGAGGACAATGCTCCGTAAGGACAAGTTAATTCCATCAGTAGAAAAGATAATGTTAAGGTTATGGTATCAAGTTTATTTTCTTTCATAATAGATGCTAATGGGCTCATGGACGACATTCTTAAATACTGAAAAATAATAAAAATCTCAATTATTACATGCACATTATAATTTAAGCATACATAATAGCATAATCATAAAAACAAAATCAAAAACAAAATATGCAATGTACGTAACGATATCTCAACACTCATAAACATATGCATGCTTAGGAAGAACGCATATTTAAAAATTAGGTAGGATAATATAATCTAACTAATTATTAATATGATAATAATAACTAGTAATCCTACTAATCTAGTATTAATACTTAGTAATTAACTTATGTTAAGCTTTGATCTCTCAAAATAAGTAATGAGAACCGGTTGGCCAGGATATTACATAAACGAGTCAAGTGTATACCACTATTTTATCCTCATATACTCGTGACAAGTGGACAACTCCTACTTTGGCATGTTGTCCCTAGTTATTCTCCCTTACCGAGATGATCGTTACGAAGGCCATACTTTTAATATATTATGCTTCAGATACCCTTCTTTAGGGAACTTCCAAGATTGAAGAGGAGTTACATTAACGCCTTACTATGATCCAATCATGAAGACCATGCGTTTCGATTAAGAATCACACTCCGTTTCGATTAAGAATCACACTCCCACTTGATTTTTTAAATACGTGAGTTTTTTAGTGTGACTTACTAAGTTTCAATAGGTAATTGATCAACATAATCTTTAGTAACCTACTTCGATTAGACAAACCTGCTCAATTAATAATTTATTTAGGTTAATATAATTTTATCTAAATTCTAATAATCTCATTATTAAAATTAAAAATTACATTTAAATAAATCTAATAACATGCTTCTAAGGTTAGTCATTTTATGCTTGTAACCGAATATGTTACGTTTATCTTCATTATGTAATCACAAACACTTATCCATTTAGAAATCTAAAGTCACATAGTATCTAAAAGTGATGCACAAAAAAAATTTATTTAAGTAAGATGAACATAAAATACATAAATAAAACAGCAAGTCATATAAGATAAATATCTAAAATATCATAAGAGATAACTTTAGGTTGCATAACTTAATCCTATCTAAATTTAAAATTTGAAAATTACATTTCAAGATAAATGGAGGATGTGATCCATGGGACTTGCAATTACCTACTCCTGCCGACTGTCACTTGCTGCCACCACCGACCGCTGTCGACGAGACTCGATACTACCAGCTGCCAAGGCATGGCGTTGCTTCCAACTCACAGTAGCCAACTATTGCCGTGAAATAGTAGTCTTCATTGCTGTTGTGGTTGCCTTGTGCATAGTAGTCGCGTGTGCAACCAACGCGCGCTAGCAAGCGAGGCAACTGCCTGTTGCGCCGACGTGATGCTTTGTCCGTTCTTTGATTCTCTTTTTCACCGATTCGATCTCCACATGATTCTAAATAATTACATCATAAAATCCCAACTTTCTCAAGAAAAGCTTACGATAATCTATGAAAATTAAATACAAATCTATTGGGAAAAATAGTTTTTTCATAAATTGTACTTCTCATTGGATATCTAACAGAAAAATGCACATAAAATTTACATGGTTATGCAAGGGAGATTAAATCAAAATATAATCCTCCAAAAATATTTAAGGTATTACGAATACAATAACCATAGGGTATTCGTTCTAACAATAAATATCTGACAAATAGATTCAAAACAATGCTCTGATACCAATTGAATGGATTGGCATAGTGAAAAAAACTGTCCCAACCTTAAAATTAAATTATTAAGCAATCTATTCTCTGTTAGAAAGAACGTAGAGTTTATACATTTGATGTGTAAATCCAATAATTGAAGTTTTTCGTCATGATCTGATCTTCGATCTACTTGAAAATTGTGTCCACGCGCGAAACCGTGAGAAGCTGCCACCATGAACTATGGCATGATGCCACCGTGAACTGTCACACGCCGTCTAGATTCATGTGCCATTTATCGACACCATACGATCTTTCTCGCTATTCCTTGAGTCATCAACCGTTTACCGATGAGTGGGCACCTAGAAAAAAAATTTAGATTTTTCTTCTTCTCTCTCAGTTTTGGATAGGGAAAAAATAGACTCTCTAGGGTTTTCTCTTCTCTCACTAATGGTCTCAATAGGCTTAAACCTAATCTTATTTATAATGATTACAATTGTCAGTATTAGATGGAAATTATACTTTAATTAAAACTAATTTTAATCAATAATTTTCATCACTAAAATCAAGACCGACTTTCTTGATTACTAGGTATCCATGTCGTACCTATTTATTACTAGTTACGACAATACATATAAACAATGTGCTAGTTCGTGGATCATAGGGATAAAAATACAAAAAGTTAAATAATTAATAAACTCTACCGACCAAACCCAGGATCAGATTTATTAATTATGAATTATAATTAGTTACATTATAAAATTAAAATTAAACTCCGATTGTATTTTATATTATTCGATGTAATTATCTTTAACATATTATTCGTTATGTGTTGCCCTTCTACACATCTGATTTCTCGAGTTCAAAATCTTGTTATACTAATCAAACATGATAATTTTCATACTTAATGTCTCAAGTAAAATTATCAAATCATTAACTAACAGTTAGAGATACTAAGTATTCAAATTGCTTTGATCACATAACTAGATTTTTAAGGGGTACTATGTCACTTACTTAACTAAAAGTGTGTATGGACTATATTATTGAGAATCTTTGAATCCTTACTATCTAACAACCGAGTCATCCAACCTACAAATATATCAATTCATAGAATCCCAACTGTAGAAGATCAAAACAACTTAATCATTAAATATGAGTTCATAACTCTCTCAAGACTAAGAGCACTCATAATATATAGCAATGATGTATTATTATCTCAAGATAGTACTTTTACTAAAAATCAAACTCATTAATCATTTCAATACATTCTAAATACACTGGTAAATTATCACAGTACTACACCTAGTCACCAAGATCAGTCATTTTATGTGATATAGTTAATGTATTACGATCTATCTTAGTAAAGCGCTCAACTTCACTAGACTGTGTATTCTTCAAATTATAAAGAACTCTTAGTTAAATACTTTGTTCATATGAGCTAAACGCCATACATACAATCCATCAACCAACTAGTATTATGTGAGTGGACCTTTTAAGAATAATGTATTGCACATAATATAAGAATAAACTATCATTAAGAAGAATTAAATGTCTAGATATAATAATAGAATTCCATGCTTTTTAACACTCAACACTATCATGCTCATCATAAAGTCATGTTCTCGACATCATTACGGCATAGAAAACCTCCCATATGATGAGATATGAGCCGATCCTAAAAATGATTTATCGTCACAATACGCCATGCCAGTATCGTATTGCGATAGATCGACCTTGTCACATTTAATGTCCCCCCGCGTCAGATAATATCAAGCACTATTTGACACCGATCACCCCAAGGTCCCTGCCGAGACCAGTTAATCCTTATAAATAAGTCACTCCAAAGCAACCCCAAGATAAGTCAAGTTCAGCATTCACAAATTTCTGTCAAATACACACAAATGTCTTGTTTAAGATTTGAAAGCTCTAGGGCGAGAACCCACAACATCGGTGCAGGAGTTCCTTGTCTTCTTTGAGTTTCTGGAATTTCACTCATCAAAATCGGATGTGTGTGATCGCTAGATTTGAGTTACAACAGCTACCTATAAAGTTATGCTCACACCATTTTGGAATTAAAATAATTTTAATTATTTTTAGTTTTGGCTAATGTTATTTAGACTTTCTTTTAACAATTTCTTAATCCACTTTCCATAAATCTATAATCTTAATATAAAAAAAAGTTGGGATGAGCATGTGAATAATTTTTAGATGATTTTGTCCATTCTTTAGTTTATGATTTTCAAATTAGTTTTGAAGTTCATTAATGGAGCATTATTACTAGTTAATTTTTTATATTTTCTTATTTCTCATAATGATGTATATCTTGAGGAAGCTTTTCTTTTTTATCCTTAATTTAAATTTTATTTTTCAACATGGGAATATTTTAAGTTACTGCAAAGAAATATACTAGAAAATTTTAATCGGTTAAATAATAATATATTTTTTTTGTTCATTTGTCACATCAAAATCAAAGTAATATTAGACAACAAATATGAAACTTAAAAAAACGTTTCCCTAAAGTGTGCTCATATGTTCTTCAAATATAACTTAATTTGAGAAACTTTAGTAAGTAAAACTTATGAAAGTCGTGATAATTATAGTTTTAGTTTTCTAAGTTTATTTACAGGTTAATGTGTAATTGTTTTTCTTAAGAACAATTAATATATAAGACGCAATCAAGACTCACATGACATACGAATCACTTTACGGATGATCTTATCCAAGGTATAACTTACTATTTCGATGCTATAATTTATTATTTGTGTTTATTTTAGATATATAAGTTTCATACTTTTGTATTTTTGCTTCAATTGCAAACAAGAAATATTTTTTTGGTTCTCATATGTACTTCAATGCAAAGAAAACAATAGTTGAATTTTCTTAACATACATAGTCAATCTACTATAAATAATTTTAAATCATACAACACGATAAACTAGTAACACATTAAAATATCATATCACTTACAACACACATGTTGCATGACTACTTAATTTAAATTTAGGGTTAATATCATACGATCTTCTTAACTTTACCTAAAAATCAATGTATCCCCTAAATTTTATTATCTTCCCTATTAGCCTTTTAACTTTCTCAATTTCTCAATTTATTATTCTGACCCGAAATTTTGGCTTAAACTCTGTTTGCGCGACAAAACCCCTCCCCCTTCTTTCTCGCGACTGAATAGCTTGTTCAAACACTGAATAACATGGCAAGTGGCATTTCGGGAAGAAATTATTACATTTGCCGGCCACAATGTGACCATTTATAACGTTGGATTAAAATATAAACGGTTCAGATTTGTTCAATTTTAATTTAAAAAATAAATTTATTCAATTTTTATATTTAATAAATCTGAACCGTTCAGATTTAAATCAACGGATTGGTTACACTGTGGAGCCAGACCACGTTGTGGCCGCCACTTTGCATAATTTCTCCATTTCGGGGGCTGAAACCATTATTGAAAGAGCTTGGCGAGTCAGTAACCTTCTCATGAAGTCCCCCTTCTCCCTTTGCGCGACAGAACCCCTCCCCCTTCTTTCTCGCGACTGAATAGCTTGTTCAAACACTGAATAGGATGGTAGGTGGCATTCCGGGGGCTGAAACTATTATTGAAGGAGCTTTGCGAGTCAGCAATGGCGGAGGTGATTTTGCCCCTTCGATTTCCCCCCTTATTCAGTGTATTTTCCTCTTCGATTTCCCCTTATTCAGTGTATTTTTCGCCTTCAATTTTTCTCTTATTCAATGAGAAATCGAAAAGGATAATCTTTAGACTTGGATTCTCGTGGGTTTTTGAATTTCATTTCTGGAATTTTTATACTTTCAGTTTTTGTCTTTGCTTTAATTTTGCCCTTCAATTTTTAGTGAGAAATAAAAAAGGAATAATCTTTAATTTTCACTTTTTGTGTATTTTCCCCTTCAATTTTTAAACTTTCGCTTCTGAATTTTAGTTTCTGAATACGCGGGTGGGTTTTGTATCTTTGCTTTTGATTTTTAGACTTTACTGGAAGGAGATAGGATTTTCGAAGGAGGGGGAACAAGAAGAGAGAGAGGGAGATTCACTTCTGCTGTGAATGCCGCCGCAGTGGTAAATGGAGAGAATTAAATGGCATGAATCTTTTCCAACTAATGTGTAATTTGTTGCCAAATAATTTTACATTTTCAAGTATTTTATCTGCATGTGCAACATTTAAAGATGATTTTGAAGCCCATCTCAGAAAATACGAAGCTGATTCTGGATTTTTTTCTATAACTATACAGAAATTTGGATTATAGGATGAGCAAAGTCTGTTTGTAATAGGTTTTCGAAAATTTCATATAAGACTAAAATATAAAATACAGCCTGTACTTAGATAAAATTATAAATTATATCTTTATAATTTTTTTATATTTTTACACTTTGACTAAACCGTAAAATATGCTCCTCCAGGATTTATTTTGTTAAATTTAACAGAAAAATTAACTCTATGCATTTCTGTCCATTTTCCTCAATTTCTTCCATTATTTTCCCTCATTTTTAAGTCATCATTTTCACTTTCAACATATTTTCTAGATTTGATTATTTTGTTTCCTTTAATGATTTTTTCCTTACTCTTACAAAAAATCTTCATTATTTTTAAAAAATCTGCTTCATTGATATTGTAATGAGTTTTTTTTTGTTTTTTTTAAAGATATGCTTCATTCATATAATTAAAAGCATAATACTTATTACTTAGAGGGTTTTTTTTAGTGGGTAGTTCTACTTCCAAGCTACTTCTATTTTGGATCGTTGCAATCTTCAAGAATTTTGTAAGAGAGTTTTTGTATTTTTAATTCGTTTTTACTATAATTTTATAATTTCTTCATCGTCTCTCTAAAATTTGATTTTCTTTTCAAATTATGTAGAAAGACTCTTCATTTTTAATGACATTTTCTATAGGATTTAACGAAACTTGACTCTCTAAAAACTTCATGATAGGTAAGATTGTTACATGCCAAATGTAATTCAAACTTTTTATTCATACTTTAAATTTTTTATTGAACAGAAGCTAAAGTCTCAATGATTTCCTATTAAAAAAATTACAAATTTATCATTCATATGATTGGAAAAATAAAAAATATAACTTAGTTTATTGAAATTTTATAATGAAAAATTATTTGGTAGCAGATTTTTTATGATGAACTATTTTTTTAGTAGTAGATTTTTTTAAGAATAAAGTAAATAAAATTCATTAAAGGAAAGCAAAAAATCATATCGGGAAAATGTATTGAAAATGAAAATGAGGGTTTAAAATGATGGGAAATAGATGAAAATGGAGGAAAATGATGGAGGAAATTGGGAGAAATTGATGGAGTTCATTTTTCTGTCAAATTTAATCAAAAAACTTCATGGAGGGGTATATTTTACCGTTTAGTTAAAGTGTAGGGGTATAAAAATATAAAAAAATGTATGGGTATAATTTATAATTTTATCAAAATGCATGGGTGTATTCTCTATTTTAGTCTTCATATAAATTTGGTTCAGAAATTTAATTTTTTCTTCATTTTCTCATCAATTAATTTAGATGATTTTAAAAAAATGAGGAAAATTGAAAAACAAATAAGCAGTTTGAAGTTCAAGAGGGTAAATTACTAAATGAAGAAAGTTAAAAGACAAATAGAATAGAGAATAAAGTTGAGTTAGAGATAAAATTTAGTGATTATATAATCCCTTAAATATATGAGCCATCAAACAAAGGAAAGGATTGGTGGTAGAAAAAAGACTAGATACTTAGGGTTTGTTTGGTAGTCTGTATTGTATAATATTAAAAACAGGATAATATTATTTTAGTACTGTTTGACGTTTGGTAAAAATATGAATCTCGTACTAGTTAATACGGTGGGACTCTTTAATCGCACCCACATGAGATAATTTAGTCCACTCCTTTTAGGGGGACTGCATCAGACTAAAAAACTAAAGTTGTTTCTAATTTATATCTTAAAATGATTTTTTTATTAAAATAGTTTTTTTTTTATATCTTACAGGAACTTCACTTACTAACAAAAATAATTTTTGAAATGTGCAAAATTAGTTATTTATGACTTAATTTTACCAATTTTCAAAGTCATTTACAATATTTTCTTCTTTGTTACTGAATTTTTAGAGTATCTCAATCATATGAGTGGTTTAGTAATTATTTATATATTTTAAATGACGTATTTAATGTATTAAAAATTCAATAAATTTTTTTATGATTTAAATGTTTATAACTATAAATTATCACTATCTTAAAGTTTACGGGTATAACTGAATTTACATTTTAGTCAAAAAATAGAAAATTTACGGTGATAACATGAATTAGATAATTTATTATAGTTAAAAATGTAAAATAACATGTTAGTGAATTTCAAATAGATTTTTACGGATCAAATCATGACAAACAATTTTATAATCCAGTACTATAACGTGTCAAACATTATATAAGTATTACAATTTTTTAACTAATACATCACTAAATATTAAATAATATTATTTAATATAATATAATATAGTACAGTCTGAAAAATTTAATACAATATTATTTAGAATTATCATGACTGTCAAATTAGCGTTTAATTAAACCCAGAATGTTAAAGGGGTGAGGCATCTTTAAGAACGGGTGTTTAACTTTTAGTTGACATTTTAAGTTGGACATCCTGTCAACCTCATTCAGTGAACATTAACTATTTGTTGATGTGATTTCTTATGTGCATATCTGTCATTTCAACAGAATAAGTGCAGTGTGTGGGGCGAAAATATTACAATCCACTAAAATTATTTATCTATCTCCTACACTTTATTTTCCTACAAAAGCCATCTCTCTTTTCCAGCTTTAATCTTTTTTTTTTTTACTTCTTTACTCCAGAAAAAGTAATTAGCTTTTCAACTCCACTCAAAGCTCTCTCACCCCTTCACTTATGCTCGTTCTCACTCCCATCGTGTTCCACTTTCATCTCCAAAGTTCTTTTATTTATTCAAAAAATTCTCTGCATGTTTGTCGAATTAGCTGACTGTGAGTATTTATCTCATCATCAGTGGCCAAAAGAGGATGAAGTTCAAGTATAGAGCTAACTGCAAGGTGTCTTCACGTGCTAATTTTCGAGATCCGAGTTCTCCACTTTGCAAACTATGGGAGTGAATTGAAAGGGAATTGATGTCCCATTTCTTTGCTTCTGAGTCAAACAAACTGCCATATGTTCTACAACCTCCTTTTGCTCATGGTAGTGACATCCGCCAAGTTTAGGAAATGCTTAAACTTGCTGAATGTCACCCACTCCGATCACTATTGCTATGATTTACTGTCAAGACTGCTATATGGGTTAAAGATGCTCTCAAGCTTGATCCAAGGTAGAGAATTTATGATGTGTATCAACTTAAGTGGTCCGGCTATGCAAATCCTTATGGATGAATAGCTGCCATGTCAGTTAAGTTAGTTATCAATGTCTATCCTATTGATTGTGGAAGCATCATGGCACACTCACTGAATGCCATATGGAGCAAAGCTACTGGCTGAGTGAGGTAGTGCACTAACTGATGTAATATCAGTCGACGAAAAGGAAGTTAGTAGAGAGAGTGAAGCTTAGAAGAGAGTGAGAGCAAGACTTGCTTGGCTGTCAAGAAAATACAAGAAAGTGCATTTTCTAGTCTGTATGCATTAGTCATTTTTCTCTTCTGAATCTGTATAATGTAACTCTCTATAACCTTGTAACCTCTTGCATATATCGTGGATTGACAGTAAAGTCAAAGCTGGATGTAGGCCTATCACATTGATAGGTTGAACCAATATAAAATTTCATGGTGTTTATCCTCCTTCTCCTTACTGATTTTCTTTAATTTTGTCGACTACTTAACTGTGTTTTATGAGCTTAATCACAACAAGTGATATCAGAGCAATGTTGTGTGAAATACTCAGTCAATTTCTATTCAGTTTTTCCTTAGATAAGAATATTAGTTTCTTAAGTGTTCGACTAAAGGTCAGATATGACATCCTCATCTACAAAACATGAAATAAGAAAGTTTGATGGACTAATGACTTTGGCATTTGGAAAATAAAAATACTGGTCTTATGGGGAAATCTAGGACTAGATGAAGCTCTAGGAGGTGAAAGTAAGATGCCTTGATGAAGAAAGCATATAATACCTTGATTCTCAGCTTGAGTGATAAAGTGCTAGAGAGATAGTGAAGATGAAAACAGTAGTTGAGGGGTGGCTTAAGCTAGAAAGCTTGTACATGACCAAGACTTTATTAGGTAGGTTATATATCTTAAGGTCAAATTCTTCACATACAAGGTGTCAGTGCTGGGATCGATCGGTTTTAAAAATAAAGAAAATTAGATTTGAACCACGAACAGTTCATGAGCGGAATATAAAAAAATTTGATTTAACTTATTTAATCATATTAAATAATTTAAAATCAATTTTAGTTTGATCATGCATATATGATATTAAAACGAATAGATTAATGGAAAATGATTTTTCACCTTTACTCTGTATCGGAGAATTTCTTCAAGCTTTAAGATCAAAACCACGAACTTGATTTTTCACGAACAGTTTCCGAATTAGTCCACCAACAACCACCGGTTAATTTCATAAATATATCTCAGAAGAATTTTACGTAGGAATTTGAGTGTGGGCTCTCAAAATTATTGAAGAATAAAAATCAAATCTTCATTCTTCAGATTAATTTCAGCACTTAGTAGTAAGAGGAAAAAATATTTTTCTTTTCATTTTGTGTGTTGATATCAACAATTGTATTTTATACTCATTATTTTCTTGTAATCAAATTGCTATTAGATATTTATCAAAAGATAATTTTTGGTATTTACAAATATACTCATATATTATAAAATTTCAGAAAATTCCCTTAATTATCTATTATTAAAATTATATGATCTCCTAAAGTTTTAGTTGTATCGAAATTCATTAATCCAATTGATAAATATAATTGATCATTATCAATTAATTAATTTATTTTATTTTACTAATTATCTAATAATTAGAAAATAATAAATAATTAATTCAATACAACAATTACACTTAACTTACTTAAGTAACATCACTTATCACATATATGTATAGAAAATATGCCTTGCCACTAAAACACATTTTTGTCCAACTTAGTTCGTTTTTTTATTCCTGTTCTCTGAGCTATTTCTAAGACCAAATGGACCCACATGAACAAAGCTTAGGATTCAAATACTCGGCGAATTTATCTTCATAACTCTCGATTCATGTAGGCTACTTTTCTATTGGTGTAAATAAACTTTATTTATTTTCACTGTCCACAGAATATTTTAACATAATACTCATCGTGAATATCAGTAACAAGAACGAAATATAAAATTATTATTTTACCCATCTTGTTATTATTTCCTTAACTCATTTATTGACTGTGAATAAGAAAGACATTATAGTTAATTGTCTCGTAAATTTCATAAGTCTTATTTAATGACTCATTTCATCGAATATTTGACCAAGTTAATTTATTCACACACCAATAAAAAAGTATAAGGTGATATTGTTACTTTCGCAATCCAATCATGAATTTTCATATCTGTGAATCACGCAACTCCTACTTGATTAAATTATAATCTCAACAGTCGATGTATTGTCCGTCAATTTGAACTCACTCATTTGACATATCAAAGATTGCAACTAACCAAGTCAAGTTACGTATTCACCTCAGGATCAAGATAATTATGAAAATACCCTTAAAGTGTAACAATTAGATTTAGAGCAAGGTAAACGATTTTAGGTTTTAAACTAATTTGTTACCGGTTTATTCAACATGTTCATAACATGTCTAGATTAACCATTTAAGTCTCCACCCTTATGTCCCAAGACTGACATCCAACGGTTCAACCTAAAATCAGAATTGGATTCGATTGCTCAATCGATCCTAAGACTACGAAAATCATTCTGAACTATTTTAGAAGAGTTTGTCTAGAGACGCTTTTGTCTTCACTCTTCTTTCATTAAAAATAATTACAGGACTTGAGTAATTTATAAACACGCTTTAATTTAAAATAAAATTTTCAATTTATTCATAAAAAATTTGAGTAATACAAATGTCTGAGAACTAAATATAAATAAATAGTTATTACACGCTACTTTATGAACATATTCCAACAGTCAGAAGGGAAAATCTTCAGGATCACATAGATGAGTTTAATAAATTATGCTTGGATCTCGAAAACATTCATGTTGACTATGATGATCAAGATAAGTCATTAGTTTTGCTGCACTCCCAACCTAAGCCATATGAAAACTTTATGGATATTTTGAAACATGACAGAGAAACTCTATCTCTTGAAGACGTAGTTGGTGTACTTAACTCCAAGGACTTGCAAAGGAGAAATGAGGAAAAAGAACAGTCTGAGACATTATGGTAGCTAGAGGTAGTACTGAGAAAAGAGAAACCAGAGGGAAAGGGAAGTCCCGATCCAAATCAAAATGGGGAAAGAAGTTCAAATGTTACCATTGTCATGAGGAATGACACATGAGGAGACTTTGTACTAAGAGAAAGAATGAATCAAAAGAAAAAGACACTTCTGATGGTTATGTCAGTGCTTATGTTCTAGTAGTTGCTACAAACTACTCTGATAAGCAATGGATACTAGACTATGGGTGCTCATTACTCCCAACAGAGATTTGTTTGAATCATTCAGGGCAATAGAATGTGGCATAGTCTTTCTAGGTGATGACAATGAATGCAAGGTAACTGGCATAGGGAGCATCAGAATCAGAACACATGATGGAGTGGAAATAATTCTCAATGAAGTGAGATTTGAGCCGGACTTAAAGAGAAATTTAATTTCTCTTGGAGTATTAGATCACAATGGCTACACTTTTAAGGGAGGTGATGGAATTCTGAAAAGAACCAAGGGCTTAATGGTTATTATGAAGGGCATTAGATAGTGGTCTATATGTGCTTCAAGGAAACACAATAGTTGGATCAATAGCAGTAATTCCTACATAAAAAATGAAGAGAGCACAGATATGGCACATGAGACTTAGGCGTGTCAGTGAAAGAGGGTTGCAAGAACTTTAGAAATAGGGGTGCTATATGGTGATAAACTTGAAAATCTTGAGTTTTGTAAGCACTGCACATATGGGAAGGCAACTAGGGTGAAGTTTAGCTCTTCTACACACACAACCAATGAGATACTGAGCTATGTGCACTCTGACCTTCGGGGTCCATCTAGAACTGAATCATTGGGAGGTGGAAAGTACTTCATTTCTATCATTGATGATTATTCATGAAAAGTATGGCCATATGTCCTCAAGTCCAAAGATGAAGCCTTCCTTAATTTCAAAGATTGAAAAAAGATGGTAGAGCTTCAAACTGGTAAAAATGTTAAGAAGTTGAGAACAAACAATTGCCTTGAGTAACTAAATGAGAGTTTCAACAACCTTTGTACAAAAGAAAGGCTAGTGAGACAGAACAGAACCCAAAAACCTCAACAGAACGGATGAGCATAAAGAATGAATATGACTCTACTTAAAAGAGTGATGTGCATATTATCACGTGCTAACCTACCAAGAAGTTTTAGGAATAAGTTGTTAACACAACTGCATATCTGATAAACACATGCCCATCAGCTGCCATAAACTTCAAAACACCAGAAGAAATGTGGTCTGGCACACCTCCAAGCTATGACAACCTTAAAGTATTTAGTTGTGTAGCTTATGCACATGTCAAACAAGGCAAACTTGAACCAAGGGTCAAAAGATGCATGTTCATTGGTTATCCAGAAGGTGTTAAGGGGTACAAACTGTGGTATTCAGAAGGCAGCTCCAAAAGTGTTAATAGTAGAGATATAACATTCAGAGAAGATGAAATCTACATGGATAGTTCAAAGTTACCAGTCAACCAATGAGAAAGCTCAAAAAGCTCAGGAGTTGGTTTTGAAGTGGAGCTTGAAGATGAGTTGGATAACAGTAACCAAGAAGCTGCTGAAGTCTCAGATCGATCACTAGAACCTGAAAATATAGTGCTTAATGAAGAAACATATGAAAAACAGAATGACCTGGAAAACTATCAGCGGCCAAGAGACAGAAGAAAGAGAAATACAAAAGCTCCCACAAGATATTTAATATCCTTTACATTGATAATAGCTAAAGATATTGCTGATAATAAACCCAGAAACTATCAAGAAGCAATCGGTAGCAAGAACATGCAGAATTGGCTTGATGCAGTGAAAGAAGAAATGATAACCTTTGCAGAACCACACTTGGACACTTGTAAACAAACTTCTAAATCAGAAGGTTGTTGGCTGCAAGTGAATTTTCAAGAAAAATGAGGGCATCTCATGAGTTGATAAGCCAAGATTGAAGCCAAGGTTGGTGGCTAAAGGGTTCTCACAGAGAAAAGGAATTGACTACACATAAATCTTCTCTCCTGTGGTGAAACACACATCAATCAGAGTTATGCTGGCTATTGTTACTGAGTTTGGATTGAAATCGGAGCAAATGGATGTTAAAACTACTTTTCTACATAAAAAGCTAAAGGAGAAGATCTATATGGCTCAACCATATGGGTTCACTAGCAGAGGTAATGAAAACAAGGTATGTCTACTTCAAAGATCTTTTTATGGACTGAAGCAAAGTCCTAGACAGTGGTATCTAAGGTTTGATGAATTCATGATGAGAAATAAAGACACAAGAAGCAAATTTGATAGTTGTGTGGATTTTAAATGCATAAGAAGCTTGCCCAAGGTTTTTCTAATGCTATATGTAGATGTGACATGCTAATTGTCTCATCTGATATGACTGAAATAAATAAGCTGAAGTTGCAACTCAGTAGGGATTTGAATGAAAGATCTAGGTGCAGCAAAGAAGATATTAGGTATGAACATCCTTAGATATGAAAGAAACGTCAGTATGCATGTATCTCAAAAGGATTATACCTTAAAGATTCTTGAAAGGTTCACAATGACAAGTTCAAAACCTGTTCAAACACCTTTGGCTGCACATTTTAAGATCCCATCTAGCATGTCACCCAAGTCTGATGAAGAGAAAGGTTACATAGAGAAAATACCCTACGCAAGTGATGTTGGTAGCTTGATGTACTCTATGGTATGCGCTAGACCAGATTTGGTTTATGCAGCTAGTCTAGTCAGCAGGTTTATGTCAAAACCTGAAAAAACTCATTGGGAAGTAGTGAAATAGGTGTTAAGATATCTAAAGGGAATAGTTGGTAGTAGTTTGAAGTACCAAAGGGTTGAGAACATAGGCGAGCCCTTAGTAGGATATGTGGATTTTGATTTTGCAGGTGACCTTGATAAAATGAGGTCTTTAATAGGCTATGTGTTTATCTTGTATGGTTGTATAGTTAGCTGGAAAGCCACTCTACAACCTGTTCTGGCTCTATCCACAACTGAGGCAGAGTATCTTACTGCCACAAAAGTGATCAAATAAGCATTGTGGCTTTAAGGTCTCATTGGGGAGCTGGGAGTCAAGCAAGACAAGGTGACAGTGTATTGTGACAACCAAAGTGCAATACATCTATCAAAGAACCAAACGTACCATGAAAGGACTAAGCATATATATATTAAGCTGCATTTTATTAGAGATGTTAGTTCTTCATAAAGGATATCTATTAACAAGATTCATTTGGAAGATAACCCTACAGATATGATAACTAAGGTAGAGACATCCATCGAGCTTAGAAAATGCTTAAACTTCTTGAATGTCACCCATTCTGATTGCTATAGCTATGGTTTACTGTCAAGACTACTATATAGGTTAAAGATTCTATCAAGCTTGATCTAAGGTGGAGAATTTGTGATGTGTATCAACTTGAGTGGTCCAACTATGTAAATTCTCATGGATGAATAGATGCCAGGTTAGTTAAGTTAGTTATAAATGTCTCTATCCTATTGGCTGTGGAAGAATCTTGACACACTAACTAAATGTCATATGGAGTAAAGCTACTGGCTGTGTGAGGTAGTGCACTAACTAATGTAATATCAGTCGAGGAAAAGGAAGTTAGTAGAGAGAAAGAGTGAAGCTTATAACAGAGTGAGAGCAAGACTTGCTTGGCTACCAAGAAAATACAGGAAAATGCTTTTTCTAGTTTGTATGCATTGGTTCTTCTATTCTGAATCTATATATTGTAACTCTCTATAACTTTATAACCTCTTGCATATATAGTGGATTGACAGTAAAGTTAAAACTGGATGTAGACCTATCACATTGATAGGTTGAACCAGTATAAAATTACCTTAGTTCTTTTATTCTGAATCTGTATATTGTAACTCTCTATAACTTTATAACCTCTTGCATACATAGTGGATTGACAATAAAGTCAAAACTGGATGTAGGCCTATCACATTAATAGGTTGAACCATTATAAAATTTCCTAGTGTTTATCCTCATTCTCTTTACTGATTTTCTTTAATTCTGTCTGAGTACTTAGCTGTGTTTTATAAGCTTAATCACAACAATTTTGTTGCATCGTGTCACTGTCGGGAGACACAAGGTGGGAAATACAATCTAGACCAATATCAACGTACTCCATGTCATTGGTAGCAACATGGTACGCAAAGAAAAGAAGAAGATTAATAAAATGCATTTCACTCTCTTCGGATTTGATCTTTCTCGAAAATGGATGTGGCGATCAAAACCCCGAAGAAGAGCCCAAAACCCCGAAGAAGAGCCCGTGCTAAGAACATAGGGGATGATGTTATCAAGGATGATCCATCCTCTCGAAAGATCCTGCCATTACCACAAAAAAACTGGAAACGGAGAAAAATAAAATAAATATGAGAAATCGTTATCGTTATATTAATAATTTCTTAATCAAACATTCCTGACCTTTCTCTTATATTTTCTAACTAATTAACCAAACAAAATAAATTGTTGCCTCTAACTACCCAAACAATGTTATGGTCAAGAAAATTATAAACGTAAACTTAATTGGTAGAAAACGGATGGAGTACAAAACTTTGCAAATCGGAGAACATGGTACTGGAAAAAATAAGCTTTTATTCAAAATAAACAGACTAATAATATGAATGGATGCATAAGGTTCACAATACAGATATAGAAAATCCAAAACACTTTTGCAAGTTTTGGAACATTTTTATTCATGGACCAAACAAAGCCTTAATGGAAAACTAACATTCTTGAGCAAATTTACTAAAATTCATAGAGGAGGGGGNGGGTTCATGCCTCTCGACAATTTACTCAAGTAGGGCAAAAATGGTTCAACAAGGGGAGAGAGGGCTGAGTGGAGTTGAAAAGCCAATCACTTTTTCTGACGTAAAGAAGTAAAAAATGTAAGTTGGAAGAGAGATGACGTTTGGATGGAAATGAGGTGGAGGAGAGAGAAAACTAAAATTTTGATTGATTGTGTAATCTTTAGGCATCACGCGTCACGTCAGAAATCAGAGCCTCAACTCTAACCCCAGTCGTAGCCATTTACTGGGTTGTACTGGAATTTTGGGTGACGTAATTTCCTGCGATTATCCCCCTTCCCATGATGCGGGTGTGAGAAAAAATGGAAGACGGATGTTGTTTTCACAAAAAGGTGAAGGCAGCCAGTTCAATGAAAATTTTATATTCAAATTATCGGAGTGTGAGAAACCCTTAACAATCCAGTCTTTAAAGAAGCTTAACAAGCTTCACTCTCCAGAGTGAAATGAAAAATGGGAATAACAAATTGGAATGGGTGAAAGGTGTGCTGGGTTGAGAGACAGTCTGATGGTTAACCTACGTGGACTTAGTCAGGGTTTAGCAGTGTTTTGGAAGAAGTTGCACTATGAGTTTGATGTCAGAGTCCAATATAATCAAAGTCACATCATGATTGTTTAAGAAAGGACGACACAGCAAAAAGTACACATCCTCTAGTGTTGGCGTGAACTCCCCAAGTTGTGATGAGTGTATGAATGCATGCTCCAATGTAACAACAAAGTTACATATTAGAAGAGTCATGATTCACATTGAGCCACGAACACACTTCCAACGATCGTATGTACTCACTTTCTTCAAAATTGCAATGTACTCGGGGACTAAAAAGATGTAGTCTGTCCACTCATGCCACCAGTTACCATTTTGACATGGCTACTAAAAGTGAAAGAGGGCATGGGAAAATCACCCCGTGCGATCCTCAGGAGGGGAATGACCCTGCACTAAAAAATTCCATGCTTCTCCTATCTTGCTCCAACAGTAAACGATGGTTTGAAAAAGCGTTCTCTTCAACAATCTTTTCCATGCCTCGAAGTACACAAAATGCAGAATCTTTGAACACATTCCATGGTTTACTCAGGATGTGTGGTGGCATGTCAGATCTGGGTGTTGTGAGAATAGCTTGCGAGTTCGCCATAAAATTCAAATGTGAAAAGATATCTCAAGTCCTGAAAATAAAACGTGCATAACTTAAAGTTTCTATGATAAAGTGATATGAGGAAAGAGGAGAATTAGAGTCTCAAAACATAAGAGTTCAAGCAGAAACAGATGCCAGGAACAGCAGGTTGCTACACCGCGACAACTGTGGTATTTTGATCATAATTTCCTCATCTGATATTGGATTGATACTATTTAAAAACCTATAGAAAGTGAACTTAGCGCCCAACAACTTTATCTCATGGGGATCTTCCTCTGGACAACTGACCAATGCTCAGAAAGGCAACATCATTTTCAGTGAGAAGGTTCCTAATGGAGATACGAATAGAATGACAAGTATTCTCAAGATGGAGGCTAGCCGAAGCTTGGGGAAATATCTTGGATTAGAGGCTGACTTTAACAAATCCAAGAAGGAGCTCTTTAATGACATTAAAGAAAAAGTCATTCTGTGGTTAAATGGATGGGCAGAAAGTTGGCTATCGGCAGCGGGTAGGGAAATTATGATAAAAGTTATTGCTCAAGCTATGCCTTTGTATGCTATGTCTTGTTTTAAGCTTCCCCTCTACTGATGATCTAAGTGTCCGTATGGCAAAATATTGGCAGACTGGTTCGATCGATAAAAATGGTATTATTTGGGCATCATATTACCGGAAGTAAGGATGGTGGTGGGAGAGCCTTCAAAGACATACACTGCTTTAATTTAGAAAAGCTTGCAAAACAAGGTTGGAGGATTTTATCGAATCCGAATTCCTTGCTAGCCAGATTTCTGAAAACTAAATATTTCAGAAACTCTGATTTTCTAGGGGCCAAAGATATCGTCCTTCGTGGGGTTGGCGGAGTATCTTGGAAGGGAGGAAAATCTTAACTCGGGGTCTTTACTGGAAAGTGGGTGACGACGGTAAAGAGGTAGACATTTGGAAGGATCCTTGGATACCTCGACAAGTTACTCAAGGTTTTATCTACCCCTTAGCCAGGATTGGAGAAAGTAGCGGATCTTATTAATCCTAATGAGAAATGGGACTTGAATGTGATTAATGAATATTTCAGCAGTGACAATGCTTTAGCCATTCAATCAATATACATCAGTCCTAGAGTTAGCCAAGATAACATCAGATGGTTCCACACAAAAGAAGGGCGATATACAGCGAAATATGGTTACAAGATTGCTTACAGCATGCTTAATAACGGCAATCTTAGATGCTTTGCTAAGGGTGAAGCCAGCAGCAATAATAATGACTCTATATATTGGCGTAAAATATATGGAGGTGTGCTAATACCTATCTGGCTATCAAACCGAATTCGGTCAAAAAATGGATGAAGATTGGTACTCAATGCTCAATCTGTGGCTTAGAGGAGGAAACCCTTACCCATTTATTCTTCCACTGCCCTTCCAATCGTGTGTTTTGGTTTACGAGCAATCTGGATCTTCGGTCGGAACAATTTGGCGATAGGGATTTTTTCACTATCTGGAAATTCGTATGCTCCTCCCTCAAATCTAGCGTATTTGGAAGTCCAGGAACGCTGCTTGCTTCAATCATCTTTTGCCTTCCCCAGAGAATATGGTGAAGCTCACGAATCATCAAGATACTGAAACGAAGCTAAGTTGGGAAAACAGTAGAAGTTGTCGTATTCGGGCAAGGGAGTTGGAAGACACCTCGGTAACTGCTCGAAACACGGGTGAGGGAGATCAGATCTGCCATGCGGTAGATAGGAGAGTGAAATGGAGGATCTAGGTGGATGGAGCTTGGAAATATGGTTATGGTGGTCTGGGTTTTTTGGTTGTAGGGGACAACCATGGCCTTCACCGAGTAGGGTGCCATGGAACTTTTCTATGCACTGATGCCTTTTCGGCCGAAGCTAGGGCAGTATTGTGGAGTATTGAAAATGTTGGATTCAACGAGGGGGACGAGATTCATGTTTATTGTGACTCATTGGAGCTAGTGGGTATCCTATCCGTAGATAGTAGGGTTGACACGTGTCATGATGCTATCATTTCAGATATTTTGTGCTTCAACAGTACTTTTAATTTATCTTACTTTCATGTGCCTAGAGAGTTTAATACTATGGTGGTCTGGGTTTTGAGGGTTTAGACTGTTTGGACGGACAGTCTCCTTATGGTTATGATTGTAATCTTTCTCATTATATTTTTCTCTAATAATAGACATTCTTTTTTACCAAAAAAAAAACATTAACAGATGTTAATAAAAAGACTAATTTAACACATCAACTAAAGTTTAAGGATCAAACTAAAAACTTTTAAATTGTGATGAACCCCATGACTTGATGAGATTTCAAATCATTTTAGAATTGAAATCATTTCAAAATGTGTTAAATGTTGCATGATTTTAAATGAAAATTATTTCAAATCCTATTTGGAGCTTAAACATTTTCCTCTAAAAAATAGGTGGATTTGAAATCCTTATTTATTTAAAATTTTAAATTACTCTATTACGCTAATCTAAAAAATATTTAAAAAACGGATAGTTGCAATTTAAGGACATAATTGTCGATTCCTTAAACTCTTTTCGAATTTCTCTTTATTTCTAAAAATTTAGAAGTGTTTACGGTTTGATTCGATCGATTTTTTTGTGAAAAATCGAACCGAATTGTGGTTCGGCAATAAAAATTATTGTGGAGTATGAAAATATTTTATTCTTCGGTTCGTCAATAATAATAAAAAATAAAATATTTCAGATATTTTCAATGATAATAAATAAAATTATATATTTAATAAAAAATAAGAGGAGATTAAAGTTTATATTCGACTTGAAAACATTTAAAATTTTGAACCGAACCGAAACTTCGATTCTTTAATTTTAACGAACCGACCCTACATAAAAAATTGATTAACCCGACTATTTTTTATTCGGTTCAGTAGTAAAATTTTCACCCCTACAAACAATAATTAAATTTTATTCCACTTCAAATCTATTTTATTTTAAACGACACGTTAAATTTAAAATCATTGCATTTCCTTCGATAAATTTAAAATCATTTTTTTGGTGAAAAAAAGTTACACCATTTAAATCAACCTCGATCGTCAAATCGGTATTTTTAATTTTTTAATACACATTACAGTTAATCGAGAGCGGAAAATGAAGAGAACAAAAAAAAACAAAAACTCTCTCTCTCTCTCTCTCTCTCTCTCTCTCTCTCTCTCTGTCTGTCTCTGGTGCCTGTAATCCAATGGCCATTCCATTCCGTATTCTCTCCCCAACGCCAAAACTCAAAACTACACTCTTCTCTCCCTCCGCTTGTTTCCTCTCTTCCTTGCCATCCAATGAAATTGCATATTCAACAAAACCGTCAATCTCAACCGTTGTTTCAGCTCTCACCCACCACCGCTCAAAGTCCCGCTGGAGATACCTTCGCTCTCTCTGCCCCAATGGCTTCGGCCCTGACGAATTTTCGCAGATTACCCTCCAACTCAAGAATAATCCCCATCTTGCCCACCGCTTCTTCCTCTGGACCCAGAACAAATCCCTTTGCAACCATAACCTTACCTCTTACTCCACCATCATTCACATCCTTGCCAGAGGCCGGCGCAGAGCTGCCGCTCAGACTCTGATCCGGAGCGCCATTCGGGTCGCCGAGTTGGAAGATGATGATTCCAAAGGTGAGCTTTCTTCGAAGCCTTTGAAGGTTTTTGAGACCCTTGTTAAGACTTACAAGCAATGTGGGTCTGCGCCGTTTGTGTTCGATTTGCTAATTAAAGCTCTTCTGGATTCAAAAAGGATTGATCCATCAATTGAGATAGTCAGAATGTTAAGGTCTCGTGGAATTAGCCCACAAGTAAGTACGTTGAATTCTTTGATTTTGTGGGTTTCGCGTTGTCAAGGGTCTATTGCGGGTTATGAAATTTACAGGGAGGTTTTTGATATTAATTGTGAAGTTTGCAATAGAAATTTGAAAAGGGGTTCTAAAGTTAGCCCTAATCTCCATACTTTTAATGCACTAATGGTCTGCTTTTACCAGGATGGTCTAAATGAGAAGGTAAAGGAAATTTGGAATCAAATAGTGAAATCGAACATTTTTCCAAATAATTATAGTTATAGCATTTTAATGGCAGCATTATGTGAGGAAAAGAGAATGGGTGAAGCTGAGAAGTTGTGGGAAGAAATGAGAGTTAAGAAAGTGGAACCTGATGTTGTAGCGTACAATACCATGATTGGTGGATTTTGCAAAATTAGAGACATTGGAAGGGCCGAGGAGTTTTTCAGAGATTTAGAAATGAATGGAATAGAGAGTACTAGTGCTACATATGAGCTACTTATCAATGGCTATGCCGAAATTGGGGATGTTTCTTCTGCCATGCTTGTATATAAAGATATGTGCAGGAAACATTTTAGGGCCGATGCTTTAACGATCGAAGCATTGATCAGAGGGTTATGTTTTAAGAATAGGGTTTTAGAAGCATTAGAGATTCTTAGGGGTGGAGTGGGAGATTGTAATATTTGTCCAACAGGGGAGAGTTATCAACTTTTGATAAAAGGGTTGTGTGAAGAGGGGAAAATTGAAGAAGCATTTAAGCTTCAAGCAGAGATGGTGGGTAAAGGGTATAAACCAAATCGTGAGATTTATCGAACTTTTATCGATTGCTATACGAAACAAGGGAATGAGGAAATGGCAGAATTGTTGAGAAATGAAATGATCGAAGCTCAGCTAAATCAAGATGAGAATTAGATTATCATGTGTATGTCTATTGGATATCTTTCTGGAGTTATAATGGAAGCAGGCTGAGTTCAGTGAATGGTGTTTGTTGCTTGGTGAGGAGTAGGTGAATTTTCTTTGCAAATGAATATATTGGAAGAAGTTACTGAATGGATAATGACAGAAAATGAAATATATGCTATGGGCTTTATCTTTCATTGATGGAGATGATTGATTGGCTCTTCTACTCATCAACCTCATTTGATATTTGTTTAGCCTCCATTGTACCAATTTGCCTGTGTTCAGTGTTTTCAGAAATACAAAGTCCGGAAGATCTTGTTGCCCACAAGAAGATGAAAGCTGGAGAGACAGATCTTGAGAATTAAAAAGGAAAGGGAAGTTGTAAACGACTGCATCTTCATTGTTTAGTCTTTCGGATAGGGAAATACTAGGAAAGACTTTTACTATATCAGTCAATAATGACGTTCAATTTTCCTCTAATTCCTCTTACTTTTCTTTCTCTAATAATTCTTTTCTCAAATTCTCACTTATTTCACCTATTTTCATCGCTCTTTATATACAAACTTGATTCAGATTCCGATATATATATATATATATATATATATATATATATATATATATTGCGATATTATAATACAATACACAAAATCTGCACATTTCCTTGAATTCATAAACCAGAATACTTAGCAACTTATTTAAAATAAAAGTAATCACAAGGATGGAAGTAACCAAAGATTGAAAAGGGAAGAAGCCAAAGACAAAAACCATGACAGGAAGGCCATAGCAGCAGATATTTGATATCTACTACAAAACTTGGGAGGGAAGTATGAGCCATCAGAGTGTAACAAAAGATCCGCAACACTTGCTGTTGAGCAAGCTGCAGCTAATGTGAGAAGTGATAGTACCTGTAAATTTTTTCAAACCCAATTGGTCATAAATTGAAGTAGACAATCAGTAATCACACTGAACATACTGGCATTAGCAAATGTGCTTACCCAATCTCCTATGATAATGATGAGTAGCATTCCGGGCTGACGTAAAGGACATTTGACTAGTACAGAGTAGCCATCAACTAACGCCAAGGTGAAACTCCATGGAATAACCAAACCCATTACTGTTACTAGATAGCTGCATCACACCAAACATGAAATTGAAGTATTAATAACATATAAAATAAGTAATAACAAACAAAGTGGCAAAAGGGCACATAAATATTGTTTGGAAACTAAAGCACTTAACATGTGAAATTATTTAATATTAAAGGTTTTTTTGGTCAAAGTTACGTTATTATAAATTTTAAAGAGAATAGAGAAATATGATTCGAACACACGACCTCTAGAGTATGAGTGAGAGCTTAACTAACTGCACCAAATATTCCGGTAGGAGATTGTGAAAACAAAATAAAACACGACCTCTAGAGTATGAGTGAGAGCTTAACTAACTGCACCAAATATGCACCAAATATTCCGGTAGGAGATTGTGAAAACAAAATAAAGAAAGCTTAGCATTTTTCTCAACTCTCAACCAAACAAAGGGTACCACATTTCGAGAATCTTGCCAAACATACACATACCAAACATTCATAATCTATGTTAGTTCAAATCTCAATGTTCCATATTAGCTTTAAAAAAATTTAGCAAAACACACTCTTTTTACTTTTTCATCATTCTCTTGAAGGGCTAAATCATGTGAGAACCGCTTCTTTTTTCGAAAGGAGGTGATCCAAATCCAAACTAAAACACGCCCTTAGGCCTCTACGGGTAGTTCCTACAAAGTAAAACATGCCCTTGGTAAACTTTACCAAATCCTGGGGATGACAGAAAAATCAAACAATCCAAAATCCAAATCATTGTCTAAACACAAGTAGGTCTTCAGTAAATTGAGGCTCAAGCCTGTTTCATTTTCAAGACTGATTAACCTCGAACCAGTTTCAGTTTCAGTTTCAGGCTTCTCCACAAATCAAGCATTACAGTTGACTAATTTCATCATCTATTTGAAGAACTCAAATCAAGCATCCCCCAAAACGAAAATCTAAATACCAAATTAATTTTTCTAAACAGAAAAATTATTGGATTCACTCCTTTATTCAATAGAAGAACAAAGCGAGAGAAGGAAGTTGCATGGATTCAATCAGATAACAACAAAATAAAAAATGACTGAATTAAAGCGTAGAATAAGCAAAAAGGGTAGAGAGAAAAGGAAAGAACTAACCAGAAGGCAGTGTAACTGTAGAATTCAACACCCAAAGACATGAAAAGAAGGGAAGCAGAGGAGAAGATAGTTTGGCCTAATCTCAAAGAGAAGCCAGCACTGGTCCCTACTGAGCCAGGTACCTCTTCCATGGCTTTGTTGCATCGAATAATTCAACTCAACTCTTCTTCTATTTCTGAGTCTCTCTCTTACTTCGTAAAAAATCCCCATCTTATTCCTTCAATTCTCAACCATAGCCATAACCCCCTCAACTTCCTCATCCCAGAACTACAAGAATTCCCAATTTTGTACCCTCTGATATTTTGGATTGAATTGGCAATTATATGATTCAATAATTGATACCATCTACAGTAGCGAAGATTTTCATATCGTTCTCCCTTAGATAGTTAGAGAAAGAGAGGTTTATGGGGAAAGTGGTTAGAAAAGATGCCTTCGTGCAGGCGTGATTGAATAACAAATGGGACGTTGGCTTCAATTTTGGTTGAAGCTGACACTTGGATGATTTCCTTATTATTTGGTTAACACGTTGTTTTTAAGCTCTTAACTAATAAGAGCGTGTTTAGAGGAATGATTTCTATGGGTTTCGTTTGACTCATATTTCTACACTTCAATAAAATTTATAATTTTGATAAAAAAAATAATTTTTAAGATTTTTTAAGCTTAGAAAAAAATATATTACTCAAAGCATTATTATATTCTTGTTATGAAAAAGGAATTAATGCTTCCACTTTTCAAAATATAAAAGGGTTATAAAACATAGTCAAAGTAATGTTAATGACCAGTAGAGAAGCATGAGCCAATGCTTTAAGTGGAGGGTGATGGGTTTGCCACGTGTCATGCGTCTAACACTCCCATGTCAAATGCAAAAGAGAATAACAAGAGCTCCCATGAACAAAAGAGGGTACCCACTAAAAAAAGCCAAAAAAAAAAAACAAAATAAACCTTAATTAAGATCAATGAGACGTTGTGGGTAAAATTGAATAATTTAAGTTAAAATTAAAAAAAAACATCTTTTTTAGGTGGTTGAAATTTAAGTACGACAATAAATTAACATAGTTTTATCTTATTCTCATAGTTTTATTTTATTCTCATAATTATAAATTCTCATTCAATTTTGAATCTTGTACCCTAAGATCGAAAAGAGAATATATACAAGGAACAGAACGTAGAGCTGATTGGAACAGACATTTGCTATAGAGTGCAAATGTTGGATGTTTTCAGTGGTGAAGTGTCGGCAGCAACTCATTGGTAATGGTTGGTGGCCTCCTTTGCATTTAATCGTGTGGGCTCCTATTTTTAACAAGGTTTGAAATTCTACATGGTATTGAGGGATATTATTACTAGAATCCATAAGAAAACAAAGACTATAAAAATGAAGAACTTGAAGACAGCTTTACGGAACCTTCTACATTGATTCATGCATTTAACATTGAGAATTCACTACCATAAAGATTTGGTAAGAGCCTAGCTATTCTTACCACTTCTGCCCCCCTAGTTGTCAGTCAATACACCAAACATGTGCCTAACCCAAATAAATGCAGTAGAATAGAAACCAGAGAATTGTTTAATGTCATAGTTCTCCCAGAAAATTCCGACAAACTGTTCCTAACTTCAAATAACTCAAGTCTGTTTTCAATTGGTATAAATATAGTGCCTAGTCCAATTCGCATCGCCAAATGTAATAGACTAGTAGCTATTCATGTAATGGTAAAAAAACAATCACGTCAACCAGTCAATGTGCTTATCCAAGTACAATCCATTCAATATTGCCACTTCTAGCCATGAAATATCATGGAATGAACTTAGGCCCCTACCTAATCAAAAACTAAAACTCAGCCTCACATCTTTTCTCATGGTAAACAGAAAATAGTGGGTCAGAAACTCTTCAGCATCTCATGTGTACTCCCAGATAAACTGCATGAACAATTTTGAAGAAAAGGGTAAATATGTGGTCAATCAATCGCTATTGATGAATCAAATTATTGAATTAAATCCTCTAGTACATGTTCATGATCATCATAGAAGTATAATCAATATATTAGTGAACAAACTTTAACCGCAATAAAATAATTTAAGATGATGGCATAGCAATGAGATAATTAAAGGATAGGAAAAAGGAGGGTAGCAAGAAGTACACGAGGAAATAACTGCTAGCTTCAAAACTACCAACCATTGTTCATTCATCTATTACTGACATCATAAGCAAAACCAAACTTTAAATCATTTATCAAACTGATGATCTAGGACTGCAATTTGATGAGAGATAGTCCAACTATAGTTCATTGATTCTACATCAGCTTAATCCAACATCTAACATGCTAAAAGAAATATACGACGAATCCATATCCCAATTCATGGCCCAAGCCTGCAGTGTGAAATATTATTGGCGTGCTAAAGAAAATTCATCCACCATTACATCTAAACATAAATATATCCTTACATTGAAATAGTTTAGTCTTGTTCAAGGGGGTTTAAGTTATAGATTCTGCAGACTCATGCTGAGTAAATACTCTCAATGTTTGTGAATCATTTCAATAGTTGATGAGTAAATCCTTTAAATGTTTGTGAACCATGTCAATAGTTTATTCTTGGTATCAAAGCAAAGGTTATAAATTCAGTAGACTTTTCTTAATGAAATGTATGTCAAGTCACTCATTCTGCTCCTCCCTCGCCTTACAAGTCAAGTACGTAAGTGTTGATTGTTTCACTTATGGTTTTAGTACAGACATGGTTCTAAATGATTAAAAACGCCGGTAAGTCACGAATGTTCTTGATCCAGTGCGATAACTCCTACAAGAAACAATAATAACTATGTGTATGCAGACCCAGTTGCTAATCCATTGATGGACATGCTTGAAATGTTTCAAGAACTCCTTGAGCTGTTGAGACAAGCGGCAACAACTAGCGCACCACAGCAAACAATGCCAGTCGACATACAACTGATACAGACGTTTAAGAGGCTAAATCCACCTGAGTCTGATAAATGGATCGCTAGATTAGAGTAAATTTTCCAGTATACGATGTGCTCGGTCGCTGAAAAGGTAGGATATGCAATTTTCATGCTAACACGAGAGGCTCGAAAATGGTGAGAGCTCACACAGAGAGGTCATTAAGTTGAGCATCACCCGGTAACATGGGATAGGTTTAAATAACTGTTCTACAAAAAGTACTTCCCCGTCACAGCCAAAGCTAACAAGAAGGTCGAGTTTCATAAGTTGTTTCAAGGCAATATGACGATTGCCAAAATGTGGAAAAGTTTGAGGAACTGTCTCGTTACGCCACTCATTGTGTTGATTATGAGCTCAGGAAGACTCAATTTTTTGAAAAAGGTCTTCGTCCTGAGATCAATGGTCCTGTGACACTTCATAAGCACACCACATACGGAATGGCGGTCGAGGCTACATTGATCATGGAGCGGAGATCTCCACCTAGAATGCCACCACGGTCTGAACAATCGTTAGATGGAAAGAGAGAGTCTCAGAACTCCCATCTGGGGCCACAGAATGGGAAGGGGAGTAACGTTTGTTTCGAGTGCGAAAAAGACTGGACTTTTTCTCAGATAATGCCCTTTGCTTACTTGGTGACAAAATAATAACATGGGTGTGCAAAACGAAAGGTATTCCCATCGACTCACCAGGAAACTGGGCAGTCGGATGTCGTGGTAGCAGGTACACTACTTGTACTAAGGAATTCAGCTTTTACGTCGATTGATTTTGGATCTACGCACTCATTTATATTTGTTCCATTTATGATCCATGCATCATTACCTATTGTGCCCATGGGCTTTTAATAATGTGCTTCTATGCCTTCTGGAGCTTCTTTCCTAACTAATAAGGGAGTCAAGTCTTGTTCAGTATCGATTGCAGGCGTTCTGGGTGGAATACTCCGCTCCATGATCAATGCAACCAAGGTTGTCAAGATCGTATTTTTTACTCGGATAGGTGGAGGGGTCTTCCGAATCGGATTGTTGGACCAGATCGAGGATCGTAAGATCCTACCAAATGTTAATAATTATAATATTAAAAAACTATGATCCTTAAAAAATAAATTAACTATTTCTAACTAAAATTAAATAATAAAAATAAGTTTTACTCTATAAATGACTGAAATATATAACGTCTCAAAATAGTCAACTCAAGTTTGATCCTAAACATATAATTTTTTAAGTTGCTCAAAATAATTTCCTCACTCAAACATTCTAAATGAGTACAGTAACAAAGACAATTCAATTTAGTTTCTTAAGTTTCTCAAAATTGAAATTATAAAAATTAATTTTTCACTCTTAATATCATAAACACACAAATAAAATTTTATAAATTCAAAGATTTGTGTGAGAAAATATGAGTCAAAGCCTATAGAATATTACAAAGATTTAATAATTTTGATTTATGACAATATATTAATGAGAAGGTTACATTGAATTGGACTTCGAGAGGCTTAGGAAGCGGGCTTCAACAACCAGTCCTTTGACAACATTTGATAAAACTAAAAAGAATATGTTATGTTAATAAATAGTCAATTTCTAATAAAATTCATAAAAAAATGGTCACGAGAAAAGAAATATAAAAATGGTCCCCTTGCACAATTTTTGAAAAAAATGGACTCGAAGTTTTCGCTCCACGCGCACCGTAACTCAAGATTTAGATAATTTATACAAATATACAGTATATAATATATATACCTATATAATTTTTGTAGTATATTTATATATACAGTAAATATTATATAAGCTGTGTATAAAAAATCAAAATCTCATTTGCACACGTAGGTGACAGTATTTGGGGCGAATTTTTTATTTTGTTTTTAATTTGGATGGCTATTTTTTTATTTTTGTTTCATTTTGGGCTATTTTTTATTTTTTTCCTTAACATGACCTATTTTTATGTTGCCCAATAAAACTACCCAAAATTAAGATATGGGTAAGATCGTACTGATCCTACCGATCCTGTTATGATCCTACCACGATCCCACTTGATCCCGATTCTATTCTCGGTCTGGATCGTTTTGAACTTATAGGATCGTAGGATCATCCAGATCGCGATTTTGACAACTAAGAATGCAGCCTCGGCCACAGCTACGTACGTCGTGTCCTTATGAAGTGTTATAGGATCATTGATCTTGGGATAAAGACCCTTTTCAAACAATTAAGCCCTCCTAAGCTCATTATCAACACAATGAGTGGCGTAACGAGACAATTCCTCAAATCTCCTCTCATATTTTGCAACCAACCAATTTCCCTAAACCAACATAAGAAACTAGGCCTCCTTGTCAGCTTTGACTGTGACCAGGAAGTACTTTTTGAAGAACAACTCCTTAAATTTATCTCATGTCACCGGGTGATGGTCAACATCATGACGTCTCTGTGTGAGCTCCCACCATTTCTGAACCTCTCGTGCTAGCATCAAAGTTGCACATCCTACCTTCTGAGCATCCGAGCAACATACTGAAAATTTTGCTCTAACCCAGCAATCCATTCATCGGCTATAAGTTCAGTTGAGTGCCTATCAAACTCAGGTGGATTTAGCGTCTTAAACCTCCATATCAGTTGTACGTCTGGGCAAGGTTTTAAAAGGCAAAAGGCGGCCCCGAGGCGATTTCCTCTAAAGAGGCAAGGCGTAAGCCTCGAGGCGGAACGAGGCGTATGCCTCAATTTTGAAGGAAAAAACCCTAAAAGTCTTATATAAATCAGAAATAATTTATACCAACCATCTAATTAAAAAATATCATCATATAATAATTCTTTCATCACTAGTTATCACTAGTACATCACAAAAACGTAACAAAATATATGACACGAGAATAATTCTTATGTTTGCAGAACAAAAAAACAGCAAAGATGGTCTAATTAAATATTCACCACTTGCATAAAAGCATTCCCCACTTGTAGAAAAAACAAGCATCCATGTGTTCCCCACTATTTGCATAAAAAATAGCTAAATATGATCTATCTAAATACCTCAAACAGCAAAGAGAAGAAATGAAGTGGTGCAAAAAACCAACGAAGAAAAACCAAAACAGAGAAGAAAAAGGCATAACAGAGAAGAGAAGAGAAAGAGATGCAGAAAATAGAGAAGAAAGAAAGAAAAGAGAAGGAGAAGTGAAGATGATCGAAATACCTCAAAGGTAGCATCTATTTGTCGTCTTCTCTTTTTGGTGTCTTCTTCTTCTTTGTAGTATCCCCAAACCTTCGGGAAAGAGGCTGCTGGAAATTCCCCCTTTGTCTTCTTCGACTAAAACAAAGGGGAAAGGGTGTTTTAACCCACGAGTAATGGGTCAGGTCATGAAAACTAACTTGAACCATAGTAAAAATGAGGCTTATGCCTCATGAGCCTTAAGGCGTAAGCCTCAGAAGTGTACGCCTCATACAATAGAGGCGTACGCTTCTAGTGTACGCCTCATACAATAGAGGCGTACGCTACACCAGGGTTCCTTAGAAGCGTACGCCTTGGAACCCTGGCCTGGCGCCTCAAGGCACCCGCCTTGAACGCCTTTTAAAACCATGCGTCTGGGATTGTTTGATGTGGTTGTTCTGGTGGGCAAGTTGTTGCTGCCTGTCTCAACATCTGAAGGAATTCCTAAAACATCTCAAGCATGGCTGTTGGCGGGTTACAATTGGGTCAGTGAGCACGTGGCTATTGTTGTTCTTTGTAGGAGCCATCGCATTGGACCAAGAACACTCGTGACTTACCATCATGTTTAATCATTTACGCTTACATATAACATGAAAATAGCAACATGCCATACGGAGACAGAACCATGCCAAGACTGAGACCATAATTGAAAGAATTAACACTTGCCTACCTGACTTGTGAGGTGAGGGGGGAGTAGAGTGAGTGACCTTTGCTATGAACCTATAACCTTTGTTGACACTAAGGAGCACAATAGTTTGTGGTGGAGAGTAGTTGTAGCAATTATCCAATTCCTGACGATCATGCAGATGCTTGGTTAACAATACTAAATACTTATGCATTTATTGACCGGAAAAAAATTTATTCTCATCTAACATTTTTTCTAGGCTAGTTTTTAGGCAAATCATGTTGAACTAATATATCCATGGACAACAACAAGAATCGTAGTGCTAGTTTTAAGAGATGAGACATAGTATATAGCCCTAAAATCGAGCCCTGATAGACCAACAAGGCAAAAATTATTATAAGAGAACCAAAATGCATTTGAAGAAACTGAAAACACAATTTTACATTCTTGCAAATGCCATGTAATCTATGTTTTAAGCACCAGCTCTCAACCTTTTCACTCATGACTGGAAAATTTGCAGGGGAATTAGGAAATCCAAATATGTGACAGACAAGTGCAATCATGGCTGGACTCTGGCAGTTTCTTATCCATTCCTTGTAGTATTATTAGCGAGATATTTATATCAGGGTGACTAAATATGTCTTGGGGGAAGATCAGTCAGATCAGTATGCCTTAACCTAAGAGTTAAGAATACCCCGTGCATGATCACGGTTCTAAACAGCAGACGATCTGGTTAACAGCATTCACAATTTTATCAAAATTTAGGCTCACGATCAAAACATGAACATTTGACCATTTATCAGCCATTAATACACCTCCACCAAATGACTTTTTGAATGAGAAGATGGCAGAAAATTCAAAATTTCTGCAGCCCATCGCAAAATCTTCACCAACATAATCATCAAAAACTGACTCAATCTATAAGTGAAAGTCTTCATTTTCAGGTCCTCGTCAACAGCTTTCAATCGCCAACCAAACTTCCACGTTATTGTAAATATAAAAGAAGGCAATTTGATAGCATACACCGTTAAACTTTAACCAACAAAATAATCACATAAAAAAAAACTCGTCCCAACAATCATACTTGAACACCGGACGAGAAAGAAAATAAGAACAAGAACGAAGCACCGAAAACTAAATCAATTAAAATCAGAGTACAGGATTCGTCAAATTACCCCGATAAGAACATTATTTGGAGAGAGAGATCTATAACTCAAGTTTGAGTTCTTCATTTTCACCGTAAAGGTAGTGCAGGACGTAGGGGGTGACTCGGATTACAGCGACCCACGCACCGAACATAGCCACATGGGATTTTAGCTGCTTCAGAGCTGCAGCCTTGTCTGGCTTGCGCATAAACATTCCGGGAAACATTTTTTTTTCGTTTTTTTTTCTTGTAAGCGAAACAGGAGTGAAAGTTGGGAGTTGGAAAATAAAAGAGGAGAAACCCTAGAGATGCATGTATATCTCTGTTTCTCCCCGTGGCTTTTATTTGGGCCGTGTATTGGGTTTTTGAGAGAGTCAAAAATTGACCGCGTGTGAAACGGCACTACCTCCTTTCTTGCACTTTGGTCTTTTGAATTATCACTACTCCCATCTTTATTATTTTTCTTTTTTCTTTTAACCCACTATTTGGAGTGTTCACCGACCATTCGGTCGGTTAGTAGATACTTTCATAATAGAACAAAATTCACTAGTTACTTAAAGTATTAGTTCTTGGCTTTGACGACGTGATTAGCACCTTCAAGATGTTATTTAGGAGGTAAAAATAGTCAATCCGCTTATTAGGTATGACAATTAGGTTTTACGTATTTGGTGAAAACCTTTCTCGTATTGAGGTTCACCAATTACATATTTGGTGAACCCCTTCAAGAATTATTATTTTATACATATTTGGTGAACCTCATTACGAAATTGGTGAACCTCGTACGTAATTGGTGAACCACAATACATATTTGGTGAACCCCTCTAAGAATTATTAATTTGTATATATTTGATGAACCCCACTACGTAATTAGTGAAACCCAGTACGTAATTGGTGAACCACGGTACGTATTTGGTGAACCCCTCAAAAAATTATTAATTTATACGTAATTGGTGAACTCCACTACGTAATTGATGAACCCTAGTATGTAATTGGTGAACCCCAGTATGTATTTGGTGAACCCCTCCAAGAATTATTATTTTGTACGTATTTGATGAACATTACTACGTAATTGGTGAACCTCAGTACATATTTGGTGAATCCCTCTAAGCATTATTAATTTGTACGTAATCGGTGACCCCAATACGTAATTGGTGAGCCCTAGTATGTAATTGGTGAACACCACTACGTATTTTGTGAACCCCTCCAAGAATTATTAATTTGTACGTATTTGGTGAACCTCAATACGTAATTGATGAACCTCAGTACATAATTGGTGAACCCCACTACATATTTGGTAAACCCTTTCAAGAATTTTCTATATGTATTTGGTGAACCTCAATACGTAATTGGTGAACTTTAGTATGTATTTGGTGAATCTCTCTAAGAATTATTAATTTGTACGTAATTGGTGAACACAGTACGTAATTGGTGAACCGCAGTACGAATTTGGTGAACCAAAAAAAATTGTTACATACTGAACTTTGTGTGGCTCAGATTGCTCCAAAAGTAATCTAAATATCACAATGGCCCAGCATCAATGCCGGGAATAATATTCCCGACATTGTAAAGTTTTCCCCTATTTCATATCACATACCACAATCTCATTGACGATTTTATTTTGTTGCCTTTCACTATTCTTTTTGTTTTATAAATTAATTCTATGAAAACTATAGAGAGCACACGTCCATAACTCTGGAAATTCAATACTTGAAATTATGGACAATTATGGGTGCTACTTCGTATTCAAGAGTTGAAATTAAGAATGTGAAAAGATTATGTTTCTATTTAAATTTTAACAAGAAATTGACTAAGAGTGTATATGGGAGTGTGTATGCCTAGAAGCACTTTCATTCAATTAAATATCATTATTTAGCTAAAAGTTACTTGATATCTTTGTAAAAAATACTTGTATATACTTTCTGTAAGAAAATGAATGATATGTTTTATTGATAATAATAATGTATTACACTGTAAGCCTATAGATACAGAGAAATTAAGATTAAACAGAAAACGTAGACTGATGCTTGCAGATGGTACAACAGGCTAAAACAAAAATGTCTCTACAGATGGTGCTCACTGTCTTAGACGTCTAACTTCAAGATACTACAGTCTCTTGGAAGGAAGGAAGCAACACAATAATACTCTCTCGCTCAACAAACCCGAAAGTATTTGTGTTTCAGATATATGCTGTTAAAAACAAATCAACCAACCTGCTACCCACGAAATTAACCCTTAAATATGAGTCATTGTAACTGTCTATACAGTCACAAACATTGAATGGCACCTGCATGAAGCTCTATTAGACACCTCTTGAAGGCATTTGTAAAAACAATAGAAGGAACTAGGTAAATCAAGCCCAAGTGGCCCAAGAGCCCCCCTTAAAGACCTTTAAAGGTATCTATGACAATGTTTTGAACATCTAACCTCAAGGTCTCTCAGATTTGGAGGAGTCAAAGTCTACAAGCGGATATGCTTTTACACTTGGTGGAGGTACTGTGTCTTGGAAATCGTCTAAACAAACTTGCATAGCTCGATTGACTATGGAGTTAGTGTTCATTGCTTTAGATAAATCAGGATAAGAATTTGAATGGATAAGAAATTCTTTAGAAGATGTTCTTATATGGCTGAAATCAGTGACAATCATATGTATACATTGCGATTGCCAAACTGGAATAGCCAAGGCACACAATAAGAGATATAATGGTAAGTTGTGTCATATACGTCTACAGCATAATACTGTTAAACATTTTCTCTCTGCAGGAGTTATATATGTTGACTTTGTGATAACTAAAGAAAATCTTGTGAATCCGCTCACCAAAGGATTGTCTAGAGAGCAAGTAAAGATAACGTCGAGTGGGATGGGGATAAGGCTTTTATCAACGAGTTAGAGAAACCTAACCTAGCAATTGGAGATCACATGGACTAGGTTCAATAGGAAAACTAGTTGTGATTAACTCACTAAGAGCACCTAAGGAGAAATTACCTCCTACCTATTTCTAAGACATAACAGGCGTTGCCTGTAGAGAATATAAAGATTAATCATAGCTTTTAATAACACTTATAACTTGTAGCAAGTAGGAGTATGACAAGATACTCTTAATAAGTGATTACCTATGTGAGTGAGAAGCGAGACCGCTTCTATGAGGTTTAATAAGGTGAAATCTCTATAGCACTCATAAAATCAGGAATCGTTCATCGCTAAAAAGAGCACAACTACTAGAACAGATGTGTTCAGAAGTGAGTCATGTAACTTTTTTTGTTAAGGAGTACATCAACAGTTGATGAGTTTAAGACATCAATTTCAATTTTCAACCAAGTAATTCCAATAGTCTTTTACTAAGGATGGTTCAAAGGCACAAACTACCACTCCCCATGCAGTATCATTTCTACTGTGCTCATACGAAAATTGATATTTTGATTGTCCATTCATGTGAGGGAATGTTACACTTAATATGTTATGAATGTATATATATTGATTAATAGTTTAGTGATAAATATTTTTTGCATCACTGTAACCTTCGATTAGAGCATGGTACATGGTGTAATGGTACTCATAGTCTAAATATGTACCTCAAGTATCTTAATACTCTGAGTAAAGCATTTTAGTGATCAATTCATGGGTTACATGTATACCAACTGACATGATAAGCAATGTTTGGTCTCGTACGATTGGCTATATACATGAGACAACCAATTATTCATGAGTACTCTAATTGCGAGACACTCTCACTAACATTCTTCTTCAATGTAGATTTGGCGCCATAGGATGTTGGAGCAAATTTACATTTATATTAACCAAATCTGTTTAGCATATGTTCTATGTAATGATATTATGATAATATGAGCTCGTTTTGAGTTCTCGAGATCTTGATGCCTAGTATAACATTAGTTATGCCCAAATCTTTCATATCAAAAGTTTTAGTCGACATCTTCTTAGTCAACTTGATTATCGAAGAGTTGGATCCGATTATTAGCATGCCATCCACATATAAACATGCTAGAATATATGACTCATCCAAACTCTTTACATGGACACACTTGTCACATTCATTGATTTTGAATCCATTAGAAATCATAACCTTATCAAACTTCTCGTGCCAATGCTTGGGAGCTTGTTTAAGTTCATATAGGGACTTAACAAGTTTACAAACCTTTTTTCCATATCAAGGCATAACAAATCCTTCTAGTTGTTCTATATAAATTTCTTCTTCTAATTCACCATTCAAGAATGTTGTTTTTACATCCATTATCTCTAGCTTATGCAACACAATCATTATTAAAATTCGAATTGAAGTTATTCTTGATATTGGTGAATATGTATCAAAGTAATCCAGACCTTCTTTTTGTTTGTAACATTTAGCTACTCGTTTGGCCTTATACTTATCTATGGAACCACCCGGTTTAAGTTTCTCTTGAAAATCCATTTGCAGCCTATCAGTTTGTTGCCCGGTGGAACATCTACCAATTCCCAATGATTACTCATAATGGATTCAATTTCACCATTGACTGTCTCCTTAAAAGCTTGAGGCACATTTTCAAGCAAGTATGATTGTTATGTTCTTGCTTTCTTATTGCGTCTAGGCTCATCTTTTTTTATCACTCTTATTATTCAATGACTCATATTTCCCACTAGTAGATGCGGTCACCACACTAGGCTTGTGGGAATGCTTACATGAAAATGTATCTTCAAAAAAATACAACATCACATGACTGGAGATAATGTTTGCATGTACCTCACTGTTATCAGATTTATGTATAAGAAAACGAAAAGCACTGCTATTATATGCATAACCAATAAAGATGCAGTCTATGGTCTTTGGCTCTATCCTTGTTCTTTTTGGAGTCGGAACAACCACCTTGGCTAGACACCCCCACATTTTTAAGAATTTATAAGACATTAATCCTCCTTTCCATAATTCGTAAGGGGTCTTGTTGGTCCTTTTATGGGGTATTCTATTAAGAATATAATTTACCAAAAGCAAAGCTTCCCCCACAAGTTTTGTGGTACTCTAGAGTTAATTAGCATGGTTACCGTCATATCTTTTAAAGTTCTATTTTTCCTCTTAGTCACTCCATTTTGCTAAGGAGTGTAAGGTGCTATTACTTGGTGAATAATGCCATGTTGGGCACAAAAATCAGCTAAGTTCTAAGACTCATACTCTCAACCTCTATCACTTCTCAAAACTTTAATTTTCTCTTCTAGTTGATTTTTAACTTCATTTTTATAGACCATAAAGAGGCTTAAAGCTTCATCTTTACTTCTAAGCAAGTAAACATAATAATATCTAGTACGATCATCAATAAAAATTATAAAGTATTTCTTATCACCTCGAGATTACACCGTTTTTAAGTCACAAATGTCAGAATGAATCAACTCTAACTGTTATATTTTTCTATTATCAATAGAATGAAAATGTGGTCTAGAAAATTTAGTCTCAACACATGTTTCACACTTATACATATGATCAAAATTAATGTTAGGCAAGGCCCCAAGGCCCCCACCAAAGACCCTTAAAGGTATCTATGACAAGGATTAGGTTTGAACATTTGACATCAAGATTTCATCTAAAACCTTTACCACTAAGTTATTAATCAGTATATGTACATTCACAACATATTAAATATAACCCTTTCTCCCATATAGCTTTGTATTTTTGAAATATTCTTCAATGCATGTTTCTTGGAGAAGTGATTCTAGTTATCAAGATACATGTCAAACAAAAACACTTGTGAAAAATGTGTGAGCTAAAATAGTATATTTTTAGTGCATGAAAATGCTTTCAAACAAAATCATTCTCAAACTCACTATAAGAGGTTGGCATACTCTACTTAATTTGAGTTTTCATTAGTAAAAAGAAGAAAAAAAAGTAATCATCAATTTATCTATAAACTTTTAGCTAATATTATTCAATCATAAGTAATTAATCATCAAGTAATCATCAATTTATTTATAACCTTTTTATATTGCAATGCTCTCCTTAGGTACTTCTCTAAAACAATTGGTCATTATTATATTTTACTAGCGCCATGTTTTTTAATGTACGTGATCACACCTATTGAAGGAAGTTGTTTTTTCCGCCGCAGAAGTTTATTCATGGACATTTCTTTTTTGACTTTTCTCTAATTTTTCGGTTGGATTTATTCGTACATAGTATTTCATTTTAGAAAAATTTTACAATGTAGGGAATAATTATCTGGCATTGATGCTGGATTTTTGTGGTTTTTAGATTACTTTTCAAGTAATCTGGGCCACACAGACCTAGAAGGTAACCAATTTTTTTTCTTTTTCTTTTTTAGAAGGGTACACTAAATATATATTGAGGTTCACCAAGTACGTAGTGTGGTTCACCAAATACGTAGTGGATTCATCAAATATGTATAAAATAATAATTTTTGGAGGGGTTCACCAATTACGTACTGGGGTTCACCAATTACGTAGTGGATGTTCACCAATTACGTACAAAAGAATAATTCTTGCAGGGGTTCACCAATTATGTTGTGGGGTTCACCAAATATGTACAAAAGAATGATTCTTGGAGGGGTTCACCAATTACGTAGTAGGGTTAACCAAATACGTACAAAAGAATGATTCTTGGAGGGGTTCACCAATTACGTATTGAGGTTCACCAATTACGTATTGAGGTTCACCAATTATGTAGTGAGATTCACCAATTACGTACAAAAGAATAATTTTTGGTAGTGTTCACCAAATACGTGGTGGGTTCACCAATCACGTAGTGGAGTTCACCAAATACATACAAATTAATAATTCTTGGAGGGGTTCACCAAATACGTACTAGGGTTCACCAATTACGTATTGAGCTTCATCAATTACATAGTGGAGTTCACAAATTACGTTCTGAGGTTCACCAATCTATCCCGACGGTTTCTCTAACCAATACCGGCGGTTTTTGTACAATACCGACATTTTTTCGCCCAATACCGATGGTTTTGGGCCCAGTACCGGTGGTTCCTGATATTTTTTTCATTTTTGGCGGCTTTGTTATTTTTTCGACGATTTTACATCAATACAATGGTTTTTAGGACTGTTTTATGACGATCTTTCAACAAATTAGATTTTTTAAAATTGATCAGGGTATATTAGATGAATCATAAACAAATTTATCAAAATTCTTAATTTTTTACGTGAACATTAAGTATCTTCACTTATATTTTAAATTAGATTTGAATTTATGAATTGTTAAAACAATTGAACACTTATTCATAAACGCTTAATAATGTATTCTCGATTATGTTGTTGTCATTTTACAACAAGTATCAAGTAAAATAATCTTTTCCTACTACATTTTAGAAGAACACCTCGAAGAATGATTAATTTTATACGCGAAAAATTTTAGTGAACCCCTCGAATAATGATTAGTTTTATATGTGAAATATTTTGGTGAACCCTTCCAAGAATGATTAATTTTGTACGTGAAATATTTTGGTGAACCCCTCCAAGAATAATTAACTTTGTACGTGAAATATTTTGGTGAACCCTCCAAGAATGATTAATTTTGTACGTAAAATATTTTGGTGAACCCCTACAAGAATTATTAATTTTGTACGTGAAATATTTTGGTGAACCTCTCAAAGAATTATTAATTTTGTACTTGAAAGATTTTGGTGAACCCCTTCAAGAATGATTAATTTTGTACGTGAACTATTTTGGTGAAACCCTCAAAAAATGATTAATTTTTTACGTAAAATATTTTGGTGAACCCCTCCAAGAATGATTAATTTTGTACGTGAAATATTTTGGTGAACCCTCCAAAAGTGATTAATTTTGTACGTGAAATATTTTGGTGAACCCCTCCAAAAGTGATTAATTTTGTACGTGAAATATTTTGGTGAACCCCTCCATACCTAATCGTCGTACTGAATCGCCATACCCAATAGGCGAATCGCCTATTTTTAGCCCCTAAACGCCATCCTAAAGGTGATAATCGCATCGTCCAAGCCAAGTGCTAGTTTTATGCCTCCAATCGCCTATTTCATTCCTAAACGCCATGTATAAATAGGTGATCGCTAGTCTCCCTCCCAATCGCTAGATTTTTGGGCCTAATCGCCATTCTTCACAATCAACCGTAAAATTGATATTTTTGTAATTATTTACCGTATACTAGAAAAAACATCGATAAAAATAGAAAAAAACTTGTTATTTCAATGTAAACATTCATGATACTTAGTATATGAAATTAGATTAGATTAATTAAGGATTAATTAATGTTTTTGTGCTTTTGTGGCAAGTATTGAGCGAGATGGTTTTTCACCATTTATAATTATAGGTTGCGATATTATGATGGTCGGTAAATCATATTTATCAGTTTGACAAACACATATAACCCTCAAAGTCATATTCTATCTATAAATCGAACATATCCGTTAAAAGTTTGAAATTGAATATTAAATTTTGAATTTTGACCTTTTATTTTATAAATTATAACCTCATAAAATTTTGAAAATAACCTATTTACGTTTTAATTTATAAGCATATAAAAACCCTAAATAAAAAGAGATGTAAATTATGATAAAGCCCAAAATTAAGACTGAAACAACTTTTGGGCCTCTAAAAGTACTTAAAACAATGTTTTTTGGACCCCAAACTGGGCTGGGATGGGTAAACGTCATCGTACATGTAGATCTTTGAATAATCTTCGATTTTATATCTTACGGCTCACGTGGTTCCACTCGAGTCAAAAGTTACGTCATCATAAGTTTACCTGTGCATGGCACGATCGAATAGGGAGTATTGGGACCAAACGCATGTGTGTCTGGCGTTTGGGTCCCAAATACGACCTGCAGGCCCCAAACGCCAATCATGGTAGGCGATTCGCCAGTCTTGATTGACAACTCGTCATGTAGTGATGGCTTTTAGGTCCTCATTGTGGCGTTTGACTCTTAACAATTTTCACACACACTTTGCTATATTCACACACTCATATATTTTCACGCAATTAACAATTTTCAAATGCTTAGCCATTTTCACAAATTTTCTTATTTTTACACTTAACCATTTTTACACACTTGGTTAGTTTTTGCATATTTAACCATTTCTCATACCCTTAACCATTTTAACATATTTGGTCATTTTCATGTGCATACTCATTCTCACAACTTAGCCTTTTTTGCAACTTAATCATTTAACACATCTGGTCATTTCGTTATTGTCAAACGCTAGTTTAATATCTCCAATTGCTAAGTGTCATTTTCACATACTTAGCAATTTTTGCAACTTAGCCAATTTCACACACTTAAACATTTCATACACTTGGTCATTTTAACACATTTGATCATTTCATACACTTAGGTATTCTCGCACACTCTATCATAGTCGATAAATTATATATTCACACATTTGGTTAGTTTCACATAGTTTCATATACTTCTCATTTTCATGTAGTTGTTTTGCTACACTTGGTTATTTTTACACACTAATTCATTTTTACATGCTTAACTATATTTTTATGCACTAAGACATTTTTCACATACACTTAGCCATTTTTACAATTTCTCCCATACACATTACAATTTTCATTCACTTAGTAATTTTCTCACCCTTTTTCATTTTTATGTACTTGTTTTGTCACTTAGCCATGTTTTCATGCACTTAGAAATTTTCTCTACTTTGCCATTTTCATGTACGTGTTTTGATGGAACTCAATTATTTTCATTTACTTATTCATTTTCAGAAGGTACCCTTTTCATAGAAGTGTTTTGATACACTTAACTATTTTTATACACTTAGTCACTTTCACACACGTAGTCATTTTCACACACTTGTCAATTTCCATCACACGCTTGCCAATTTCACACACTTAGCTATTTTCATATAGTTAGTCATTTTGACACGCTTATTCATTTTCATATGCCAGGTCATTTTCATAAAAATAGACATTTTACACAATTTACATTTTTTATATACTTAGCAATTTAACGTACTTATTCATTTTCAAAACAAACCTCATATGTAAATATTTATGAAGTAAAAAATTTATCAGCATATAAGAAAAAGTAATTCGAATTCTTCCTTAAAAAAGCATCTCATTCATTAGTATCACTATTGAATAGGTAAACTATACTTCACTGTCACGTGGAACAAAAGGGACTCACCGAAGACTCATGAGAAGCGTCGAGAACAAAAGGGACTCACCCAGGACTCATGGCTGAAGTCGTGAAACATCTCGAGAATGGGAGATCATTGCCTCCAGAACGGGAATCGACATCTCGAGGATGGGAAACCATCGCCTCTAAAACAGGAACTAACATCACAAGAATGAGGATCATTGCTTCAAGAACAGGAACCGACATCTCGAGAACGAGGAATCATTACCTCCTATACATGACACAAGATCAAAACGGAAAGGAGGGTTCAGACTGACAGTCAAATGACCTTGATTGATTAGGTAAGCTGCATCACTTAGACAAGACAGATTGGTCAGTCACCAAGTGGTTCTGACTAATTGGCTCAGAACCACAGGGAACTGACATGTGGTAGCGATTGATGGGCGGCTGAGTGTGATAAATGCAAGATAAAGAATAAAGGGGATCCCACGAATGAGTGTTATCCTAGGTCTTACCTCATCTGATATTTTTATTATTATTGTTATCACCAGGCCTGTAAGTACAAGCACATGAAAAAGAAAAAAAAGGAAGAGACCTAAAAAACTCTCAACTAAAGGCACTGCCCTTCCTCTCTACTCTCATCAATAACTATGTAAAATCCTTTACATAAGTGAATATAACCAATCTTCCCGTGATTTTTCTTCCCTTTAAGAGTTTTCAACGTAAATGATGGTATTCTCTCATTCTCTTTAAATTATGATATTTATTATTTATTCGTACAGAGTTTTCCATACAGAAAAAAAATCCTTTACATTTGGTGCTTTCATTGAGAGAGAGAAAAACTCAAGAAATTCATCCCAAAATGCCAAAAACCAAATCAAAACACCCTCAAACAACGAAAGCGGGAACAGAAATGACAACGGGTTGGAAGCATAGATAGGAACGACAACAAGTACAAAATTGAAAATAGAACAGAAAATGGTAAACTCATTCCTTGCATATTGGATTGGCTTATTTCTATTACATCATTATCAACTTCTTGAACAAAAAAAGGAGGGGAGAACTTATTTGACTTATGATAAACAAAGTTTTGAGCTTTAATTCTAATTTGATTAAAAGTTTTGAGTTTAAATGACTTGAGAATAGGAAAGTCTTGAGAACGGATAAGTTTTAAGAACAAAAACGGTCTCGAGAACGGAAAAGTCCTGAGAATGGGAAAAGTCTTAAGAAAAGAAACAAAATTAGCTTGACAAATGAGAAACGTCTCAAGAACGGGAAAGTCTTGAGAATGTAAAAGTCCCAAGAACGGGAAAAATCTTGACAGTAGGGGTGAAATTATCTTTGATGGCGGATGAAATTATCTTGATGATGAAGAATTTTATGGTGGATTTCATATAGAAAAACAGATTATGTAGCACTGTAAGCTTCAGAAATTAAACTGTATTAATTGAAAGTCAAATACACGGTGAATCTTATATCATCAGAAAGATACAAAAGTATATTTATTGAAGAATTTTACTGAATTCAATTTGGAGCTCTCAATCAAAACTGGTGACGGGATAACATGCAGGCTGTCAACTCTCTCTTCTTCGACAATAGAACTAAGGGCGTAAGTCCTTGGGAGGGGCAATTCATAAGTTTTACTCTAAAAAGAACTAAGGGCATGCGTCATTGGGAGGGGCAGTTCATAATTCCTACTCTGAGAAAGAAATTAAAATGAGGACATGGTTCCACGGAAGGAGCCTAAGTCATTCAGAATTTCTACGGACGCTATTCTCATAAGAAACTAAGGGCATAAGTTCTTGGGATGGGAAATTCATAAGTCCTACTCTTAGAAGAAAATAAGGACATAAGTCCTTGGGAGAGGTAGTTCATAAGTCTTACTCTTAGTTCGAAATCAAAACGTGGTCATGGTTCCACGGAAGGAGCCTAAATCTTTGAGAGTGTCTACAGACGCCGTTCTCAGAAAATACTAAGGGATAAGTCCTTGGGAGGGGCAGTTCATAAGTCCTACTCTCAAAAGGAAATCAAAATGGGGCCATGATTCCACGGAAGAAGCCTAAGTCCTTGGGAGTGTCTACGGACATCGTTCTCAGAAGGAAATCAAAATGGGGTCATGGTTCTTTATTTGAATCTAAGTCTTCTTGGAAAGAAAACGAGGTCATGGTTCTTTATTTGAGTCTAAGTCCTTCTCTTGAAAGAAAATGAGTAGTTCGTAAGTCCCTCTTAAAATAAAAATGGGGCCATGATTATTTATTTGAACCTAAGTCCTCTCGGAAAGAAAACATGGGCCGTTCTTTGTTCGAACCTAAGTCCTTAAGAACATGCAGATCATAAGTCATTCTTTTATAGTGAGAACGGGGTCATGATTCTTTATTTGAACCTGAGTCTTCATAAATGAGAAGATTATAATGCATTCTCTCTAAAGGAAGTTAAAGTTGTATCCTTGAAAACGGATTTCACAAATGGAAAGATATTTGTTCTCTAAAAAAGATCAAAGTCATCGGAACGGATTCTAAACTAGAATTATTTGACAACAGATTCTAGTATGGAAACAACTATTCTCAAAAGAATTGGGAGGCAAAAATTTTCATAAGTGTCTGAGCACGGATTTCATTGACAGCTTGAAGTTGGTACGAGAATAAATTTGGATCTCCAAAATTTTGCTAGAGCCTTTTAAGAAAGAATGAAAAACAACAAAAAGGAAATGTCTTCATAACGGAAAAAGAAATGTTTTCAGAATGGAAAAAGAAATGTCTTCAGAATGGGAAAGTCTGGAGAACAGAAAAATAAATTTCTTCAGAACGGAAAAAGAAATGTCTTCAGAATGAGAAAGTCTGAAGAACAGAAAATGAAAAGTCTTCAGAACGAGAAAGTTTGGAGAACGGAAAAAGAAATATCTTCAGAATGGAAAAACAAAATGTCTTTCGAACGGAAAAGGAAATGTCTCCAGAATGGGAAGTATGGAAAAAGGAAAAGGAAATGTCTTCAGAACAGAAAAAGGAACATCTTCAGTAAAGAAACGCTGAGAAAAGAATAGCCGAGTAAAGAAATACAGAAAAGAAAAGCTGAAGAACGGAAAAGGAAATGTCTTCAGAACGGGAAAGTCTGAAGTACGAAAATGGAAACGTCTTCAGAATGAGAAAGTCTGGAGAATGGAAAAGGAAATGTCTTAAGAACGGGAAAATATTCAACACAGAAAAGAAAACAAGTTGAGAAAAGAACTTCAGAACAAAAAAGAAAAGAAGTTGAGGAAATACCTTCAGCTTAGTAAAGAAACGGTGAGAAAAGAAGAGCTTAGTAAAAGAAGGACAGAAAAGAAGAGCTAAAGAAGTAGAGCTGAGTAAAAGATGGCTAGGAGTAAAGGAAAAATAAGCGAGAAAAGGAAGGAAATTTTGAAAGCAGAAAAAGAAAATAAGGAAACGGGAGAGACTTAAGCAAAACTCAACTAAAGGCACTACCCTTCCTCTATTCTCTCATCAACAACTATGTAAAATCTTTTACATAAGTGAATATCAACAATCTTCCTGTGATTTTTTTTCCCTTTAAGAGTTTTTCACGTAAATGATGGTGTCTTTATTCTCTCATTATTTCTTTAAATTATGATCTTTATTATTTATTCGTAGAGGGCTATCCATACCAGAAAAAATCCTTTACAACTATATATTAAATTAAACATATATTTGTTGTCATAAATCCCTTCTAAACACTCTAAAAACACACTTCATGTATACATGAATTCCTTTCACAATATTTATAGACTGTTTTATTGAGAAATGACGACAGAGATGATTTTTAAATGACTGCTTCAACCACATCGTTTTTACCCTCGAGATCATGTTGCAATGGTTTCCCATTTCTGATATGTACTCTTCGTATAGGTCCTTCCATTTCTACAAGCTCTCTTTTATCAGCTCGCAGTCTAAACCAAGATCCAATCAAGAGGCTAATAAAGTATTATTTCCAGTCTTAAGGGGTCTAGACTATTTAGCACAAATTATATCATATAAGAAAGAAAAGCTACATATTTCTCCTTCATCCAGCTGCACATATTCATGTCTCACCTAATCAAACATTGAGAACTTTATCTAAAATTAATCATTTTTACAAAATTTCCCAAAAATATTCAAAGCAAAATACCATCCAACTCTGCTAATTAATCAAGTAACCCAGTTCTGTTTAGTTTCTCGATTTCTTTCCCCAATTAATCAAGTAATCCTAAAAGGTATATCAAGTTAATGATATATCCTAAAATATATACTTACATAAGCAAATTACTTAACACAACAGTGGTAAAAGCATTTACAATGTTTCAAAACAAGTAAGTTTCTTTTATAGTAATTTTTATTTTCATAAACACATATGGTACATCAAAATTGAGAGGTAAATCAATGAACAAAGAGGCACTTAACAAGTTTTACAAGGCTTTACCAAAGAGGTACTCATGAGCTTTGATTGTTCTACAATGTTGGCAACATCTCTATCAGATTATAAGCATCTAAAGCTTCCAGATGGTAACTAATTACATGTTTATTAGAACAAATATCACCACAAAGGTGGGTACCTCTAACACATTTAATCACCCACAATATAGAGTAAACACTACATGAGTTAAAAAATATAGCCACAAGGAGGATAAATCCAAGATTCGAGGTTTATAAAAAGAACTCTAATAAAAGGGAGAATACTAAATGATAAGATTATGTGTAGAAAGTTGGTTCCCAAGCTTGAAATCAGATAAGGGTGGCCTCATTAGTTAAATGGTAATGAGTACCTCAACGAAAACATAATAATAAACACAAGTATCAGGTAGGAAACTATATCTTCCAGCAACACTATAAGCCAGTCTTCATTATCTTCGTTTTAACAATGTATATGGACTTGAAATCCTTTCTTTCAACTTACGGAGGCAGCTAACATCACAGACATCCAGGCTCAAACCAATTAAAATGCATTCAACATGCTAAATCATTCACTTTTTTATTCCATACAACTTGAAATAAAAGGTAAGCAGTCACTACTTTTCTAAGGGATATAAAATTATCAAACTTGGTCAATCAATCTCAATTCATGCAAACCAAACATAGAAAACACATAACATCACATAAGTCAGTACATACCTCATCAATAGTCTAAGTTTTACGGTTTTGGTGCAGATAGTGATTACTTTTAAATCTCGTAAATACCGGTCCCTGAGAAACTGCAATGCGTAGCACATAAAAATGAGACCACCAATAACATCAATGACAAAAAATAAAAGGATTTACATAAAAATGAGACCACTCATTCATCTATAGTTCTACACAACTTTACCTTATAATGACCATGACTATATAAAAGTTCGACTGTGTTGCTGTAACCTTTCGAGACATATCTTATCCAACCTCCTTTTCCTAGTAATATAAAATTAAAATTAGATTCACTGAGATTTAAATAAACAAAAATCAAAGCAAAATATACAAAAACTAAGCAAAACATACAAAAATAAAGCAGAGCCCAAAATTCAAAGCAAAACATAAAAAACAATGCAAACAAGACACAAATAAAAAATTAAAAGTGTACCCATCCTCGATCTCAGAGCGAATGACAAACCTGAAAAACCGCAAATCAAAACCACATCATAAAGATTACACAATCACATAAGACAATCTAAACTTTGGCAGAGGAATTTTAAAAAGTACCTTGTAGGCAATAACAAATTTCCTCCTCTTTTTTAACTATATCAATCATGGAATCAATAAGCTCAGCACCTTATGAAAGGACCAGATCTGAGACTAAGCCATAAATTGCTTCACCTGGACCACCACCACCACCACTTAACGGTAAACCCAGTCCTACTGGAGACGATGAAGGTACAACAGAAGGGCGAAACGCTTTTAGGAAAGGGACGAACAATCATAGTAGAGAGAGTATGAGGGGGAGAAAGAGAACCGATGACGAAGCTTCTCACATTTCTCCTAGACGAGGAAGAAATTGGTCATTCACGTTGGATGATAGATTGATATTTGCGTGCCCTAGGTTGGTTGAAGCGAAGGGGAAGGGAAAAGTGGTCGCCTCAGGTGTAGAGTAGAGAAAATGGCATGTCCTTTTGGGTTGAAAATCACATGCCGGAGACAATGAAGAAAGAACACCACGACGAAGATAGAGAGCCTGAGTTTGGTGAAGAAGAAGAAACCATGCTTCGTGCTTCACATTGGAAGTTGGAGGAGAAATCGTGCTTTCGATATTTGGGTGCCCTATTTTTTGCGTTGAAGAAAGGAAAAATGGAGAGATGAAGGAGATGAAAACATATTCTACCAGTTTCAGAAGAACTAAAATTAAAAACCATCTAATGGCTGTGATTAATCTAGCCATATCCTACGATTAGGATTAATCACAGCATCAATGTTGGGAAAAAATTCCTAGCATTGAAAAGGGACCCTTCATTTTATGTTTAATCATACACATTCTCTAATTTCCAAATCAAATATATTTTATAATAGTTTGATTTTTTTTAATGTTGTAGTGTTGTATAATCTCATGCAAAGCATGAATATTTAACTAGTAATTTATTATACCTTTACAATGCTACATCATTATTTCATTAAAAACTGTTTATAAAATTCATATTTTGATTTATGTCTCTATTTCGTAATGAATTAGACATTACGTATGATACTTTGAATTTTTAGATTGACTAAATAATTGATATTGTAGTATTTTAAAAAAAAAAAAATCAGACCCAACCTTTAGAACGCGAGAAGTATATAGTTGTTCTTTTTCATCCACAACTTGGAATATGAGTTGAACATAACTAATTAGTTGCACTTTTCTAAAATATATTTAGGAATAGTGGATAAATAAAATTTAAGAAAATGCTACCAACATATTCTTATATTATCTTATATTTTTAAACACATTTCTAAAAAGTTGAAGAAGTAAAACTTTTATTTTATTGCTGACGTTTATCGTTTATATACCTCAATTTTACATAATTCATATAAATCCCTAGATGATATACCCTTGTTATCTACTATATGTTGGCCCCTGGAAATATAATTTTATGGCTCCGTCCATGTGAATATTGAATATGAATTTACGAGACGTTCAGTAGGGCTTGATATTCTTCAATTGTAGGAGTAAGATCAATTATTCCAAAGGTGAAACATCTGTACAGAGGGTCCCAGAAATGCATTAAAGCCTTAAGAACAGGAGCATTGACTATAACATACAGAAGATAAGTGATATGACCATATTTGCCGATAAACAAATTTTTCTGCTCCGGTGAAACATCCTCCCATGTCTTCTTCAACCTCTCCAAGTTAGTGTGTGAGAACTCTATCTTAGTGATTAGTGGTAGAAGAACGACATTCTCTTTTTCCAGACAATCTCCTTTTCGTTTCTACGTTTCCTCTGACCATCGGGCTCCTATAACTTGATCTTCTATCACACTCGGAGTAGAGATCATGGTCTCTAAAATATGAATGAATTGAATACTTCTCTACAATCCATATTATGCAACATGATGCATGTATGCAAAAAGGAAAGACGAAGTCAGAAGTGAAACAAAGGGAAAGAAAAGAAATGTTTAAATAGCGTAGGACATATATACATGAACAAAATTAATCAGATATCATAGTTAATCAGATATCATAGTTAAGCAGAGTCTCTATTTCTATCAAATATTGGTCATGAGATAGGCTTTAAAAACAAAATGCATGTATGGTTGGACTCACAAATCTCTTAATAGGCTCCCAGGTTGTCCTCACTATTATCCGAACGGAGTAACAGGGGCCCCCAAACAGTATTCCGAAAGGGTCGATCTGAGTGAGAACTTTCATGAGCCTGCACAGGAACCGTAGTTTCATAAAGGCATTCCATTACTCATTCTCGCTAATCCTAAAGGGAAAGCCCGGGTATATGGCAAGTGTATATGTGTGAAATTAGAAATTATGTAAATAAATATATTTCATAAAAAAAGACTTATGTACAACTACAGGCACGAATTAAAAAAAACAATGAATCATATAAACAAACAAATAACCATACAAAATGATAGCATATGATGAAATTTTGGTTGGACTTTCTATAGATCTAAAGATGGTTAGACCAATTGTTTCTCCCCAGTGGAGTCGCCAAGCTGTTGCAACCTGCATGCAACGCGGAGCGGCGATTGAAAAATTATTTTTTGAGAAAAAAAGAAATTCGGAGTCGCCACCAATCATTTTAGGGTTTGATTGGTCACCCAAATTTAAAATCAAATATTTCGGTTTGCGAAAATTTAAAGTTGGTTCGGGAGTCATTTGCGTGTGGGGAATGTATTAGCACCCCACGCCGCCCATTATGAAAAATGGTTACCAAATTTAATCAAATACTATCCAAATTATTTTTTTTCTAAATATAATGTTATAAAAATTCAATTTTGAATGTCCCATTTGGTATATTTTGCATCATAAAAATGAGCAAATAAACTACCTTCAACGAGTGGTATAAAGAACATTGAAAATTTATTTTTTTAAGCAAAGTGTTATTGGAGTTACTCTCGGTATCCTAAAAATAACTTAACACCTCGGTAATTCGAGAAATTTGGTATCCCAAAATTCTAAAGTCCGTCATCAGATTTTTTTAGTGAAAACTTAATAAACAAATTTATAAAATTTAAATCAAATCGTTATGGTTTTAATTTACGAGAGTCAATTTTGATGATAAAAGAATAAAATAATAATCACATCAAACCGTGACATATGAAAATAATACATAAATAAATAAGAAGAGATAACAACTATAAATATGGAAAAAAAAGAATAACGGAAATGAATGTTAGAGATGATAAATATGTATAATAAATTTTAAAAAATAATATGCAGGGTGAAAATAATGAAACAAGACGTGAAATAATTAAAAATAAATATAAAATAAATTACAACGAACTAAGAATATCTACTGAAAAAAATAGAAAAATAAACAAACATAAAAAACAAAAAAATATAAGCAACAAAAAAACAAAAAAAAAATTAAAGTAAAGAAATTTTTTTACAGAGGGTGACATCACCCTCTGTTAAGTGACAAAGGGTGACGTCATTCGCTGTCTTTTTTTTTTTAATTTAATTTTTCATTTTTGTACATATATAATTGTTTAGTGAATAAATTGATAATAATTTTTTTATGTGTAAAATAAATTAATCTATGAAAAAATGCTTAATTCCATACATGATTAGCGTGAGCATGCTTTTTTTACTACATGGTATATTAATTGCCATTTTTCTTTCTTCACCAAATACTAATCAAATAACAAAAGAATGATCATGAATGGTAATTAATTTAAACAAGTGTCACTAAAAATAAATAAATAATTTTGTTTGAGACATAAATATACCATATTTTATTTTTGGACTAGTTAGTTCACTAATTACCATTTTTCCTTTCTTCCTTCATTGCTAGGAATGATCATGGATGATAGCTAGTTTAAACAAGTGTCACTAAAGAAAATCCATAAAACTTTTAACACAAAATAATTTTTGTTTGGGATTTAAATATACCATTTTTTTATTTTGGACCACTTAGTTCACTCATTACCATTTTTCCTTTCTTCCTTTATTGCTAGGAATGATCGTGGATGGTAAATAGTTCAAACATGTGTCACAAAAAATGATGGTCAAAAAATTAAAAAGAAAAGAAGAGAAGACTTGTAAGAACATAAAAAAATCAAAGCTTAATATATTTGCATAATCTTGTATAGAGGTTTACTCTCTATTTTATGCTTTTTATGCATGAGAAATTATCATAGGAGATCTTTTCATCATTGAGTTAATTTAACACCCATCAAAATTTTATCCTCATTCTCATTGATTGAGTTGATGACAAAAAAAATCTCATCATCAAACCTGTAGAGAGATAAACAATATATGAAAATAGAACTTAAGATTAAAAGTAGGAGAAATAATAAAGAATGAGCAAAAAAACCTATATATGAAAAATGAAAGAAAGAAATATCAAATACATGAGTATGAAAAAGAGAGATGATTAATTAAAATGAACAAAATATATTGTAAGCCAAAATGTAAGAGATTTGAACTACCTTAATAAAAAGAAAATGAGAAGATAGAAGATGAATAAAAATGAAAACTCTCTTTCTTTCTCTTTTTCACTATTTTCTCAAAACCTCTCTTTCTCTCTCTAAAATCTCTTCTCTTCCTCACTCTCACAAATCTCTCATTTCAAGTGAAAATATCCCCTCTATTTATAGGCGAACTTAGGGATTCACTTTTTTATTTTTAGTCCTTGGACAAATTTTCTTATTTTTAGGCATTGGGCTATTTTTCAAATCATACATATAGTCTTAGACTAATATATGGGCAAAAAATTATATTTTTAAAGTATTAAATCGGACAAAATACGGTATCTACAAACATAGCATACTTAAAATACTTGAGAAAGCGAAGAAACTATTGAAACACCAACTCCAAGCCTTAATCGTGCTCTGATATCAGAACAGTGAAAACCCAGTTCCAATGAAACCAGTGAAATCCGAGCTCCAAACTATGAAACCCAAATCCAATGTTTGAACCCTAGAAACCCACCATCATCAACCAAACCTTTAGCCACATAAAACCAGAATCAATTCACCACAATCGATTCTCCAACAACATTGATTTACATAACACATAAACTTCAGATTTTGCATTTTGAATCATAAATTTTTTGAAGACATAAGATCGTACAGGTTTTCTAATAAACTCCATGTGAACAAAATCCAACTCGTTATGAAGATCGCGACCAAAATCTCGAGCGTCGTCTAGATCAAGATGTTGAACTTGAAGGATTAGCGAACTTACCGAACTAAAACCATAAATCGCAAGAAAAGCTTGGAGAAGAGAGCTCGATCGAAGTCGTCGAGGGAAGCTTCTGTTCACGTGCCCTAATTTTTTGTTATGGGAAGTCGAAGGAGAGAGGAGGAAAGGAGAATGAGCTGAGCTTCGTCTGAGTTTTAGGGGTTTTTTTATTATGGGAAAGGGGATATCGAAGGAGAGAGGGAAAGTGAAAGAATGATGGACTACATGCTCCTCCGGTTGTAAAATAATTTTATCTATAAACTCATCTAACGATTGAGATCATCTCTAATGATCAGGATTAATCTCAGCATCAATACCGGCATTGGAGAGTGCTCCCTGTTTTGAAGTTTTCATAATACAATATGATTTTGAAGTTAAAAAATAGTTGGAGTTAATTGAAAGAAAAAAAATCCTAAGAGGTCTCGAAAAATCATCAGAATTATTTAATTATTACAAAAAATTACGAAGGTGAAAATGATATAGTTGTGTCATATATTCCATACGTACAAAGTGCAACAATTTTAGTGCTCCACATAAGAAGTTCACATCATGACAGCTAAAGCCAAATGCTTTTTTGACTTTGATGGGTGCAGTGCACTCTGTAAGACTGTAACCCTTCTTCTTTTTCATATCATTGGCCAATATGATACGGTCTTCTCTTCTCTACTACATCAAATGATAAATTATTCTGTCAATTTTTCTCCAAAAGGAAGTATTATTTTCTACCTCTAGAATTGCGAATTTATGCAAAATAAATTCGTTAAGCATAAAAAAATAGCATTAGTCTTTTTTCTCTACTTATAAAAGGCTTTTCCCTTTAACAAAAAAAAAGCTTTTCCATTGGCATCAATTTTGGCCGGGATTTGGATTCACAACAATTGAAAATCTTAATCGTTTGATACTTCAACCTATAAAAATCGTCTGCTTAAATCTCAACAGTTAAGATCCCAAAAAATATTTTCTTTTTGTTTTTTCAGTTTAACCGTAGAGAACTTATTGCAGAGGATTTGCAATTTCATGGAGGACATGTGGGCCACCACATTAAGTCCCACGAAAGACTTAAAACGGTGGCTTTATTTCAGCTTTCGTGTACCCGCATCCACAGCCGATAATATAAAATCATCATGACGTGGTGATTACAAACAATAAGATGTTGTGTTAAGAAGGTAATGTCGTCCGTAGGAGATAAAATAATAGGGACCTTAAATTCAGAAATAGTGACGTGTCGCTCTCAAAGGGCCAGCATCGACAAATCGCATAGATGACCGGACAAAAGAGTCAAACTTTAGCATTAAAACATAAACGTACCTCAAAACGCCAACTTGCCCAAACCCAAACTCCCACACATTAAACCCACCCACCGCCCCTCACTCTGCCAAACCAATTTGCTCTTATAACGAAACAGAGATACACCATCATCAACCACCATAGATGCTCATGGTGATCCCATTCCCTCCTCCATCTCATCCTCCTCTCTATAAATCCTTCCAGTGGGCTCCAACCCCATCTCCAGCCCCAACCCCAGCTCCCGCCATCACTACCAATTTTGTCCAGCAATCATCCTCACCACCACCCTCACGATTCCCAGTTGACTTCAGTCCACCGTTGATTGCCATGGTTGTTGTGGTGGCTACTGCCTTTCTAATTGTCACCTACTCTCGTCTTATTTCACGCCACGTCATTCCGCCAATCCTCCACATACTCCGCCGTCCCCACCACCGTTGGAGGCGGTGGCGCCGTCGTCGACGCCGCTCTAGGTCGTATCTTCCTTCATCTTCCGGCGGTGACCTTGACTCGCTACCTTACGATTCGCCTTTTTTTGACCCCAACGACGCCTTTCCCGTGTTCTCACCATATGGACTGGACGAGTCCGTCATTAAGACCATCCCTCTCTCTATATATACCGGGAAGAATCACCGCGACAGCCGTGACTGTGCCGTTTGCCTCCTTGAGTTTGAGGAAGACGACTACATCCGCACACTCCCTGTTTGTTCACACGCGTTCCATGTTGACTGCATAGACATATGGCTTAGGTCCCACGCCAACTGTCCCCTCTGCCGCGCTGGAATATTCCGTCCAGAATCTCCATTCATGCCGGTGATGGCCGCCAGAATAAGACCAAGCCTGGACGATACGATCTTACGGAGCATCATCCTTGAGCCACTCGCCCAAGCTCCACCCGCATTTCGATCGGCCGTCCCTGAGATCACTCCGTGCACTGAGGAACTGCATATTAGCAACTCGGAGGATCGCATAAACGGCCGCGATTTCTTATTGAAGCGATCGTATTCATTTGGATTCGAACGGAGCTTGGCGTCGGAGAGGATGATGTTGGAGCCTGCAACAACGTCACCATGGCGGTACCGCCGCGGAAGCTTCTGGAGCAAACGTCCATCACCGTTTGGATCATTAACGAAGCCCAGAGTATTCTCCTTCAGATACTACAGGGGAACGAAATCCCCGCTCTTCAGAAGAAGAGGATTCTTTCCATTATCGGAATCAAGAGTGAGATACTCTGGCGAAGGCGGCAGGTCATCGAGGCGGAGCAAGTCGATGACGAGCCCCATGTTTATAAGATCGTTAGGAGGGCCTGGAGGATCAGCGGCGTTCTCATCAAGCCGGCTAAGATGTGGGGATCCCGAGGCGTTGTTGTCACCGGAGAGATTCAACCGAAGATAGTGGAAAATTTTAAAGATGGAGGTGGAGCCATCAGGCATCTAAGAATGGACACGTGGACGAACACGATTGGAAGATCGTCTAAAGTTGGGGATGGAGAATGGACGGTCGGACATGAGGTGGTGACGGTAAGTGATGGGATATTAATGAAGGTGGGGGGCTCTGTGCATGGGAGGGGAAAGAGAGAGAAGGGGTGGGAGAGTTTTTAATGAGATATGTCTGGCAATTTTGTAGATATCAATTAATGGTGAGGTGGGGAGAGGCAAAGGCATTTAATGAAAAAAATTGACGACACACTCAACCAAGCCAAGACTCTCAATCTCTTAATTAATATTTTCTCAAACCCTTTGTGTCTCTCTCCCTCTAGATTCTCTCTCTAGGGTGCTGGAAATGTGAAATATTAAAATGGATAAATGCGTTTGGGAGACTTTTTTGAGGGAGAGATTGATTGGGTTTTGATTCTTTCATTGTTTGCTATTGGTTTCAACGTACGGTTAATATTTTGAGCTTTAATTAGCCTCCGCTTTGGTTAATGATTAGTCTGTTTGCACATATCGGGATTCTTTTTTGTTGAGCAAACAGAACAACTCATGTTTGATTTTCGTAGTTCAATCAAACGAATAAGGTTAGAACTAGAGTTTTTTATTCAATGCTCCACATCGACTTAACAGACCATTTTAGGTTTGTGGATCTAGATTTTCTATAGTTACGAAACAACAACAAAGACGTAATTTACGTCTAAACTATTTAACTATATCTGAACGACTTAGATCAAGTTTGAGAAAGAAAAAAGTAACGTAATTTTATTTCAAAATTGATTTTGTAGTTGAGGTAAATCTATTCCAGTTCAGATTCGAATAGATTATCAAATCTGGCCTAATTGCAACTTACATTGTTCCCTACTTATTTTAATCCATGTATTATGTGTACTGTTGACCGGCACTAATTCTGTAATTCACTTTTCTTTTTTCTTGAAATTCTTTGTCCGTTAACTCTTTTTGGGAGGGTTTCTAATTTATATCTTCTAAGAATTTTTTACTACATTACTTGTTTAAATGAGTTTCTTCTTGATTAATGACAAATATATACTTTTAATTTGCTGCAAGATCATTAGATTAATCACAAAGATTGTCATTCAGCAACAACATCAATTATGAAAAGTTGTCCACCAATCTAGATGGAATGTGTGAATAACGATAGTTGTGCAACATAATCAATAACTAGATATGAATAGTGGGATGTCACATACATATAGTGAGCTATAATAATGACTAAAGATCTTAACATAGTTAAATTTAGTACGGTATGACATGGTTACGATCTTATATAGTACCTTATGCCTAATGGACTCTTTTGAGCCTTTAAAGTATATTTTATATTATGACCAATGTAACAGTTGTCCAATACATGTGGCTTAGTTAGCTAGCTTATCTTCTCCTACGACAATTTGGATTAAGAACTAGGGTAATGTGAAAAAAATAAGGCCTAATAACGGTGAGTTGAATCAAGGGTGGCAACCGTTCCAAAGCTTTTATGCCACCATTTAGGCTTTATTTAATATAAGAGAATGAAATTCAACCAAGAGACTTCTAGTTTTGCTTAAGGTGAGTACTAAGTAGCATACTAACTATGGTCTCATTGCACATATGTATCGAATTTTCAATTTTAAATTGATTCGCTTCCTCTAACTTATCTCATTTAAACTATGCCCCCTTTCAGATTTTTTTAGTGGGAGGAAGAGTGTCGCTATTGACCCTAGTCAAGCTGTTAATTTTTATGATGAGAAAAAAATATTTGACTAATGTTTTTATTTCGTATGCTGAAAAATTATCAAGTGAAAAAAAAATACAATACAAGCAATTACGAAGAATTAATCTGGTGTTTCAAGGAAAATACTTTGAACCGGGATATCTTTGGAGGTGAAATTGGTCAAACTGGTGGGAGATCGGTCAAAGTGGTTGAAATCAGGCAGACTGATTGAAAATGATTAGACGGTTTGCTCCCTATCGATGTATCAGTCTGCAATTAAGGAAGATATTCCTTAATTGTCAAATTGTCCAACCAGTAGGAGAAACAGATGCAATAGTTTAACATAAAATGATTTTTTTGTTGATTTACGGACTGGTGCAATCGATTCTCCAAACTGGTCTGGCCGGTCTCTACAGTGTTATGACACCTATAAATACCCCCATAACATTTCACTCTTTAACACACCTCTTGACATCTCTTCACTCCTCTTCAAAAAAGTTTTGTAAAATTTTATACTTTTGAGAGGCTTGTATTTTAAGCGTTGAATTGAGAAAAATATTTTAGAGAGAAGCAAGAAAATACTATAAGTAAAAAACTGAGAGATCTATTCTTTAAGAGAGTGAGTGATTTGGTAAGAAATCAAAATCTTGATCGAGCTGCATTATTAATGTCTGATGGTACATAAACCAATAGGGTTTATAAAACTTTGATCTTCGCCTTTAAAAAGATCGCGAGGTAAAAAAATTCAAGTGGAGATCCTTAGAGTGTGGACATAGGGATATATTTTTCTGAACCACATAAGAATATTATGTGTCAAATTTATATCTTCCATACTCTTTTATTTGTGTGCACTTTACTTTCTGCCTATTTAATTTCTAGCACGTGTATTATTCCACACTTATATATTGCGCTTTTTTATTTAATTATTGACTCGTAGAAAATTGAGTCTCATTCTCGATCCTTTAATTGTTGGTTGAGTTCGTTTAATTTAATTACGTGATTATTACTTAATTGTTTATTTATAACAATTATCTTTTATTTCAAGCAATTCGATTTTTAGTTTAAAGATATTTCTTTTTAATATTTTTCCATAATAAAAGGGCATCGTAACGGTCATATAATCGGTATCAAAGCTTGATACTCAAATATTTAAGGCTTAATTGTCTTGAACTACGACATCACCTTTTAGTTTTCATAAAGGATAATCGATTTGAAGCCTCTATGTTTTTTATGGAATAGATTTTAATTTTAAAAAAATTATAATGAGAACGTTCATTTAATCTTTTAATTATAATTTATGAAAAATTATTGAAAATGGTCCTTACGTGCCAAAATCACAAGATTTGACCAAGAATGATAAAATTAAATTATATTTAAATACTCCAACCATAAATATTTTATATTGTGCATTAAATATAAAATAATATATAATCGTATGTGTTAATCTACAAAAGATATTTGACATGTATTAGAAATCACTCATGAAGGCACAAATGAGGTTAAAGACTATAAGATTGATACTCTCATGCATGAATGTGAAATGTTTAAGATGCGTGAGACTGAAAGTATTGATGACAAGTTTGCACGTTTCAATAGCATTGTAAATTCTCTCAAAACTCTTGGTAAGACATTTACTAATTGTGATTCGGTGACAAAAGTTCTTAGGTCGTTATCAATATTATAAGAGAACAAGACAATTGTTATTCTTGAAGCGGAAGATCCTAAGACACTTTCACTTGGAGAACTCATGAGATCATGTAAAAGGAAGAAATCTATTGTTTGAAACCACATCCATTGAGAGAGAAAATGAAGAAAAAGATGTAGATCCAATCTAAATTACAAAGTAGCTTCGAAAGATACTCAATAAGAAAGAATCACTTCAAAGAAGAAATCTAAAAAAAGAGAAATTCGATTGACAATGAACATGAAAAGGTACATCTGCGCATAATGACACACACGGACAAGGTTAGTAAATCCAACCTTCAAAATAATCTTAGTTTTCAAGAAATCACATGAAAAATAATTTTTTTGGGGTGTGTATGCGTTTTAAAAAATTAAAACTTTTACTTAAGAAAAGGTACACATTGAGGGTGAGATTTTTTTAAAACGTCATGTCAATTTTTTTTTATGATTTCATAGGGAAGGAAATATAGTTGATCTGGGAGAATTTTATTTCATATTAAGAATTTGCAAAAGGGGAAGATTTTTTAATTTTTAAAATTTAGAGATATTATTGCATATGCTTAAGGAAAGTTTATAGTTAATATTTTTGCTTACAATCAAATATTTGTCATCATAAAAAGGGAATATTGTTGACCCTAGTCAAGGTGTTAATTTTATTACGATAAATAATTATTGATTAATGTTTTATTTCGTGTGCAGAAAAATTATCAAGTGTAAAATAAAATACAATACAAGATTTATGAAGAATTGATCCGGTGCTTCAAAAAAATTATTACACACCAAATAAGGATCGAATTTGAGAAGTTATACGGACTAATTCATCACAAAAAGCGAACAAAGATAAAAACGGTCACGACCCAAAAGAGAATCAAGCCGTACAAGAAAAGGAGACAAGATATATTGAACCAATACATATTTGGGGGTGAAATCGGTCAAACAAGTAAGAGACAACTTATATTGGTTGAAACCTGTCAGACCGGTTGCTCCTCACTGGTGCGCATGTTTATAATTAATGGACACCTTCCTTAATTGTCAAAGCGGTCCAACATGTAGGAGAATTTGGAGCACCAATTTGACATAAAAGGAAATTTCATTGACTTAGGGACTGGTGCGACTGGTTCTCCAAGTCGGTCCGGTTGGTTGCTACAGTGTGTTGCCACCTATAAATGTCCCACATCGTTTTACTCTCCAACACATCTCTTGACATCTCTCTACTCCTCTCCACGAAAACTTGTGAGAGACTTTTATTTTGAGCGTTGAATTGAGAAAAATATTCTATAGAGAAGTTAGAAAATACTATGGGCGAAAAAAATTAAGAGATCTACTTTTTTAGAGAGTGTGTGATTTCATAAGAGATCAAAATCTTGGTCAATGTCTGATTGGCACCATAAACTAATAAGGTTTGAATATATTTGGTCGTCACCCTTCAAAGGAAGATTCTTGGAGCATGAACGTAGGGATAGATTTTTCTGAACCACATAAAAATATTGTGTGTCAAATCTCTTTCTTCTCTACTCTTTTATTTATGTGCACTATTTTTGGTGTTTAATTTTCTTGCACGTTTATTATTCTGCACTTTAATATTCCACATCGTTATTTAATTATTAACTCGTAGTAATTTGAGCTTCATTATTGATCATTCAATTGTTGCTTGAGTTAGTTTAACTTAATTGCATGTTCATTGCTTGATTGTTTACTTATGACAATTATCTTTTATTTCAAGCAATTTTTTCAAGTTTAAAAATCTTTCTTTTTGATATTTTTCCTTAAAAGGATGTCATATTGATCGTATAACGAGAAGAGAGCAAGATCAAGATGAGCCACTATGATAAACTCCTTTTTTAGTGGTTGCCATTAAGAGACAAAATTCACGCTTTTTCCTTAAGGACTATTTGTTTTGAGTTATCTGCTTGGTAGAGTACGTGGTAAACTTATTTTCTAACACTTTCCCACGTTTGTTTTCAGTGTTCGTATTTGGTATGGTAAAGTTATTTAACCTGATTAAATGACAATCTCACATTATTTTCTGTACTACTTTCCCACAAAAATCTACTTGACCAAATAAATTTTCCAACTCACTTATCCATCTTATCAACATATTTACGCATTTTTCAAAATATCTTTTATTTCTCATATTCCCATAAAAACATCATCATTATTTTTTTTATATTTCTCCCTATTTGATTTGGGTATCTTATTTTTTTCATTACCAAAGCCATACCTAAGGTTCATAAAAAAATCTTAATCCTGAAATCTTGCTTGATCGCGTTCCGGTCCAGACAAGATCAAATCCGTACCATTCCTGAATCTGAAAATTTTTCCTGTACCAAATCCGCTCGAGTCGGGATTGGGACTTGATATTTTAAACTGTTCATATTTTTGTCCCACCCGATCTTGTTAAAAAATGATCATCCCGTAAACCCGTTCTGAGACTCGTCCAGTGAGATTAAGATATTCACATCAATTGTAATGAGTGATAGAAAATATTATATTTAGAAAAATCAAGAATATACATGAACTCTTCATATATGCATAATATAAAATTTAAATGATTAAAAATAAGCGTTCGTAATCTTAATAAAAATCTTCGAACTTAATAGTTAATTAAAAAGAAGTTCTATGTATTGAGTGTTTGCTTATAAGATATGAAAATTAATAAGGTAATTTCGGAGAAAATGATCTACATGCATTTTTAGTAAATTTTAACAATCTTTCATTTAATTTATTTGTATGTTTGTTTAAAAAAATTCACATATTTGGCCAATATAATATATACCAAGTTTTAATAAAATCATTATAGTTAGAAAAAAACTCAATTTCATCTCAATTAAATCTACCTTACCAAAATATTTTTGACATTTGGTAAATAACATGCTACGTCAGTAAAAATGTTAAAAATATTAATGATGGTTGACAGAATGACCACATAGATACTATGTGGAAATGTTCATGATGGAATTGAGTTGTTTTGAATAATAATGGTTACGTTGAAACTTTGTATAAGGTTAGTGGCAAATTATGTAATTCTCTAAAAAAAGTATTTGTACGTTGTATGTAAAAATTTATTTTATCTTTTGACGTAGCAAATTTGATTTTATTAGGGTGTTAATAAACTAGTTAATTTTTTAGTGTATATAATAAAATATATACAACATCTCATTTAATTAGAGTTTAGAAATAACCATTAAAAATATATATAAATAATCAATAATTTAATTATTCTTAAGTTCTTTATACAACTTTTTCAACAACTTTACCCACTTCAATTATACCAAACAAGATAGTGTAAAATTCTCACTAACTTTTCAACTTAATCACGTGTCACCAAATATGGTCATCTCAAAATTTTATCATCTAACTTTACCATTTAAACTTATTCATCCACTTAACATTTCCAGTATTCTTATTTAATCCACACCAAACGGTCCCTTAGAAGTACGGTCTCAGAGCCTCTTCATTCCAATGATCATGATGAAGAATCCAATATCTCCTTTAGTTTATGTATAATTACATAACTATATTTCAGAACAAAGTAAAAGCTGGACCTTTTTGGGAAAATATTCTATAGACTTATTTTTACGTAAAATGACACTAAAGAGATGTCCGTATAAATTTAAAGCTAGGTGCCCGTGTAATTAAAATAAACCAATGTGAGATTGGTGTAATTAAACGTGTAAATCATTAAGATTAATAACTATATTTTCATTATAGTTATCATTTTATTTTATTTGTTATTTGTATTTATACATGCAAGATACATAGCTCAGACATCTATAGATGAACAAAGAAAAAAGAGATTGTAGATGTATCAAATTAAAAAAAGGGTATGGTACCCATCTAAATACACTCTGAAAACCAAGTCAGGAAAATGTTTTAGCATAGTAATAGTACTGAAAAGCAAGAGACATTACGTTTCATTTTATGAAGTAGGCACCATATTCTTTTAGAGTGGGGATGTGAGAACTAGAATTAGTAAAGACGATCTTGGTACATTAGAAAACGTGCAAATGATTTTTGAGTATTTCCTAATACTCCTAGATTACGGAGATGCATTAGGGAAGCCCTTTTGATAGGATGGCTGGGTTTGATTCCTTGATCATAATGAACACCCTTCCTTCAATGGGAGTCACCATCGTATGGAGCTTGGTGACATCACTCGGTGATCGCCTTTATGTAGACAATGTCATGTGCCATTCGGCCATCGCTCATGGAGACACTGCCCTATGTCATTTGGCCTTCCCTTAGGCGGATTCTGGCCCAACAAGAGAATATGATGGAAACTGACCTAACCCAATAACCATCGACAAGTTTATCTTGGACTAGGACCAAAGTCATTTTTGACCCTCTACGGTTTTCCCCATTACCTGAGTTTGACTGGAAGTAATTCTAACTATGTCATCTTGGAATAACTTTGTCTCGTTTGGTCGTGTACGTATGAAGGGATGCGTCTGGGTAGTAAACGAGATTGGGGCTAAACGGTTAATGTATAAGAATTAGTGTATTAAATATATTATGTAGACAGACTTACATTGGACACTATGTAGAGTACCTGGTTAATGTGCTAGTGCGTTTGAAATGCATTGAACGGACTGATGAGTTTGATTTTCAGTAAAATAGTTAAGTATTTTCCGTGAAATTCAACATGAACGTGACCAAGGCCGAATGCCTAACATTTTGGAGTTAGGCCCTTTGATGGTGATGGCCATAGGAGCAATATAGTTGTACACATAACATTGTGGATGTAGGTCTTTTGAAGATGATGGTCATACAAGCGAAAAGGCCTCGTGTCGAACTATGTGGAATTTGGACTTTAGTGGGCAATTTTCACATAAGTGATGTAGTTGTGTACCAAACATTAGGACTCAAGGTCTTTTATGGGCTATGTGAAGATGTAGAGACAACATGTTTTTGACTTTATCAAAGAAGGGAAAGTATACGATATCGGGCCAGTATGATACCAAAGTACCTCAAATACTTATGATGGTACCATAATATGTTGAATAGTAAAGAACCAGTAACACATTTGAGGTGCCCACAGTAGAGTACCATAAATGTATTGTATGTACCTTAAATTTATTGTTAGTATCACACTGTTCAACATATTTGAGGTACCTAAAATGATACCAGCCTGGTAGTGCATCATTTTCCTATCAATGGAATAAAGAATTATAGTTGAAATATAATGAAGCTTATGATGCACATGATCCAACTTCTTCTCTTTCATATATTCTCAAGCAACACGAATTTTTGTGCTTTAGCAAACGCTCACTCACAAAGGCTGTTGTGAGTCAAAGAATCAGAAATGGAGAAATGAAGAAGATGAGAGAAAAACATGGGCAAATAGGGGAGGGAGAAAGCTTCGATAAGTCTATGTATTAAGCAACTAACATTAACCTTATTATAAGCCTAAGTTGTCTATTTATAGACAAATACATTAGCTGATAAAGAATAACAACATGATTCATTAGTAGGTTAGCTAGGTTAAACAATGTTACTTGACACCTAACTAACTACTAACTAACTATTTTCCCTCTCTCTATTATCCCCCTCAAGTAAAAAGGGGATTTCACCACTTTGAGCTTGGAGACAAGATGATCAAACTAAGTTATTGAGAGAGCCTTAGTAAAACTGTCTGCTACCTGATCCATTGAGGGAACAAAATGTATATCAAGTTGTTTATGTAAAACTTTATCTCGTAGAAAATGTAGGTCAATATCGATGTGCTTCATACAAGCATGATTGACAGGATTTGTTGTAATGGAGGCAGCTCCCAAGTTGTCACATCAAATAATAGGTTTCGTAACTAATTGAACATGAAGCTTGGACATAAGGTATTAAATCCATGACATTTCAGCTAAGGTGTTGGCGACACTTTTGTATTCACTCTCGGTACTGGAACGAGAGACTACTTGTTGTTTCTTGGCTGACCAAGATATTAAATTGTCATATAGGTAAATTGCATAGCCCCCTATTGACCTGTGATCATCCACATCACTGACCCAATCAGTGTCTGAGTATACCATAATGGCAAGCTTCTGTGAATAATGTGTTACAAGTAAGTCTTTGTGACAAGTGTCTTTCAGGTATCACAAGACACATTTGCATGCTTGCAAATGCACTGCAGCGGGAGAAGAAATAAACTGACTCAGTTTATTTACTATAAAGTAGATGTTTGGATGAGAGATTGAAAGGTACTGAAGAGAACCTAAAATGCTCCTAATTTAGTAGCATCATTAAACAGGTCACCATTTTTACTCCTGAGCTTCACTGAAGGTGATGCTGGAGTAATGCATGGTTTGGTTGTGCTTATGGAAGCTCGAGATAGTAAATCTTCAATATACTTAGTCTTTGTTAAGAACAATACACCATTGGTTCTTATGGCTTCAATCCCTAAGAAGTGATGAAGAATTCCTAAGTCTTTGAGAAGAAATACTCTGTTGAGTCTTTGAACAATCTTAATTACAAGAGCCTTATCATTTTCAATGATTAAAATATCGTTTACATAAACTAGAGAGTAAACTAGTTTCTGTTGATGTTGCAGCACAAACAATGAGTTATCAGATCTGGAATTTATGAATCCCAACTTCAGTAAAGTACTTTTTAAGATGTCATACCAGGCACGAGCAACCTGTTTAAGTCCATATAATGCCTTTCTGATTTTACATACCTGAGATGGTCTTCTGTGATTAATAAACCCCTCGAGTTGGGGCATAAAAACAGTCTTCTCAAGCATCCCATTGAGGAATGCGTTATTTACATCGAGTTGTCTCACCTCCCAGCCCAGATTTACAGCAATGGAGAGGATAACTCTCACGGTAGTTTGCTTCATAACAGGACTGAACGTCTCACTATAATCAATCCCTGGTTGCTGATTGAAGGCTTTGGCAACAAGGCATGCTTAGTATCCGTGAATGTGTCCAGTTGCATCTATCTTTAAATTGAAAATCCAATTGTTCCCCACTAGGTGCATGGAGTTATTAAATGGAACAAACTAATGTTTTATTTTCGCTCTAAAGTATGAAATTCATCCTTCATTGCTCTCTTCCATTGAGGTATAGTTAGAACATGTTGAACTAAAGTAGGCTCTCTAAAGAAGGCTCTGAGGAAATGTCAGAAAGTTGAGTAATGAGAGTTTAAGGCTTAAAAAGTCCATTTCTGGACCTTGTAAGCATGAGATGTTTATGAAGGGACAATTTTAGAGCTTGGACAGGCTGAACTAGTGTAAGGGATGAGTTGGTTGAATGAATATCAGTGGGTTGAGCAGAATTGATAGACACATTTAGTGTGTTTTGCATCAAACCAATGAGTGATATCCTTTGTGATCACTAGAATAACCTATAAAATGCATGGGAAGATTTATTTTCTACTTTGTGTGCATTGTATGTGTTCTCAAGTGAGGGAAACATCACAACCAAAACTTTTTAAGAATGAATAATCTGGTTTTGTTAAGAAACATTTCTACAATGGTGAGACGTTATTAAGAACGCTTGTTGGCATTCTATTAATCAAGTATGTGGTAGGAGAGAAGGCATACCACCAAAAGGAGAAAGGTAAGGTAGTCTGGGCTAGGAGTGTAGTACCCGTTTATGTGATGTGCTTGTGCTTCCTTTCCGCTCTCCCATTCTAATTGTGAGTGTGTGGACAAGAGTGTCTAAAAACTACCCCATTTGATTTAAGAAATTGTTTGAAAGCTTGATGTCCCCCTAGTCAGACTGAATAATTTTAATGGTGGAGTTGAGTTGTTTCTCTATCATAATTTTAAAGAAAGTGAACACTTTAAAGGTTTCAGACTTGGCTTTTAAAGGATAAATCCAAGTATAACGACTGAAGTCATCTATAAATATGATGTAGTAATGAAATCCTTCAAGGGAGGGTGTACGAGAAGGCCCCTAGAGATATATATGTATGATTTCTAAAGGTTTGACAGTCTTGGTTTCAGATAGAGGGAATGACAGTCTATGACTTTTACCATAGTGAAATGAATTGCAAAATTCTATGTTATTTTTGTTATGAGGGACATAACACTCACTAAGTATTTGAGCTAGTACCTTGGTAGAGGGATGTCCTAGTTTGTTGTGCCATACATTCAAACCAGAACTGATGAAAGCAATGAAAGCAGCAAGTTTGTTGTATTCTGAACTAGTTATTGTTACACTTATTTTGCAGATCAGAAATTTCAGCACTTGACATGATTACTGATGAACTGAAAGTTGTAATAGAATTTGAACAAAAGGAATTGAAATTAGTAACAACATAAATTGATCTAGAATCAGAATTGTAAGACAAAAATCTAAGTATAAAAGGAAAGTTCTGTTTGATGCACAAATTATAGGTTAGTCCAGCTCTTCTTCCTCTCACTGGCCAGCCAAGCATGTACAAACCATCTTTAAGATGGCCTTTGACAATAGCTCCCTCGTGAGTATGTCCTTAAGCAAAACATAGTAAGGGTTAAATTCAAGAAATACATCGTTATCTCTGGTAAATATAGAGACATTTACCAAGTTTTTCTTTATTTTTGGTACCCTGAGAATATAGTTTAATTTAAAGTTCTTCATTTTACAATGTATAATAGATGAGCCTATATGAGATCTTTCAAGTTTCTTACCATTCCCTACAGCCATATATTTTTTGCCAGTGTATTTAGTAGCAAGACTCAGGTTCTCAAATTCTGTAGTAGCATGATTAGTATCTTCTGTGTCTGCATACCATGCAGGATCATTCACCATTTCTGGTGTAGCAATGTAGGTTGAGGGTCCAACTGCATTGTTAGTCTGATTATTCTGAGATTGAGCATTTTTTGAACCTCGACTCCAATTTCTATCAAACCTATAATAACATACTACTGCAGTATGTCTTACACAATTATAAACTTGACAAACGAGCCTAGTTTCGTTATCTCTTCCACGTCCTCCTCTTCTACATCCATTATTTCCTCTTAAAAAAGTTTCCTTGATTTTGTTGAAAGAATATATTGTTTGTCACTCCTATTGTTAAAGTTTTTTCTATTTTCAGTATTTATGACCATATTTGCTGAGGCCTTCACAATGGTATCATTTTCAACATTAAGATTCTTAATCTTACACTCATGACTCATTAAGAGAGCCTGAACATCCTCTATTGAAAGTAGGTTAGCTCTTAATGTAACATTAACAATTACAGAGTCAAATTCACCACCAAGACCATTGAGCATATACAAAATTAAATCTTGCTCACTTACATGTTAACTAGTTGTAGCTAGGTTATCTACAAGACTCCTGACTTTGTTACAATTTCAGCTATGCTGGAATTCCCTTTCTTAATCGATTGAAGCTGATATTTGATCTGCAACATTTTGGCTTTTGATTGATTGCCAAAAATTCTTTCCAGAGCTTTCCAAAGTTGCTTTGATGTGGTAATGAATTATCGAGGCCAATATTTTCTCGGTCATAGAAAACCTGATCTAGCTTAGAAAAAGCTAATCACTCCTAGTCCACTTGATGTAGGCTTGATTTGGAGCTCCATATTTAGTTTCTTGTGCAGGTGGTGGATCTGTTCCAAACAAAAATTCATCGATATCGTGTCCAATAACTGCTGGTATGATCTGAGCTTTCCACAAAAAATAATTCTCTCGATCAAGCTTGATTGTCAATGCTGAATTTAGAAGGTTTGAGAATGGATTACCTGTGGAGGTGTTAGTTGCCATGACTCGCGTCTGAATGGCTCTGATATCAAGTCAAAGAATCAGAAATTGAGAAATGAAGAAGATGAGAGAAAAAATGGGCAATCAAAGGAGGAAGAAAGCTTCGATAACTCTGTGTATTAACAACTAACATTAACCTTATTGCAAACCTAAGCTATCTGTTTATGGATGAATACATTAGCTGATAAAGATTAACAACCTGATATCGTTAGTAGGTTAGTTAAGTTAAACTGTATCGAATGACACCTAACTAACTATTAACTAACTATTTTCACATCAACGCACTTGACGATTCTGATCTTCTTCTTATAGATCTTCTTGATGTAATCTTTAAAATTCTTTCATGCATGATGAGTGATGTTCAAGAGATGATTGGCCTGCTTGGATACGTTATTGCTAATCCTATGTTGGGTGATGAATACCTATCCGAGTTATAGAAAATGTAGAATATCCTCTAAAATATGTTTCAGGCTGATTGCTGCAATTATGGCTTTCTTCTAGTGGATGATATAATCAGTCTGATCCTTAGATCCATCATACAATTGTAAGTTTTATCTTGTGAAATATTGGCTGTGTACTGTCCAGAAATGACTGTGTGAAGGGCAACTAGAACAAACTCTTGATGATGGCATCCGTCTCATGTAAGGGCTTTTATGTTGAGGCATCACATCCTCCTATCTAGATCCTTGATTCTCTCAGGAACTTATTGTCTATGAAGCTTTCTTGCTCCTTATTCTCATGTACTTCCTTGGCTTATCTTTATCACAGCGTCATCTTCCTGATTAATTGGTCTTGAGGCAAAATTTACGTGTGATGTATAGAATGGTGAGACTGTCTGGAAAGGTAGAAGCCAAGGTTATCAAGATCAGGATTCAGATCTTATAATCATATGATCTTATAAGAGGTCAGCGATCTGGATCATGGGATCGCATGAGAGCGTGATTCGGCACCGATCTTGGTGCTTAAGTAAATTATGCGATTTTTTTTTCTTGTTATTAGAAAAAAGCGTTGAAGGTGGGATTTGAACCATTGCCCTAAATGTTCACAAATGACCATTTAACCACTCAACTAATTATGGTTATGCATAAAAAATGAACATATTTAATATTTAATTAAACAGTTGGCTATTTTTATGACATTTTAATTTTTTTATGATTTACACCTCTTACAGTTATCAAATTTAGATGTACACCTCTTAAAGTTATCAAAATTAGAACGAATTTCACCACACTATTTATTTATATTTAGACATTAAGTTTACTATTGTTACAAACTTATAAACAAACACTCTCAAACCTAATGTATTATAAATTTATAATAATGATCTTAACATATTTAATCAATAATATTTTTTACATATTTATTTATTTGTCTTTTTTAATAATGATCATTTAACCACTGAACCAACTATGCTTATGTATGTAACAAAAATAAAAATATTTTATATTTAATTAAATATTTGACCATTTCTATGACATTTCAAATTATTTATTTTATGACTTACACTATTTTATTATATTTTTACATTAATTTTAATATTGTTGTAAAATTATTAAATTTTAACTTATAAATCAAACACTCTCATACCTAATGTATTATAATGATAATCTTAATATATTTAATCAATAATTATATTTACATATTTATTTATTTATCTTTATTGTTTGAAACCTCTTATCAGGGGATCACATATATGTTTCTATGAGAACTCTACTTAATATTATTTTATTTTAGATGACTTGAGGTTAGTTTCATTTACTAGGTAGACGATTTAGTGTTATATAATCATTTTCTTTAATATATTGATGTATTATTAGCATATATCTATCTTTTACTAATAAATCATTAAGAATTGATAGGATCTTACGATCTTCGGTCCGATCCTCCAATCCTCGATCCTATACCCTTATACCAATCCTAGATAGGATCACGATCCTGACAACCTTGGTAGGAGCAGTAGGATCGATGGGAATCTTCTCCCTGAGGTTCTTATCTATTGTCCTCCCTTGGTTAACTCTCTGTTAGGATTGTGCCCTAGAAACATCGAAATTATATTATATTATTGAGACATTTAATCCCGATTAATAATAAATAGTTTATTCTTATATTATGTGCAATACATTCTTGTAAAAGGTCCACAAGCATAATAGTACTTGGTTTATGGGTCCTATGAAGTTTAGCTCATGAGAACGGGGTATTTAACCAATAGTTTTTTATGACTTGTAAATACTTAATTTCACAGTCTAGTGAAGTTTAACGCTTTGCTAAGAGAAGATTGTAGTATATTAACTCTATTATGTAGAATGACTTACCTTGGTCACTAGGTGGAGTATCTAGTTATTTAAAATGCATTGAAATGACTCATGAATCTGATTTTCAACAAAGTACTATCAAATAAAAATCATGACTCATTGCTATTATTTTATACGAGCTCTCAATCTTGAGAGAGTTATAAGCTCATATTTAATGACTTAGTTGTTTTGATCTACTAAGAATGAGATTTTATGAGTCAACATATTCCGTAGGTTGGATGATTGAGTTATTAGATAGTGAGTCCATAGATTCTTAATAGCAGAATCCATAGACACTTTTAATTAAATGACATAGTACCTTTTAGGTAATTCATTTATGTGATCATAGTAAACTGAGCGCTTAATATCTCACGTGGAGTACTAGAGATTTGATAATTTTACTTGAGCCATCAAATATGAAAATTACCATAGTTGACCAATAGAATGAATTTGGATACTATGGATAATAAGATGTGTATAAATATTAGGTCGATAGTAATTTACCTAATTATACGTGATACTATATTATGGAGTGGCATTACATAATGAATAATAAGTCAATGATAATTACGTCGAGTAATATAAGACTTAGAGTTCAGTTACGATTTTATAGTGGAGTTAATCGTAATTAATAATTAATAAATTTGATTATGAATTTAATCGATATAATTTATTAATTATTTAGTCAAATATATTTTTATCCTTATGGTCCCCTTACTAGTCTTGGATTTGAGTTACGTTGTGACGGTATACCCTAATGTTAATCAATTGATCTTAAAACGCCTTTATTCTAAGAATTGAAGATTAATTAAAATTAATTTATATAATTTTAATTAATTAAAAAAATCAAATCAACAAACAAAAACAAAACAACGGTTGGGAATTTCCAACCGTTGCATTGTTTCACATGGGTTACAAGCTTTTTAAAAGGAGCCAATTTTTTATAAACTTCCGATTAGTTTTTTGGACAAATTTTCACTTTTGGACAGAAGTAAAAATTGTCATGGTCGAACTGTTCTTTTGAAAAAAGAAAAAGACATCGAATTAGTTCTGTGATATGATTTTATTCGAGCGCCCACTCGTTCGTAATTTTAGTTGACGATTTGAGAAATGGTAAGAAAAACTATGATGTTTCGATTTTTTATTGTCACGCTTCAAGATGTATTTTTTTAATCCACTTTGATAATTGGTTGTTTCTCGAATAATTTAAGATCCGGTATTTTTCGCTGCGTCGATTTCTTCAGTCTCATCTTGCCTTGGAGGTGGCCGAATCTCACATTTTCTAGGGGTCATGCTGAGGAGGATCTATTCATAAGTTTCTGATGCCCATGGGACGGATAGGCATGGCAGCTAAGTTGTTCTTACCAATTTGCTTTTGAGTTCATGGTTATCCTTCTTGAGATCTGTATTATCTATTTTGAATGCATCAACTCTCTTTGCCTACTATTACACTCTCTAAATCATTGCACTCATGGATGCATCGTTCTAAGCTGGATCTAGATCCAGATTGTTCGGCTTTGACTGACGTTAGTTAATGAACACTCAATTGGCTGAGTGTTTTCATGTGAACACTAGAATACGTCATCCAACCATCAGTCATGGAGACGAATCCACCTTGTGTCATTTGGCTAACAATCATGAGAACACGACTATGTGTCCTTCAGCTTCCCTTCAATCGGCTTATGTTGGATTAGGCCAAAAGATGTTTTGGCCCTGTACAGTCTCTATGTTAATTTTTCTGTCTCAAAAGGGACAAAATGGAGCCAGTTGGTTCTTTAAGACAACCTTTATGTTTTGGCCCTGTCCTATCTATATTTGTTGTTTAGAACAGCTAAAATCTAATTGACTGAGGCATTTATTCAGGGCGGCAGTTCTCAGTAAGTACTACGTCTCAGTCAAAGGCCAATACAAGCTTTTCATAACATACATTTCAACTAATAGAGCAGCTCCTCTTAATTCATGAATAGAGAAGCAATTATACGTAAAGAGGGTGCCAATTTTTACTAATTATTTTAATTTCACCTTTATTTTAATTATTTTAGTGTTTCAGTTGAACCCTTTTCTGTTTGTTTGTGTAGTACCTACTTAATAAGCACCTAACAAATTATGTCTGTGGAAGAGTGCTGTAATTAACAATTGTTTTAGATTTTAGAAAAGTAAAAAGTATTAAAAGTGTAATCAACTGTGGTCCATTTCGTTATGAGTTTGTGTAGTGTATATAAATAAAATATCATAAATAAATATAAAAAATGTGTATCAATAATTCTACATTACATATATTACTATGTCATAGTAGTATAAAATGAGTACGTACGTGATATATGTATCATTTCATAGAAAAACCATGAGACTATGTTTCCAACCGTTAAATCACTGAGAAAAAAAAATTAAATCATCTCATCAAGAGATTGAGCTTATCAGCAGTTTTAAGAACTTCATAGTTAACAGTTAGATAATTCTGGACTGTCCAATCAAATCTAGACGCTTCAAAGCTATCCAACTAAAAAAGAAAAAAAAAATATCTTAATTTTCTAGTTCATGTGTGATCTGAACCATCCAACTATAATTAAACCATGTAAAATACACGAACTTCCTCACCGTCGACAAAGTCAAAAGTTTCAAACCAATTCTCTCATCAGGCACTCAGCCATGTGCATTCCTCAGATGTGTTGATTGGCATGCATGAATTATTTGGGTACAAAAATACTTGGTTACTCCTAGTAAGATTAAATCCTTTTTACATTTTTTGGGGATTGTTAGTTCCCTTTTATTTTTCCTTGGGTTTAAGAGAAAGACCATTACTCATAGTCCTCTCTTAATGGTCCTGATTCCCACATAAGCATGTAACTAGTAAAAGATTTCAATGCTGGTAACTATAGTTAATCTTTCATATAATCAAAATGAGGGTCATTCTTCAATGTTGGAGTACATTTTTCTGTATTGATAGTGTGGATCTTTATTAGATCTATAAACACATTTGTTGAACCCCGAACACATTAGTTGAACTCGTGAATTTATTTATTGAACTCTTTCAGCATATTGTTGAATTTCGTGACATCAATGTCAAGAAAAACAACATGACATTGCAAAATTTTGCTCAACACGACCACTATTAAAAATAATTACATCATATGTAGAAGACCGTGTGACTTGAAAACATTGGAATATTTGTAGTTGCTAATGCTGAAAATTTTTCATTATATCAGATAACGTGAATTTCATTTCCTACTTGCATATCTCATTTCAAGAGAGATTGTCATATGTTTTGATTAATTTCCCTAATCTGTAAAAGATATAAATAGTTAATGCCCATTTTCTCATTTCAATTGCACCAATTAAGTTGTCCAATATATGTTTTCACAAGTAAAAAGCTACTCCATAACTTCAAGAAAAACAGGAAAATAAAAGAAAAAAAGGGTGGCAATGTGATAGTAATAACTAGAGGCAACAAAAATAAATGCAAAGCTCAGTAATCTCACCTACATCCTCAAACATTAAACACATACCATACCACACACTTCAAAACCTCCCTCATAAAAGCCATCTTCCTTCCATCTCTTTGAATTTATATTTTCCCTTTCATTAGGAAATAAAACTAAATAATAAAAACAAAAATAATTAAATTATTGGCATAATTTCCACAGAATTTATTGCTTTCACCTCAACCAACCAACTCTTCCACCTCTCTTTAAGCCTCTCTCTGATTAATAATATCAACACCACAAAAGAGCTAATCAAAACCTCTCCATCTATCTATCTCACTTCCTTCCTTAGTACTACCTCAAATAGTTGATTCATCTTAGTGCATTACCATTGAGTTAGAAGTACATATATTATTTTGGTCACGTTTTCAGAACAATGTCGACGGTGTATACAGTGAAGGTTGAAGAATCAAGGCCAGCCGGTGACGGGAAGCCATCGGCAGGCCCCGTGTATAGGAGCATTTATGCCAAAGATGGTCTCCTGGAGTTGCCGGCTCAGCTTGAGTCTCCTTGGCATTTCTTAAGGTATATGCTTCTAGCTAAAAGATAATGGCAGAAATAGAGAGATTTTTCTCTTCTTTCTTTTCATATTCCACTAGATTTCCGACAAGCAAACATGTTCGGGTGCATTTACTCATAATTTTTTTATCATGACGAACAAAAATTTAATTAACTATATCAACTCATTTTATTTATTGATTGATTAATATGATGATAATTTTATCAGTTTTTTTTTGCTAATAACAACTTAAAATATTATATTATGATTATGTTTTAATTAATCCGTTTCGGCACAATGATTCATATTTAGGACAGCGAAAATGATGAGCAATCAGGATTAGTTTGAAAACAAATGTTTAAACGTAATAAATCTTGTAGTTCCTATTTAAACGCCCATTAGACAGTATTAACAGAACGATCACGTCCGACATTGAAATTAGGCAGGCAGTTATATGAAATTACTTGATTTAACCTCCAATTTCGTCTGATTTAAGCCTTGATTTCATGTGATTAAATTATAAATTTGTTGAAAAATCGTGTGATTGCGTGTGCTTTAAGCCTCAGTTTAGGCACGTGATCATTATGTTATTAATTTGTAATGGGCATTTAAATAAGGACTATAGAGTTTGAATTTTGAAATAAAAAACTAATGTATTTCTTTGTAAAGTTTTGTAACTGAAGTGTAAAAACTGTGTATGGGGTTAATTTAAGCAGCTAAATTAAACGGTACTTTTCTCGACAAAAAAGAAAATTTTTAAACGATACTTTGGGTGTATATTGCCCAAATCTCTACTCTTCTGATTTTAACTGTGAAATTAACGAGAAATTCATCAGTGCTGAATGAATTTCTGATGAAGGTAGGAGAGTTTCACAGTATAAATTTGTCTAGTTACGACACAAAATCAGTACCACAATCCCAAACTCAGATAACATCATATCACTTATAACCTTGGCGCTGTTTGAATTCATGGTGTGTGTAATGGCTCTGAGCAATGTGATTTTACCACTCGCAGTGAATCTGTCAAGAGGAACCCCGGCAACCCAATGCTCGGTCGTCGTCATATCACTGATTCAAAGGTAATAATTGGACTTACGCTTTTGTCTATGTAAATAGGACCTTTTATGAGAAAATCCATTGATACCCAGAAGCTCAGCTTCGTGTTTGACAATTCTGAATGAAAATTTGCAGGTGGGTCCTTATGTGTGGCTCACATATCGGGAGGTTTATGATGCAGCACTGCGTATGGGTTCTGCCATTAGGAGCCGCGGCGTTCGTCCTGTGAGTCCTGAGTGATTCGGCAAAATTTCTTGTTTTTCCCCCTACACTGTATCACCAAATTCTTAGTAGAAATATTTCACTAACATTAAGCAATGGTGTATTTTCCGTATCATTAGGGAGATCGTTGTGGCATATATGGTTCCAACTGCCCTGAATGGATAATTGCAATGGAGGTATACATATCTGTTTGTGCTTCTCTTCTTGGCTCTTGGTTGAGTATAAACACGTAAAACATGTCTGATTTTTAATTTCTTTTCAACAATACACTGCAAGTAGGAAGTAGCCTCCCCCTCCTGTTTCCTGGATGGTTGAGGATTAGTGTGCCCAGTCTGCTCAGTGATTGGAAAACGAGTTTTATAAAGTAGTGAAAACAAGAGAAACAACTATGAGAAATAGGGCATAAGCAATAAGTCTAACAGTAGTATGACTCAGTTATGTGACAATGCTGCAAATGCATAGGGTAGTTCATGGTTGAACCTAGAAAATTGTAAAGAGAGGTTCGAGTAGGCATAGTTCATCTTATTCCTTCCTACTTCCTCGCTTATTGATTTTGCCACCAGAAAGAGGAAAACCAAAGAAATCTGTGTTAAGCATCTGTTTCTAAAATTTGGACTACTGGATACATCTTCAAGGTCTTAAACTGATATTATTTTTTGGTTTCTTACAGGCATGTAATAGCCAAGCTATCACATATGTACCACTATATGACACCCTCGGTATGTATTTGTTTTCACATCAGTAAGAATGTCACCGTCAATTATATTTCTCTGAATCTTTTTTTCCCTTTCTGGTTAGATTATGATCTTGAATTGGAGAATAGCTATGAGCTCTTGACATATATGATTTTACATGCCGCAGGTGCCAATGCAATCGAATTCGTCATTACTCATGCTGAAGTTTCAATTGCTTTTGTTCAAGAAAATAAAATTCCTGCTGTACGTTTCCGTTCTGTCAACTTCATTTCATTATACTATGGTTAATTTGAAAACTTCATTTGAGCAATAATCAGTGCTTCCGTTCTCTTTAACGAGTTTATTTTTGAAAGCTAAAGATTTGTTTGTTTCTTTAAGTTCCCACACTGGAACTTTTGAAAAGTAGAAGGCTCTAAAAATATGCAGTATCAAGGTTATAGTATGTGAAATCTGTGTAAAGATTTTAAGTCTGTGAGTCCCTGGGGATGCTATCAGAATACAAATCCTACAACAGATGGAGATATAGTTATCATCCCCATCATGGTAAAAGCATTATGAGAAAATCTAGGAAATATTGAAATGCATATAGATGCAGTTGTGTCAATTGTTGCTCTCTTTGCTGATTTTTTACTGTGGATGTTTTATATTCTCATTTGGGGTTCTATTTTCACCTTACCTGTAATCATTTTGTGCAGATTCTGTCCTGCCTCAAAAGGTGTTCGATGCATTTAAAAAGTAATTTCAATGCTATGGCCTTGGACGTGAATATTAAAGTGTGACAAACAGTAATAAGCATTGTCTATGTTTTTTGGTTCAGCTATTGTCAGTTTTTCCAATATCTCTAGCAAGCAAAAGGAGGAAGCTGAAGAACTTGGGGTATCTTGCTTTTCCTGGGCAGAATTCTCTCAGTTGGTAAGATATTGTTTTACTTTCTAACTGTATTTCTAAGTATGTCTTTATCAATATACGATTGATTGATCAACTTTGGCGCAGGGAAGTTTGGAGTGTGAACTGCCTCCAAAACAGAGTACTGATGTCGGCACAATAATGTATACAAGTGGAACAACAGGAGAGCCGAAAGGTGTTATTCTTAACAATGCTACTATCATGACAGAAGTTTTGTCCATCGATCACCTACTTCTGTTAACGGACAAAGTTGTAAGCACCCATACCTTAAATTTGCATTCACAGCTTCAACGTTGTTTAACTTATAATATTGATGTGTTTTAGCTTCTTGGAGAAAAATGGTCTCCGTTGACAGATGCGCAAATCGTTGTTTATTTGTGTGGGTGAATAAATTAACATCAAAATAATTCGTGACTTATCCTTAAGGCTGTTTCTCACTCTGTTGTCATTCTTCTGTGCATAATACATCTTACTTTATTAATTAAAAAAATATGACTGGGTTTTCCCTCTTCTGTAAGTTAACATAGCTTACCCCCAATTACAGGCCACAGAAGAAGATTCATACTTCTCTTTCCTTCCCTTGGCCCATGTATATGATCAGATAATGGAAAGCTATTGCATCTACAAGGGTTCATCTATCGGATTTTGGCGAGGCGTAAGATCAAACATTGATTTCATTATTTCTTTTTTCCACTGTTGCCTCTTACATTGTCACTTTAAATCAGCATCGCTTTACTTACTTTAAACTACAGGATATTAGGTTTCTGGTGGAGGATATTCACGAACTAAAGCCAACAATCTTTTGTGCAGTTCCTAGAGTCTACGATCGTATACATTCAGGTATACCAATGACATACTTGCTATGTGTTTTAGAAACTTGATCTATCTGTTTGATATTTATCTGTTCTTGACATGATCTTAAAATTTCTGCCTGAAGGTATATTGAACAAAATTTCATCTGGGGGTGGACTGCGGAAGTTATTATTCCAATATGCATATAATCAGTATGTTAACTTTAACTCGTAACAAAAAAGAGAGGAATATTTTAACTTCAGCTCTTCAGATATCGCTATGTTTTTTTCACTTTAAAATCTCTATTAAAATAACAGCAAATTGGGATATCTGGAGAAGGGTCTGCCACAAGAAAAAGCCACACCTCTCTTGGATAGGCTTGTCTTTGACAAGGTCAGTCATATATGTTTCCTCTTCTTTTTTTTCTGGGTAAGATTTCTGCTTTACATTCTAAAAGGGTGTGTAAATTGTGAAAGATAAGAGAAGGATTAGGTGGAAGAGTTCGTATCATGTTATCGGGAGCTGCACCTTTGCCACGGCATGTGGAGGAGTTCTTGAGGGTCACTAGTGGCGCTACTTTATCTCAAGGATATGGTATGGAAGACTAAAAAGCCTATTCTGTTCAAATATGGTGCTTTACTGCTTCCTTTACATTTTAATATTAATTTGACCTAACTAAAATAAACCTGAGATTCAACTAATACAAGTATTGAGCTAAGAAGGTTCGAGTACTCGGACGATATTTGAGACTTGTTTTTGACAAATTGCATTCAATGAGCTTATGTTAGTATTTTATGTGATAGGACTGACTGAAAGTTGTGGAGGATGTTTTACATCAATTGCTAATGTGTTCTCAATGGTGGGAACTGTTGGAGTTCCAACTACAACAATTGAAGCAAGGCTTGAGTCTGTACCTGATATGGAATATGATGCCCTCTCCATCACTCCACGTGGCGAGATATGCTTGAGGGGAAATACCTTGTTTTCTGGCTACCATAGACGACAAGATCTAACCGATGAGGTTCTTGTTGACGGCTGGTTTCATACAGGTAACAAATCAACCCCAAAGAAAAAAAAAGCATTTTGATCCTCCAAGTTTACCTTTCTACTCAATATTGTCCTTGTAAGTTTTCCCAATCAATTCCTCAGAATTTAAGGTTTGAGATTTAATAAAAGAACTTGATCACAACATTCTAAATTATTCAAGGTCTAAATTTGGATAAGACTCACAAGAAGTCAGGGACTAAATTTGAGAATCATAGTGAATTTAAAGGACAAAAAGCCTATATTTGTTTTAGGGCCATGCTAATAGTTGAGATGATTATAGGTGATATTGGGGAATGGCAGCCAAATGGGGCAATGAAAATTATTGACCGGAAAAAGAACATATTTAAGCTATCTCAAGGGGAATATATTGCTGTGGAGAACATTGAAAACACATATTCTAGCTGTCTTCTTATAACCTCTGTAAGCTCTAACGTCAACTGTGGTCAATATTGTAAAACTTAAAAATCTTTATCCATTGCCTTAACGAATTGAAACTTCTGTGTTGGATAGATTTGGGTCTATGGGAACAGCTTTGAGTCATTTCTTGTGGCTGTGGTGGTTCCTGATAGGAAGGCAGTAGAGGATTGGGCATTAAATAATAATGTAACAGGTGATTTTAAGTCTTTGTGTGAGAATCTCAAGGCAAGGAAGTATATATTGGATGAGCTCAACAGCACTGGTCTAAAACACCAGGTTTGCAAAGAGTTTATGATATCTTTATCGGTGGTTTGCTTATTCTGTGCTAAGACATATCTAATTTTTTACGATATTTTCGCAGCTTCGAGGGTTTGAGCTGTTAAAAGCAATTCATTTGGAACCATATCCCTTTGACATGGAGAGGGATCTCATAACTCCTACATTTAAGTTGAAGAGACCTCAGTTGCTCAAATACTACAAGGTACGCATGACTTGCCGACTGTATCCCCTCGACATCCCCGCCATCTATGAAACTCTCCCATATTATCTTTGAACGAAACCATATTTAGGTGGTGTTTGATTCGAATGAATGACTAAAATGAAAATTGGAAAAATGAAGTATGGGAGGCAGATGATGGTCGATAGAGAGAATAAAAGAGTGGGAAAATGTGGATTAGGAATGGGCTGAAGTGAGGATTACATGAAGGAGATACATAAATGAGGATTCATGTACCCATGCAAAAGTTGTTTCATTTCTAAGCAACACAAATTAGTAACTAAATACAAGAAAAAATATTTATAAGAAACTTCCATTGTATCTTCATTCCATTCCATTCAATTGAACCAAGAGAAGTTTCATGAGGAAGACCCCTGTGGACAAAAAAATCGATATTAGGACCCTTTGACCCTTTTTTAATGAAATGTGACATTTTTGCTGAGGGAGAAGACAAAAATGTCTCGTGCTAGACTATGATCTAGCGAAAAATTACTGCTAGACCATGGTCTGCTAGACCATGGTCTAGCACTTTGCGGTTCAAAATTTACATTGTCTAGACCAGTTTTAGCAAAAAAATGCAATACTCCGGTCTGACAGTTACTAATTTTAACCAAAAAATTCTAAACTAAAGGGGCGACTTAGTATTTTCTCGTCTAAAAGGCTGAATTTTGTTAAAAAATATGGAGGTGTCCTAAAATCGTTATTTTCTTTCACAAGGGCTGTTTATAAAAATTTCTCTTGAACCAAACACCACCTTATTGTTATTCCATTCCAACTAACATGGATGTGCCCCTCAACTTAAAAATTTTAGTCAGTCAGGCCATTTTTACTATATAAATTATGTTAATGTACATGAAATGATCAGTGATGCAGTATCAGCATTAGTCTCTCTCATTGTGACCTTCATCTGCAGGAGCATATTGATCGATTATATGCTGAAGCAAAGAAAACAAAGCTGTAGAAGCCAGCCAGCAGGGTGCTAAGCCATATACTAAGTGAGATATACAGATCTGTCAATTTCCCAAATTGGATTTCATAATTTTAAAGTTCAATTAGACCAGTGAAGGAGAGTAGCCTTAAATGCTTACAACAGTATTTTCTGTATTTTGAAGCTTTACCAGCGTCGTATATATACTCGAGTATTCGAAATTTGTTTTTAAGCATCTATATCAAACCTTTGTTATGTTTTTGTATTTGCCATTTCATTTTCTGAGGTCTAAAACCCATAAAATCCTATAAATGAACAAGCTGATTCTATTTATTTACACCAGGTGAGATACTATAAAAAAAGAAGAAATGAAATGATAAATCAAACATTACTGATCCATCCGGGTGTTGGCTATGATTTTTGTAAAAGGCACGTTTGGTTATGTTTAACAAGATTCTCGGAAAATATGAAAGCACTTGTTTTGTTGAAAAAACAAAGAGTGATATTTTATTGAGAAAAATATATTTTACCTTCTCAAACTATCATTAAAATAGAGACTTCAAACCCTAAATATTAGAACGTTATAGTTTAAACTCTAAAATATTTGAAACTCACAATATTAACCTTAATAAATAATTTCATCAATTGCTTAACAAAATGAAGTCATTTTTTTATTTGAGACGATGTCGTTTTATCTATTAGGGATAATGTAATCAAGCACGACGTCGTCTCAGATGGAAAAATGATGTCGTTTTGTTAAAAAATTAACTTGCAGTAGATAAAGTAATATCAAGGGTTAAAATTATGAATTTTAGATAGCTCAGAGTATAATTGTAACGTTTTAAAATTTAGGGTTTAACGTATCTATTAGTGATAGTTTGAAGAGTTAAAGTGTAATTTTTTCTATTTTATTTTGGGCATCTTAACTTCCCTTTCTTTGGAGGGTATTCCGATCATTTTCTTCACTTATTATTCCTAAAATGATATATTAAATAACATATTTTTTGTAATACCCCGACCCTTTGTAAAAGGGCATTTTCTCCACAACGATGCACCATCTTCGATCACGCCAAGCCTTTGTTCTTCATCTCCTTCTTCATTTCATTTTTGGCAACTCACCAACGTTGATCTCTGCAAGTTGGTAAGCTCTTTAATCTTCTTTCTTTCTCCTCGTTCTCTCTTTTCCCCTCTGTTGTCTTGCTGTTCCCCCTATTCTTTCCTTCCGTTTTTCTTGTTCTGCGACCCAGTTGGTTATGTCCTGAACCGGTCCAACCCAGGCCGGTCTGAACCGGTACATCAAATAAAATCAAACCGGCCTGGTCTGACCCAGCTCGGTCTGAACCGTTTGGCCAAGTTTAATCTTTTGATTTCTGACCCAAAGTATTGTTTTCCGTCCTCGCTCAGAACACTTTACACTGTTTTAATTAAATCTCTTTTTAATTTATGATATTAAAAATGTGTTTATATTGATTTATTTCAAAACAATTTATTGATTATATTTTTTTGGATTCCAGATCATTAGCTGTTCAGTTCATTCCTCCAGTTCAAGTAAGTGAATTTACATCATAATGCGACCCATGTGTGATAAATGTAGATATGTTATTTTCATTAGCTTTAATTGTCTGTAAACATGTTATGTTCATGTATATGTTTTATGTAAGTGAGTTTACATAATGATGTGATTCTGATGTTATAATTGTATCATGTATTTATATTATTATCTGTTAAACCATTTTTCCAATAATGTTATATTTCGTTAACGCATTGGTAATTGTTTACTATTCAGTTATTAATTTGATTATCATGAGATAAATATTTGGGTATGACTGATTTATGTTAGTATGTTATCATGTTTGATTCTGTTACATGTATTAGTATGCATTATATGTTTACTTATGAACCATATGATCAATTATTATCATGCGTTGGACTCTGCAAGTTATGAAGTTAATTCAGTCAAGTGGTAATTAAGCAAGATATGAATTTAAGCACGACCCTTAGTTAACAAGAAATCAGAGACTATTCACGTTGTATTCTATTATACGAATGTGATGTCATTTGTTCATGCTTTTGTCACAAATAGGATGTCATCTGTAAATGTTTTCTGTCACTAATGTGTCATTTGTTCTCGTTTTCTGTCACCTATGAGTGCCATCTGATCTGCGGCTCAATGTGTGTCATCTGTTTCGCCGTCCGATGTGTGCCATTTGTTTCGTCAGACAATAGGTGTCATTTGTTTCATCGCCCAATTCGTCATGATATGTTTAAGTTAACGTGTGATTAGTTCTGATTAGATTGTTAACTAGGGGAGATGCTAAGACAAGATATGATTAAGATTGTTATACGATTCTATTTGAGACGTGTTATTTACGTGCTATGTTAAGTCAAGTCGTGATCGAGTACGTTACGTTATTTCATTTATAAAATATGTCAAGTTCAGTTATGTGTTGTCGTGATTGCATTTATACATGTGGATGCATGTTATTATGTGAGTTTTCTTACTGAGTATTTTAAAATACTCACCCCCATAGTTGTTTATGATGTAGATGGTGATGACGAGCAACATGAGTGGAAGACTGTCATAATTAGTTGGATTAGAAGAATTTATGTTTTCAGTTTATGATTTGATTTAAAACATGGAAAAACATTTTCTGTTTCGCTCAGTTATTTAAGTAGTTTATTTTACATTATGTTTTTCTACGAATTAGGATGAGTGAAAACTTCATGAATTATAGATTCCAAGTTTTGACTTATTTTTAGAGTTTAATTCGGTTTTATCGAAGTTATATTAATTATGTATTTAAAACACTCTATCACTTTCGTTATTTAATGATTAAGATTCCGATCATGGATAAATTTAATGTTTCCGCTATTTAAGGCCAAGATTTTTCTATCATGGGTAAATTAAAATTTGAAATTTGAAATTTTTTCTTAAAATTAGACTTTGTTTCGAATTAGGGATTTCAAAATTGTAAAATTACACGTTTGTTTAACTCTCGGAGATCGAGACGTTACATTTTTTCAATGGTAGATTGGAAGAGTAATAGAAAAGTAGTTAACATCTGTTACACTTTTATCATAAAATGTATTGGCACAGCTCAAACATGAATTTATTAAATGATGCCTCACAAACACACTTTCAAATGACAAGGCAGTGTCCTGTCTTTTTCACATTTATACAGAAGCAAACAGAAAATTCAAAGCATTGTAACTTGAAATAAATAATGTAAGAAAAACATTGCAAATTATGTTTCCAAGCCTCAAAACAGTCTATAGGAAGTCAAGTACCAGAGCCCAGACAGGAAAGACCACCAGAATGATTATGCCGACCGTGTTGGATATGCCATTAGCTTTCGTGAAGGAATTTCTGAATCCACCAGACGCCCTTATGTGCTCTTGTAGCAAATAACATGCTATGATAAGGCAAATTGCAAAACCAATCCAGCTGTTCCTGACTGTGTGTGCCAATAAACTGGGAGCCACAACTATAAGAAGAATCAAAGCGCCAGGTAGTTCTAGCCAATCTGCATTTACAATGTTGTATAAATAATAAACACAATGGCTTAAAAATGGAAAATCCATGACAAAGTTAACAAAGAAGTGCTAATACATCAATTGAAGATATCAAATTGGTTGTTTAAGATGTCTCCAAATGAAACTACAAATAATTACATCATTTACTGCATTATAAAGAACAATATTGATGTCAAATAGTGATCAAGTCTGCTTGGTTCCTTGTGTGGTTCGTTTTTTGTTTTTAAAATTTTAGAATGCCCAAAAACATTTTCAGCACTCCCAAAAAAAATGTTCAGCAAACATATATTTTGCTTTGAATTATGTTTTTGTAAATATTGCTAAATATCTTTTAGAATATATTTTTTAAAAACTTAGGGGATTAGACTACTTTAAGTTTTTATTTTGTATTGTCTTTTAATTTGATATTTTGCGCATATGGTTGAATTCTCCATTTAGTTTATTAGTTAGTTATGGTTTTATTTGATAATTTATGTTTTCATCCTTTTGTAAAACTAACTGTATGTTTTTCGGTTTTATTACTTTTTATTTTTTTGGAGGTTGCCGCTGCTCAGTCTCTCTTCTTCCTCGTCTCCTGTAGTTTTTGCCCGACCATGAGTTTTCTCCAATTACTTGTCCCTCAAAAGTTACCTTCCTCATAGCTTCCTCCACCAAAACACTCACTTCCCTCCCTCACAAACTAGACACAATAACCCTAAAACTCTTTCTGTATCGCCTCCACTATCCCTCACCCAGGACCTCCGTGTCAATTTCTATGGCTGGGCAATGATTTATCTCGACTCCATCAACTTCAACTTCTTCTCTCTCATCGAAAATCACCCTTCAATCGTCTCTGTATTTCTCACCGACATTAAATCCGTTGTCGATTTCATGATCTCCATGAACTTCACTGCCATCGAGTTCCGTAGAATCGTTGGGACCAAATCTGGTAGCGGCTTCCCTGACCGCCGCGACCAGATCTGGTCCCGGCTTCCTTCACCGCGATGATATATAAAAATATATCATGTAGTGTATAAAAATATACCACATATATACATAGATATACTAATAATATATAAAAATATATCATAGATATACTGTGATATACTGATGGTATGTAAAAATATAGTAATATATTATTATATACCATAGAATATACATCTATAAACTACGTAACATTGTCCGCGAGTATCCCTTATTAGTGATGCCAATTTTGTATATGTATCATATTTTTATGGTTTTAAGAATGAACCATTATAAATTTTGACTATTTGTGTAAATTACAACTTTTAGGTTCATTTTTTTCTTAATTTTCCTATAATGACTTACTTGCCTAATTGAGCATATATTTTTTTTGCGATCTTACGGACCCGGGCCCTGAAGTTAAAAACCAAGGTATACCAGCAGCCACGGCAAGTTGAAACTAAATTTATGGTCTAACCGGTTGAGCTAACACCCCATATTTTCCTTCACAATATTAAGACTAAAATAAATACCACTATCAAACATGCTTTATGATAGTAAAACATACTTTACCTGGAAAGCGGTGGGGGAAGAAAAGGCGTAATACGACAGCGACGAAGGCAATCCATTTTCCAACATCCCCTCTGCACAAGTAATCAATTTAAAAGCATTAGAAAAAAGTGAAAGAATTAGGGTCAGATGCTGATTATGTATGTAATAGCCACGTATAGATAAGACATGATCACCTTAAGAAGCTGAAAATTATTGAAGGAAGACTGAAGAAAATATAGGGGATCAACAATGAAGTAAGAATGTTGGTCTTCCAATTCGTTCGATCCAAGATCAACAAATAACTACAACACCAAAGCCATCCAAAAGTAATTATATATCAATGTTACATAAAGATAGCAATTGAGAGACCTTGAAGGTCGGTAGTTACGTTACGTTCTAATATCAAGAACAGAACAGACATCGACAAAGTAATCAAATCATACAGAGAGAGAGAGATGGAAAAATACATGGCAGCAAAGGATGCGACCCATTCGAGGAAAGAGGTGCCAAAACCTAAGCTACCGAGCTTAACCGCATCGTTGGCGAGCCTTTTAACAGCGTTTCCAAAATCTTTAAGATCAGAGCCGATGAGGTCGGTGCCGGTGGAACCTACTTCTGTCCGCATTCTCAGATAACTATCTTTCTTCATCATCTTGCTCTTCCTTCTGCAAAGATCTCAAGAGAGAAAATGTAAGATTCAACACTGAAAGCTTATTGAATATATATAAATGGAAGGAAGCAAATAGAAGACAGAGAGTGAAGAAAGTAACAGCCACGTGTATCCAATAATTGAAGAGATATTTTTTTTGTCAAAAAATAATTGAAGATATGAACGTAACGTGTATAATATAGGTCGGCAACCGGCAGTGACCCCGATTTTTTTTTATCAAACACTTTAATTAAAAAAAGTTCAAATGTAAAATACATTTTTATATTTTGATCAAAATAAAAAATATACCTTCAAATTTTTCTTTTCATATTTTTATACTTCTATTCTGTTAAATTAAAAAATTAAAACTAATAATAAATTTTTAATATAAAAATACTGTTATATTTATTTTGTAGTGAATGAACATATGTTCGTTAATAACTTAGTGATAAATGTTTTGTGTAAAACCTTGAGGTCATGAGTTTAAACTTAAACTTTGACATAATATATTTAGGGTTTTTGATGGGGCCTTTGAGGATTGTCTAGAGAGCAAGTTAAAGAAAACATCAAGGGGGATGAGTTTGCCCAATGAAAACCTAACCTAGGAATTGGAGATTCCATGGACTAGGTTCAATAGGAAAATTAATTGTATACTTACCAAGAAAACCTAAGGAAAAATTTTCTCCTACTCATCCCTAAGACGTAATAGATGCTATCTGTAGAGAATAGAAAGGTTAAGTATAGCTTTCAATGACACTAATAGTTTGTCACTAGTAGGAGTACGACAAGTAGGGGTTTAAGCGGTTCAGTTCGGCTCGATTTAAGGGGTTTTACCGAGCTGAACCGAACATACCATTTTACACAATCAGCAACCGAACCGAACCAAACCGCTCAATATACAAAAACTGAATCGAACCGAACCGTTAAAAAATAATAAAAACTGAACCGAACCGTGAGATGAAAAGCAAAGCAGAGAAATTCTTCAAATTTCAAACAAATCTCAACCTAATTTTAACTAATCTCAACAAAATCGGCAACACATACAAAACCAACATCAATCTCAACTAAGTTTTTGATAGATTTTCATTTCAACTGAGAATACAAAATATTTACAAAAATAACAGAGAATACATGAAAAAAATATACAATTTAGGTCCTACAGACACACAGAGATAGACAAAAAAGTGAGAGACATTGAGAAAAAGAAACAAAGATAAAAAGAGAGATGAGGCTAACTGATAAAGAGGGTGAGGCTGCGTGAAGTGAATGAGGGAATTAAGGCAAATGAGCTTATATAGAAGTGCAGTTCGGTTCGGTTCGATGTGATTTTTTCACAAAAACTGAACACCGATGAGAACCTTATACTCAACCTACTTTTGGAACCGAACCGAACCGTCAGAAAGTGACAAAACTGCCCAAACCGATGCGGTTCGGTCCTTACATCCCTAACGACAAGATACTTTTGATAAATGGTCACCTATGTGAGTGAGAAGTGAGGCCGCTTCTATGAGATTTAATAAGACGAAATATCTATAGCACTCATTAAATCAGGATTTGTTCATGGCCAAAAGGAACACAACCGCTAGAACATAATGTGCTAAGAAGTGAGATGTGTAACATCTATTATTAAGGATTACATCAACGGTTGATGAGTTCAAGACTTAAGTTCATTTATCAACCAAGTAATCCCAATAGTCTTTTACTAAGGATGGTTCAAAGCCCAAACCTTACACTCCCGACGCAGTATCATTCCTGCTTTGCTCAGATGAAATTTCTTTTTGGTTGTCCATTCATGTGGGGGAATGTTATATTTATTTTGTAGTGAATGGGTATATATCGGGTAGTAGCTTAGTGGTAAAAGTTTTGTGTAAAACCTTAAGGTCATGAGTTCAAACTCAAGCCTTGACATAATATATTTCAGGGTCTTTTGATGGGACTTTGGGGCCTTGGGCTTTTGGGTCTCTTGAGCTTGATTTGTCTAGACTGTTCTATTTTTTATTTTGATTTTTAGATATCTTCAAGAGGTATCTTCATGGAGGTACCTTTGTAGAGGCACCATAGTGGCAGTTTTGCAACTGCTACTTGTGACTGTTCTGGACAGTCACAATTTCAACCTTTATGACTGTTTAAACAGTCACAATTGCTTTTATATAAGACAATTTCGTGGACATCATTAAGGAAAAGAAGAAAAAAAATTTCATTTCGTCAAAAGTAAAAAAATCTGAGACAAACATTTTATGGTTCGCCAAGGGAGAGAGTTTGTTATGCTGTTTACTGCTTCCTACGAGACCGTTGTATCTTGAAGACATGCGTCCAAGACTATGGGCACCATCTACAAGGCGTTACTGTTTTAGCCTATTGCGCAATTTACAAGCATCGGTATAAGTTTTTTGTATAATCTTAATTTTTTGTAGTCTATACATTTTTATATAATATATTATTTATTGTTAATAAAATACATTATTCATTTTCTTACAAATACTCCTCTCACTTTCTATTCCTTCCCATTAATAAAAAAACAATTAGTACTGAAGCTATTGAGTTTAAAATGGAATGTTTTTCTAAAAGATAGAGTGGGTGAGAGTTATGGGCAAAAAGATAGGACTATAGGAGAGTCTGAGTTGGAAGGTTGAGAGATTGAAGACAACAATTCTAGTAAGCAATGGGAGAGTTCGATGATAGTGGCTTTTTCTTCTTCAGAAATTAACCCCTCTTCACGTGGGTTTTTTACTAAATTATACATCTGGATAATTAAATTTACTAAACTATAGCCCTATCCTAATTTCTGTTAATCTATACTTCACTCACATTCCCTTCACTTTTTCACTCTTTTTTCCCAATGCCCCTTTTACAAGGTGTTCAATCAATTGTCAATTTCTTCTTCACTCAATACTCGACCTCTTTACCCACTTTCATTACCCACATTTCTCCTTCTTTGTTTTTGATTTCTCTTACTTTATGATTTTACAACTTTCACATTTTTTGAAAAACTAGGGTTGAGAGCTAAAATTGTAATTATATTTTTTAGAATTTTGGCACAAAATTGGTGGCTGAAATTTGATGGATTTTGTTAATTTTGACTTTTGCCCTGATTTGAGAGAGAGAAACCATAGAGAGAAAATGAGTTTTGTTAATTTTGGTAGGTTTTGTTAATTTTGGTGGGTTTTGCAAATTTTGAGAGAAGATGTAGAGAGAGAGAGAGAAAGATAGAACGTAGAGCATAGAGAGAGATAGAGTTGGAAGGGATATAAAAAATAGATGCACAAGCAAGTTCTCAGAGAGTTCAAGCCTCAGTGCTTTTAAACTTGAAAGAATATGAGAAATTTTCATAATGTATTCCCCGATATTATATTTACCTTTATACCTCTTTGAAATTAAGTCCGACAAGAGCATACCAATTTCTACCTTTTCGTTCTTGACAAACCTCTTTTCAATGTCTGCAAGGAAATCCTTAGCTGTAGTTATCTTTTCTGATATAGTGCCTATGAATGCTTTTAGAATGGCATTCTTCATGATCAGCATACACATGCGATTTGATCTCTCTCACCTTTCCATCTCCCTCTTATCATCAGAGGCACTCTTATCGGTAAGAGGTGCAGGAGAACCAGTCCTTAACTCAAAATCGAGATCCATGACTCCAAGAACTATCAAGAGATTATCTTTCCAGGACTTGAAGTTTGAGCCATTTAGAACTGGAATTGAATTGATGTTGGCCGTGATACTAGCAGGAGTAATAACTGAACAAAGAATAATAAATAAATTAAGCTAACATAAATTCCAAATAACAATAATAATTCAAACAATAGTAACAAACCACTCATCTCGAGACACCGGACACTCCATTAATATTGTGACTTTGGAAAAAAATACTAACTTGTAAATGATGTCTTGGTGTTGTAATAAAACACTGATGATAAATAACATGTCAAACAAGAAACCTTCGTTTGAGCCGATTTATTGTTCACATGTAAAACCGAACAATCATCATGTATTAAAAACCACAGAACTGCATGTAATTCTGTTAAATAATTATCTTCCTTTGTACCGATAAATATTTACATAAATTATACACACACATAATCTTTTATATTTCAAGACAAACCAATTTCCACAAGAGATGTCACTTTGACGACATGTTGTTTCAACTAATTCATTTGAAAATATATATAACATACTAATGTTCGAATTTAAAATTGTACCGAATTTAAACCTTAAATTAATTGATAAAAAATTAATTTTACGATCCTTTGAAATTGTTTTGAAATTATTTTAACAAAAAAATAAAAATAATCAAAACAATCCATTTGATAATCCTAAACAAATTGTTTTGAAATTATTATAACTCACAAAACTGGAAATAATCAAAACAATCTATTTTGAATGTTTTAAAAATTAAAAAAATTAATTTTACGATCCTTAAAAATTAATTTAAAAATTGATTCGTAAAAGTAATCATATATAAATTTTAATAAAATAATTAAAAATTTAACTAAAAATAAATAAAATAAGTGTGAGGGTTGTGATTCCCCAGCCCTCCCAAAATTGGCTGTTGGCAAATTCCACAACCTTTCTTAATGGCTGTGGGCTTCACCCACAGCCTATCCCTGATGACTGTGGGCTAGCCCACAATCATTTAGACTTAATTTTTAATAAATCTGTTCACAGGTCGGATCAACCCGACCCGTGCCCAACCCTAGGGTGAAAACTCTAGGGTTTTCACCTTTAGTGACGGGCGGCCATGGCCGCCGCTAGCCCTTGCTGCCAGGGCTGCCAACTCGACAGTCCTTGCTGCCAGTCCTTACAGTCGCGGCCAAGGCCGTGACTATTCCTCACACCCATGGTCGGACAGTCGCGGCTTCTCCTTACCGGCGCGACCACACCGCCGCGTCGATCATCTTTCACCGGTGACGGTGAGACTACCGGTCGATTGTTCCAAAACTAAACAAAAATACCGTAAATCAATTATAGAGAAGAAGTGTACCAGAATCCATGATGATAGATTGCAGTTTAGAGTCGAGTGGTTGACCTTCCAGATCTACACGATTCTCTATCCGAGAGTCCCATTTGATAAAGCCTCTCAGTTTCCTCTCTAACGATGGGGTATTAGGGAGAATATAATGGTTTTCTATTATCGTGTGACCTGGAAACCATAACCACTTATAGATAATTGATCTTTTAGTATTTCTATTTTAAGCCATCACAAAAATAGAAATTACCTTAAAGTCTCTACACATTAAATGGTCCACAATTTATTAGATGCATTAACCCCAATTATCCAAACATTAGTAGATCACTTTTAATTGGGTTTAACTTTATTTGACAGTCTGCAACATATAATTAATTTACACATAAGTCCAATATTGGATTAAGGATCCAACAGAAAGACTTCCAGATTTTTATTACGTATGCGGTTTCTTGAGTCATGTAGCCAAAGAACGTGACAAAGATTTAGGAGAATTTTCACAAGACAATGCAGGCATATACCAATAAAGGCTCGGGGATGAAGGACTTCAAACAAAATCAAGCAAGCTCGGGCTCGTCATCTTACTGCCCAAAAGATGGAGAATAAAATGAATCTGATAATGACCTGAGCTTCAGAAATCGCGAACTTAGATACATCATCGGGGAAGAGTCAAACCGGAGCTTCCGTAATCCTTACCGGAGAGAAGAACCAGCTGTAGAAGCTGAATCGAGGATGAGGCAGAGTCAGGGAGCAGGTAAGAAATCCATTCTGCTAGAAGAGGAAGGAAGTGGGGGGAATGGCGAAGTAGTTGGAGAGCTAGCAGACACGAAAGGCACGTGGCAAAAGAAAAATAATCTAAAGGAAGGGTCCATCTCTAATGCCCGAAAATTTTTTCCGGTATTATTGCTGGGAGTATTAGTAGCGGTTGGATGTTTCTTGGCATTAATGCTGGGAGTATTACTAGTAGTTGGATGAGGCAATGAGACTCCCAACTGTTAGATCGAAAAACTGTAGGGAACTTGTTGTCTTGGTTGCAGGTCACCTTTCTAGAGAAACTTTCGAAGGAAGCTTCCTTCTTCCTTCCCTAAGCTTTCTTCGAAAGCTTTGACAAGAACATCCAACTTTCTAGGCAGGTGATTTTAACTCCAATTTTTAGACTCTCTCTCTCCGTCGCCCAGTCCATCGTCCAACTTTCTCTTCCGTCTTCTAGCTTTCTTTCTCCGTCGTCTAGTTCTCTCCATCGTCGGCTCTTTCTCCGAGTCGTCTAGAGCATGCAATTTTCAACCTCTGGGGATTCCCTTCTTCGCTGCTCTTAGTCTCATTCTTGGTATTTCTCTTTCTACTACTTGATGGTTACTCGATTTTTCTTTTTATCTGAGTGACTCTCCGTCCTTCCTACTTATGCTTCTCCTTTGTCAGTTTGGTCTGCTATAGGTTTCTCTCATAATTTCTTGTTGGCTTTTTGTTGGGTATTTGAATTTTTTGCAATCTAGAGCTTTGATACCATATTGAAGTGGACACGAAGTAAATGGAACAAGAATCTTAGTTAATCTCTNACTAACTTCTAACTCTAACAAACTAAAGCACTAATTACACATGACATGTTAAATATACACTCTAATACAACCTATTAATCAAGGACGAAATGTATTATGAAAATTTTTCGTTAAGAGTGTTTTGGAAGTCAAAATTCATTCAAGAAAGGACATGAAAGTGTATCCATTTTATTTTGTTATAGTTTTAAAAGAACTAGAAAAAAAGAAATAACTGTAAAAAACTTTTTAAGTTCATATTTTTTTATTTATTTTACTATTTTTTCACGGATCACAATATGTCCTGCTGAACTAAATTGACAACCTAGATTCCTCAAATTGCAAAGAAAAGAGTTCAATTTGCAAATATTGGAACTAACATATATCGACAATGTGACAACGCATTGACTTATAGAGTTGGATAACTGAGAAAAGATTCATTGGAATTTCACTTTTGCTTAGATTCAGATTCTCTTTGAGCTAATTGTGAGTATGATGTGTATTTTTGAAGATATTAATCAACTAAAGTTGTCACAATCTGATTAATAAAATAAAAAATGTTGCTTCTTGGTCATACTTCATCTTTTAATATTGAATTGGGTCACTCTTCATCGTTGGTAATTTTTTTCCCAGCATTGATGCTAGGATTAATCATAGCTGTAGGATCTAACTAGGTTAATCCTAGCCATAAATGACTTAGATAGACTTTCTCTCTTCAATATCAATGTTTTCTTCTATTTTTATTCATATATGTTAAGGCTTACGCAGTTTTAGTGATTAATAAGGTTGACTCCAATTGGATTTAGAGAGTGGGGACTTTGTTGGCATTGAAAAAATTCCTTAGAATTTTGCTCAGGAAGATCGTAACACTATTATGGTTTCATGGTCATCTAATATGTTACACAATCTTTAGTTTTTTGGTTTACAATGTAATGTTTGATTGTAATCTGGATAGTTGGTGCTGAAATATTATCTTTTTTTTTTATTGAGAATGAGATTTAAGAGTTACTCATCCTTTATGTGCATGATCTTTTCCCCTCACTTTTATGTGATGCATCTCCACTTTTATTGATTTTATTCTTTATCTGTACCTTTTTAGTTAAGTTATTTAGTTTCCAAGTGTTTTCTGTTTATGAAAGTATCTAATAACTAGTTTTACTTATTTTCTTTAAAACACATAAGTATGCCATTAATTTAATGGTACATAGCACCTTAGCATTCTTATTAGATGATGCTCAATCCATTATAAATTAGTATAATGGATAATCATGATAAGAAGACATTGTCATATGGCTAAATTTGTTTATACTAAAATATATTTCAGATGGATAACACAAATATGAATGCGAAGAATTGCACAAAAGAGTTTCTTTATATACTTGTAAGTAATTAATGAGATCATAAGTTTAATGTTACATATTTTAATATAGTTGCAATGTTAATGTGGTTGTTTTAAAACAGTGTGCAAGAATGTGCTAAAATGAGGGCGGCATGTGAAAATATTAGTGGTAATGAAGTAAGTATGTTTAAACAAATATTACATGATAACATAGAATTGATAAATTTTGATTGTAATTTAAGTGAGTTTGTGATATGTTGACACGAAAAGATCTAACTTTAAAGTGGAATAGTATGATGAAGGTAGCGAAACTCAATTATTTTAAGGAAACTGAAATCCATGTCATTGAAAGCACAGCGAAACAATCCGGTCCTAGTCATATGAGAACACATGCCTTTAAAGATAAGTTGCTCATACGCTGTACACTCGAGAAATTTGCAGATCTTGTTGTAAATTTTAATGAGGGTAAGAGGAGTGCGGTCGTGGGGATGAGATTTGGAAGGTTGTTGGATATTAAATGCTATAAGATGAAGAGGAACTTCTTGCAGCAGCTATTAGGCTGCTTCGGTCCAACCACTTACACGTTGAATGTCCATGGGTCGACATTCAAAGTCACCGCATTTGACGATGGGCAAGAGATCAAATTTGATGGTGATGTGAATGAGATAAAAGATCTAAAGGCTATGTGGGTAAATGCCAAAGGTGATATTCCGATGAACGCCTTGTCAAAATTCTTGATTGAGGAGTCTGACAGTGACTATTAGAGGCAAGCCTTTGTGTTGTACACTATCAAATTTTGTTATCTCCTCGATCAAAACCAATTGTCATACATTCATGATTGCACGTTGTGAAGTCACCCACGACCATCCAACATAAAAATTGGACTTCTGCTTGTTCTAAAGATTTTATGGATGGTGTCACGAGGTATCAAAACAATCATCAAAATAGCATTACCGGATGCTTGTTATTTATACATGTAATATATTTAGTGTACATTGGTATTACTTTCACATTATAACATACGTATATTTTTTAATAAGTTCATTTCGATGCAGCTGTTTTATTTGGAGAAGTTGGCATGTGCTGTCAACTATGTTGACTTGAACCAGCCTTCGCCACTAAGGTGGAACGACATGACCGTTGCAAAAATGATTGATTTTGTAAAATCAAGGAGAGGAGAAGCTTGGCCTAAAAGTTGTGCGGTAAGCGTTTTAGAATATTGCAAATTTGGTTTTAATATTGATTATTTATTACCAACTCATATAAAATACTCAGTAAGCAAATTCACATAATAACATGCATCCACATGTCATAAATGCAATCATGACATAACATAACTGAACTTGACATATAACATAAATGAAATAAAGTAACATACTTGATCATGATATATATTTATATTATGTAGATCGATACAATCCCGCAAGCCGTTCCGGGTGACCGTGAGGTTTGGGAGGACTGCGAGCTTAAGCACGTTGGCGAGGACTTGTGTGTAGATCTACTTGAAGAGCAAGCCGTCAGGCTAGGTGCTTTAAGTGCACAAGTGGTCGCTTTTCAGATGGAGTCCAGCTCTATGTGAGCGGCTCTTCAGGTGGAGTCTAGCTCCATGGGGGAGGAGATTTCACAATTAATGGCCGTGCTGAGAAAGATGATGACCGTCCAAGAACAGATGTGCACAACTTTGACGAGTCTTTTAGCACGGGATGCTGGTAAGTTTGGAGCCCAAGATGATGAACCACACATCATCACGATTGAAGGTAAAATATGAGGTGATTTTGATGAGGATATGAGTCCCTCCATCGAAGAAGAGCTACCTATCTCTTCATCAACTTTATATAAAGGTAATAATGATGAAAGGTGCATCCAGCTAGATGCTTTAGACAATATATTCGTTGACCTACTATTGGTCATGAAACTATTAATGACTGTAACAACTAAAGGACGTTGAAATGTATTATTCTGTTTATTCATATTTTATCTTTTCTATATATATAACATGAATAATCTAACTATTAATCTAACACCTTAATTGGGGCTGTGTTTTGGTAGGGCAAATGAGTCTTGTTCGAGTCTACCAAAAGCCAATTCCTGATGCAGTTGCGCAACACTCGGGAGAGTAGAGATGGTCCTCTACTCAGTTCACCCTATTTGAAGTGTAAACCGGCCACTAAACGCAACAAGAAGGTACTTAAAGTGGGTCCGTACACATCCCAGGATCCACTATAAGTGAAAGATGATCGTTTAATGAAGTATATTTTGGAGAAAAGATTAGAGGATAGGTAGTAGTCACACTAATCTAGCAAAATTTGACATACCATCACATCCAAACTTTGATTACTTTTGTCTTTTATTTATCTTTTACAATGAGATTCTCGTTAGAAAATATGGCCTCCATGCTAAACGGAGAGAGCTAAAGAATCTCAGTCTAGAAAATTGGCTTGGCTCTGACCTTAAAGACTTGTTTATCAGCATTTTGACCTGGGAGGCTCGTCGTGCGTCAATGAGCAACCGGTTTTGGTTTCTTCATACGTTCTTTGTTGTGAGTATCTACTACTCATTAACCACATTATTTTAGGTTTGTATGTACGTTGTATATTTTGTTTTTTTGTGCCACTGCAGATTCAATGTGTTTTAAAATCAATAGAGCTTCCTATTTTTGTAAGGAAACACAAAATCGTGGATAGATACGCGTCAACGCTTGAGCTAGAAATGACGGTAAAATAATTTAATATAGTTAAAATATTAAATTTTGACTTGGTATGATTGCGTAAATGTATTGTGTAATCTAGATCTGTATTCCGGTACATGATGGTCGAGATAATTGGTTTATGGCTAAGATCTCCATCATGGACGAGGAGGTCACCGTGTTAGACACCTTACTAGATGGCTGACTTAACGCGGTACAGACCGAAAATGTAAAATATTGTATGTTCTAAACACTTATCATGACTTGTAATTTATCTTATAACATGTATGATTTTGGCATTGATTACCTTTTTATAGTTTGTGAATGAAATTATAGTTAGAAGGTATGAACTTGATATTTGGGCATAAGCTCATAGATTTGTTGCCTCCACCAACAACCATCTCTTCATTCAAAATTTCAAGGTCGTCCCAAGTGGTCACCCAATCAAATGAGTAAATTCACTGATCTTGAATTTGATTGGACTTCCTTCACCCTTGAATGCTGCACTTATTATTACGTTTGTAAGAGTTATTGTGGTATGTGGGTCTTGAGATACATGGATGACATCAACGTAAAAATTGTTTGCGACTATCGTTCCAAGGTAATATGTTAGGTATTGTTTACATTTTGTTAAACTTGAGAGCTTTGTTTTTTGTTTGTTATAGTTTCTGGTTCTTTTAGTTCTACAATTGGGAATTTTCCGCTTGCTTTGGATTTGCTCATTTAAGGTTGTCATTACTTGTTATTTGTTATGGTGTAATGATAATTTGGTGAATGTTCAAACCTTATAGCTCTGTTTTCTATTTTATTTTAGTTTAGAGTTAGGCTTATTTAGTTATGTAATTAAGAATATTCTGATTGTTATGGATTTGTTCATTTATGGCCATCATCGTTGAATTTGTTGAGTTGTATGATAGTTCGTTGAATATTGAGAATATTTTTACGAGAGTATAAATCGCACAATCTTCATTGTAATCTTTTGTTGAAGATCATGAACCATCTTTTGAACGACGTGTATGATACATTACATGATAACGTTGATTGATTTTATAGTAGGAACTCATCTATCTCGGAGACACGGCTACAATTAAAGACGAGTCCTACTTTAAAGCAAAGGCTTCAGAAGAGGAAAAAATGAAGGGATGGATAATATTGTATACATCATTGTGAATGTGTCATATTTTCTGACGTTCTTGTTTAAACACTCACCCATTTGCCATTTCTGAGAAATTCAATGAGCTAGAGGTTATTGAATAAGACAATAACACGGCAATAAATTTCAAAAGCAGATTCAAGAGGGATATCTTCGTACACTTCGACTTTTATTTCCCTGTCGTTACTATCTTCTTCAATAACCCCTAGCTCATCGAATTTCTCCGAAATGGAAAATGAGACTGCATTTTGTATATGATTATTGTGTATAGTGTATAGTGAAGATAAATAGTTTTTTGTAAATTTTGTAAGTTATTGTGTACAAAGATGATAAACAAATTTTGTATATTATTGTGTACAACTATAAATAAAAGAGGTTTTTGTAAGTTATCGTGTACAATGATGATAAATAGATGTTGCAGAATTATTGTGTACGTGTATAAATAAGCAGATTTTTGAAGTTGTCGTGTACAGTGATCATCTTCAGATTTTTCAGAATTATTGTGTACAATTATAAATAAGCATGTTTTTGAAGGATAAATTGTGTACATATTCGTATATTAACATTCCCAAAAAATTATGAAAGTAAGTTAATACCAAAATTTACATTTACTACGGCGAGGGAGACAGAATATTATACTAGTATAGGATATTTGTGTTGTACATAGGGTACCCACCTTGTGCGTTGAATGGTGGTGGGTACGCACTTTGCACATTGAATGGGTATGCAGCTTGCATATTGAATGTGTACGCACCTCGCACATTGAATGGGGACACACCTTGTCCAGAGACACCTATCGCGTGTGCACTTTGCACGTTAGATGGTGCTGAATCATCATTATTATCGTTTGGCATCGTGGCATGCACATCACTCGGTAATTCCAGACATGTTCGTCTAGTATGTACAACGTTCTTAAAATGGCCACGGTGAGGGTGGTTGGTCATGCTATACTTGAGCTGGCACCTTGGCTGCCTTTTGTCTTCACGATTATCAGGTCTTGAACGAGGCCTCTTTTAATCTCTACACCATCCTCCTGCTTCACATCCTGTTCGTTGGCGACCTTATCATTCCACAAGGTCTCATATTTTGCACACAACATCTCAATCTCCACTTGGCTCGAGTCAACCATTCACTTGACTTTGATGCAAAGTGAGCAAGTCTTTTGGCAGTTAGTTAGATCGAATTGTACCAAAGCAATACTGTATCATCTGTATCCAGATGAGAATAATTTGACCCAGTTGGTAGCATATTACTCTTCACGTGTGATCCGCCACCTGTCTAGTATGCACGTGCTAGGGATCTCTTGCATATGTTCAGCTTTCATAACAGTAATATGGTGACACGATATCCCCACTGATTTAAACTTGCTATAGCTGCACTTTAGTGTATCAAGTTGTTGGTCTCTTGACACTATGTATGACTCATTCGCATCTCAAACTCAACCAACGAATAAATTCAAGCCTCCCCATCATGTGTCAAAGCACAAACTATAAACGATGTCTCACCTATGATCTCCTTACGCAATAGCCACTACAAGAAACATGGGCTTTAGCGATCAATATTTTGGTCACTAAAGCCCCTAAATTTGGTCACAAAAGATCTAATGCGATGAGCATATATTCATCGCGAACCTCATAGCTTTCTCTTTGTCATCGAAAGTCTTTCATAATGAAAAATGAAACTCATCGCGTTAGACCTTTTACGATGAAAAAAACCAGTCGCAAAAGGTGTTCACGATGAAAATAAAAGTTGGTCGCAAAAAGCTTTTGCGATCATAAAACGTTTCATCGCAAAAACCTCTTGCCACCAATATTTCTCTTCATCGCCTAAACTTTTTTGCAACCAATTTTTTTTTGTATTGAAATGTTTTTGGCACCAAATTTTACATTCCCAGAATATAAATAAAAAATGCTGAATTTTTAGTTTTCATGTACACATGTAATCGCAATTAATATCATCAAAAAATTTGTCAAACCTATATTATTCTAAGAAATACATATATTAATCATTAATATATATAAGGTAAATAATTAGTAGTAGTTCATTACAAAATCTACGAATCATAATTCATTACAGAATTTGGTTCACAAATGTATCTAAGTAAAAATAAAAAAGAGAGTATTTAAAGTTTGATGTTATAATTACAAAACTTAACAAATATTCTAAAGCTCATGTTTCTGCTATTGAGTCATCGTCAGATCGTGGCATTTTGACGAGCCCAAGAAAGTAAGCTTTGTAGTTGGCTCTCCATCGACTTTATTTGTTTCTTTAATTCTATATCTTCAACTCGACTCTTTTTCTTGGAAGATGTAGGTAGGGCTCCATGTCCAATACCTTTATTTCACCCGAAGACTTATTCAACTATCTCTTCTTCAGAGCTAGGTGTGGTATCCTCAGCGATATGTTCATTCCGTAAAACACGCATGCGTTTCTGTAACATCACAATGAGCCAAATTCAAGATAAATATATTCATCAATAAGAAAGTATTGAAAAACCATCCAACAAAATTCGATTTAAAGTGATAACCCCCCAAATTAAAACTAACATTATTATCTTTAGACAATGAGTATCAATCAGAAAGTATTAAAAAAATCATCTAGCACGCTCAGATACAAGGTGATAAGCCCTCCCCCACACCCACACACACATTAAACTAACACTATTGTCTTTAGATAATGAGCATCGATAAAAAAGTATTAAAAATCATCTAGCACGCTCAGATACAAAGTGATAAGCCATCCCCCCCACACCCACTCACACATTGAAACTAACACTATAATCTTTAGACAATGAGCATCAATAAGAAAATATTAAAAAAATCATCTAGCACAATCAGATACAAGGTGATAAACCTTCCCCCTACACATTGAAAATAACACGATTATCTTTAGACAATGAGCATCAATAAGAAAATATTAAAAAAACCATCTAGCACGCTCATATACAAGGTGATTAATCCCCCACACACACTCACACACACATTGAAACTAACACTATTATCTTTAGACAACATCAATAAGAAAGTATTTAAAAATTATTTAGGATGCTAAGATATAAGGTGATAAACCCTCCCACCCACACCCATACACACATTGAAACTAACACTATTATTGTTATAAAAGGAGCATCAGTAAAAAAATATTAAAAAATCCTCTAGCACGTTTAGATACAAGGTGATAATCCACCCCCACACCCATAACACATTGAAACTAACACTATTATCTTTAGACAAAAAGCATCAATCAGATTGTATTAAAAAATTATCTAGCATACTCAGATACAAGGTAATAAGCCCTCTCCCCACACCCACACCCACACACACACACTGAAACTAACACTATTATCTTTAGATAAGGAGCATTAATAAGAAAGTATTAAAAATCATCTAGCCCGCTCAGATACAAAGTAATAAGCCTCCCCCACACCCACCCACACATTGAAACTAACACTATTATCTTTAGACAAGGAGCATGAATAAGAAAGTATTAAAAAAATCATCTAACACCCTCAGATACAAGGTGATAAACCCTCCCCGCCACACCACACACACATTGAAAGTAACACTATTACCTTTAGACAATGAGCATTAATCAAAAAATATTAAAAAATCATCTAGCACTCTCAAATACAAGGTGGTAAGCCCCCCGCTCCCCATACACACACCTACACATTGAAACTAACACTATTATATTTAGACAAGGAGCATCAATTAGAAAGTATTCTAAAATCATCTAGCACGCTCAGATACAAGGTGATAAGCCCTCCGCCCACACACAAACACACATTGAAACTAACACTATTATCTTTAGACAGAGAGCATCAATAAAAAAGTATTCAAAAATCATCTAGCACGCTCAAATACAATGTGACTTTAGAAAATGAGTTTTCCTTTCCTAAACACTCAGGGTGAGAGTTTTAGAAAGTTTCCTAAGTGCTAACCTAAACACTTAGGGTAAGAGCATAAATCATAAGTATTTTAGAGGGATTACTCACATATATTTCATGAGTCGTATCATTCTGCCAACCTTTTTTAGCATTGAAATGCGTGTTGTAAAACATTTCAATTCGAGTAGGTGCAACCCCAGTTGAAGCTTCCTATCCAAAATGTTATAAAAGTTGAGTTGTTAATTACTATATATTAAATATTATTAATAGTACTAAAAAAATATTTTGATTCACCTCAAAAATTTGATGATCAAGAAAAGATACATTCCCTCCATTATGATTGTATGGAAGGTTTTGACGGTTTTGAGAATTGGTTTTTGAGCGTGCCTATAATAAATGAGTTTTATGATTGAAATAATTAGTCAAACAATCAAAATGTAATGTATAAGCTTTGATATTAGGAATTACCCCAAATTTCTCCATCTCTCAAACTGTGCATAACCAATCCCATCATCCCGTGATACACCCTTATAAGGATGTCATCGTGCTACTACTGGATCTTTAAATTTTTTATCATGTCTATGCAATGTGTACTTGTATCCCTTATGTGTGTCCGCTGATTCAAATTCAATCCAATCGATCATAGCATTACTGGTCGATTCAAAAGTAAAATAGACATGTAATAATATTTTACGATCAGTCACGCAATAAAGAAAATATAACAATAAATAGATGTATCATTATTACCTACAACCTATCAATTATAACTGCCAGGAATTCTTCAGGCACATTAGACCAACTCTCATATTGAAGTGGTATAAATTGTCGTACGAGGGCACCAAACTCAAGGTTGAATTGGGTGGTCCACTGTCCAACATGCCTAACAACACCGAGAGGAGGGGTATCGATTGGTAATTTTTTAAACAGGCTTGCTAACCTTTCCAACACAATCCTTCTTGTTGGCCCGTGAACCTTTATCGACCTCCATGAAGAAGATGAAGCCCCTACAACAAAACAAAGAATAAGAAACCATTATAATAAGAACTATTACAAAGTGTATAAACCTGTTTGGGAACCGTCTTCATCAGTATAAGATCATACAACAAGATCTAGATTTAGAAGATGAGTATTTCTTCTAGGAGATATTAACCCTTATAAAGATAAGTTGCGTGAAAGAAGATCCTAAACATGTTGTTGCTTACAAAATAAATTAAAGCAAATTTACGTTAACATGCTCATCGTTACTTTAAAATTCAATCTATATCATCATCACTTGGTATAATATCCTTTGAATCATCATCATAACTAACCAAAGTGTCATCTTCATTGTCATCTTCATCAATAAAATCAATATCTTCAATATTACTATCTCCTACTCCAATAATATTTGCATCTATTTTAGAAGATTCCACATCATGCCTGCTAAATTGCATTGTTTCTGACTCATATAAATCGATAGATGGCAAAGTTATTTCAGTAAGCCCTATGACTTCATCTTGTTTTATCTTAGGAACATCCCATAAATGTCTTTGTCGAACCTTTTGCACCACTTTCCAATTGACTCCAAATTTGCAATCATCAACGAAAAAGACTTGTGCTTGAGATGCGAGAATAAAATTTTACCAAGTTTGGCTCACATTTACACAAGTGAAACCAAAATCTCTCTTCACTCTATTTCTTTTTTAATTTGTGTCAAACCATTCATCTAAATAATATAACTTTTCTTTCTCGTACATACAACATCTCAATCACTTCTTTTAACCTACCAAAAAAATCAGTCGCTTCTCCATCATTTCTCCTAGAGCTACTGAGCCACTATTTTAGGTTGTGGTGATGATCACAATGATCACAAGGAAAACTCTTATTTACTGTCATGCAGTCTACTACTCCGCGACATTTGATAACAAGGAAAATATCGTCGATCTCCCATGTAACATATTTTACTTTGCAACATCAACAAAGATGCATCTTCGTTGTAAACAGGACATGCTAAGTACTCTTTCGTGCTCCAATCAGAAAAATCTCCATACGCTCGAAAGTCATTTATTGTCCACAACACAACAACATGCATAGTAAATGATTGCCTAGAAGTAACATCAAATGTTTGCACCCCACCCCATAATTATTTTAACTCATCTATCAATGGCTGCAAATACACATCAATATCTTTACTGGGTGATCTTGGACCAAAAATTAGTAACGCCATCATAAAGTACGGTTCTTTCATACACTTCCATGGAGGAAGGTTATAAGGTACTAATATGATTGGCCACACGCTATATAAGTTGCTCATATTTCCGAATGAATTAAATCCATCCGTTATAACTCTTAATCTTACATTTCAAGCATCTTCTGCAAACCAACTATACCTTCTGAATAAGTAAGATGTCACAATATACCTTCAACGTTGACACGCTTCTCCTTGTGCCATCTCATATCGGACGATGTGTATTTTGACTTGAACAATCTTTGAAGTCTGGGTATAACAAAAAGTGAATGGTATCATATCTCAACCCTAAATCTCTTAATTTTTTTGGCTTTATAGTAAGAGGCTGAAATTTTTGAGTCTACTGGATGAGAACCATTTAAAACTTCAAGTAATTGGTCAAATGACTTATTACTTCAATGATTAAGCACTTTGATATGCATCAATTTCACAATAAAAGATAGTGAAATATACTTTTAACAACCAGGATAAAGTTCTTATTTGGCTTCACTAAACAAATCATTAAATCTGTCTAACGTCTCTGCATTTAGATTTCTTCTATCAGTATTATCCTCTTCAACTCGTTCACCATTCATATCCATCCCAACAAAATCACACATGTTTTTTAACATTTCGATCATCTCATCACCATCATCATCATCATCACCACCAAGGTGAGATGTAGTACTATTCATCTCCATATTTGGTGAATGGTAATATCTTTGTATCTCTTCACCATGAAACACCCAACGATCATAGCTCAATGTCATTCCATATTAGCACAAATACATTTTAACTTCCATTAAAGACAATTGTCTTGAATTAAGACATTTTTTACATCGACAATGAGTTTTCCCCTCTACATTGAGATACTTACTAGCCACGCTCATAAACTGTGAAATACCATTAATATACTCCTTGGACAATATCTATTAGGATTTTTTACCCAACTCTCTTCTATTTTTGTAACTCTATATATTAAATAACTATTTAGAAAAACTCTCAACAAAATATCCCTAAATTAAAGAGATTAAAATGCAAAGTTAATTAAGAGGGAAATAGAAATCATAAACAAAGATAATTCAAGTGCATGATAAAAGAAAACAGTTATAAATAGAAGGCTTAGGTACACATATTTTCTTCAGATCGCTAAACCATTACTCCTTATAAATGTTATATTTGTACTAACACATACTATTATTTTGAAATAACTTGTATCAATACTAATTAATCTTGTGTTTTGGATATTTTATTATTCTTGATACACATATTTCTAGCTGTCTTCTACTATTATCAAGTAAAAGCAATTATAAATAAATTCTTTTACCTAACAACAACAAAAGAACCATTTCTCAAAGCCTCTTACCTTTGAATAAATTATACATTATAGATTATGGACTGTCTTTTATCGATTAAGAAACTAAATAAATTTTTTAGTCAAATAACTTCATTAAGTATATAGTAGCAAATAAGATTACGTGGATTCCGACAAGAACCCTTCTAGTCATTGAAGAAAAATTAGATGTTAGATGTTTTTTTTTTGTTAAAGTTACAAATGATTTTTTTGAAAGAACTATGAATCCATGAAACCAATTAGACTCATCCATTTTCTTTAGGAATATTAGTTTGGTCAACCAAAGAAAAAAGAAATTCAATAATGGTGTACTTGTACTTATCAAAATAATCACATAGAGACCAAGCAAGTGCATATGCTATTTTTGTCCATTCCAATCTCTCTATATAAGAAAAAACTTATATAAAGGTGATTCGATATATAAAATTGGTAGAGTCACATTATGGCCGTCATTGCTAATAATTTCTCTACAGAGACGGTGCAAGTGCGCATGCTGCTTTTGTCCAATCCTAATCTCTCTATATAAGGAAAGAGCAAATATATATTTCAATTTATGAAATTGATAAATAAAAGAATTTATTTATCAATTTCATAGTACCATTTTCACTAGTAATTACATTTACAAAAAACAACTTGAAGTTGAACTTAGTTTCTTTGAATCTTGTATGGAGGTAGAGGTATTATCATGAATCATGCCAAGAATCATCTGAGTGCTTTATCTTCCATGGGTTTTTTCGTTTAGCTAAATATTATATCATCAAATGTAGGTTCAAAACTACTATAAGCTGAAGAAAGATAATATGTTGGGCATCAAAACACCTAGTCCGAAACAAAAGGATATCAGAAAATGGCTGTCACAATATACGTGGTTGATGAATGCAAACCATAAAACAGAGAACAAATAGAAACAAAATCAACTTACCTAAAATCACAGACCTAACTCTTAAAGAGCAGGAGCTCCAACTGATGATGACGTGCTTTGAAGTTCCTTGCGGAACCTTGTTGTGGAAGCTTGGTGTGAAGATCACCGTGGAAGCTCGCCTGGGAAATGAATTGTCGGTGACGATCAGCGATAAATGGATGAGCTATGTCACCCCTGAGAGGGGTGTTGAATGGGGAAAGGCTCTGTATCACGAGGGGGGGGGGGATAACTCAATGTCGGTGAATGAGGAAACCCTTTGTTGAGGGTTTCTTTTGTCTACCAAACCCTTGTTAAAATGATGGTGTTTTAATAAGGAAACATTTATCGAAAAAATCAAAACATTCGTCAGTAAAAGCACAAATTTTACCGATCAATTTATTATTTTATGGGTAAGAGTTTTCCTTTTATCGACGAATTCAAAAAATCATCGATAAAAAGTGGGGAAAAATAGGCATGTTTCCTACCCAATAAAATATATTGTGACGCGCAAGAAAGGCATCACAGTAGGTTGCCTTTGGTGACCAACATTTTAGTTGGTCGATAAAAATGAACCTTTTGTGATGAATCTGCTTTCGTTGCTAAAAGTTTTATGGCTAAATATAGGTTTTCTTGTAGTAAGCTTAAACAGTTTGTGTGTGAACACGTTGGCCGCGTGTTGCTCTAACGTACGTAAGTGAGTCTTAAGTAGAGGCATTTCATTTGTCAACTTAACGTTGTCCAACCTCTCCTCGTGGTAAATACGTGCCAATGCCCGATCAAATTGTAGCACAAATTCGAATAGTTTAGATCAACGTTCAACGAATAAATAGAGATACAAGTTCATACCTTCAGATCATTGTCTCACTCTCATGAACACATAGAATTTTCTATGTTGGAAGGCCTCTGCCCAGCATTCATGCTTGGCATATATCCATTGCACCCATTTGTTTTTACTAAGGTTGAACGACTCTATCAAATGATCCCATCCCTGTTCGAACTCCTCTTCACTGAAGACGTCAAACATTACTCTCTTGAAGGCCTGTAGAAAATCCAAGTTTTGCACTTTTGATTGGGAATTTTGTTTGAGATGCCATGCACAAAGCCAATGATTGCAATTAGGTAGGAGCGTCTTGATTTCTTTACCCATTGCCTTATTTCCATCTGTAATGACCGATTGCAGCTTCTTATTTTTCATGGCATCCAAGAAAGTCATCAACACCCATTGATAGGTTTCCATGGTCTCATAAAACAATAATGTGCAACCAAATACTGTGGCATTGTAGTGGTTGTTCACGCCAAGGAAAATCACAAGCGGTTTCTTATATGCATTCATCTTGTAGGTCGTATCGAATGTCAATACATTACCGAAACAGTGATAGTCAATTTGGCATGTCGAGTCTGCCCAGAATAAAATTTGGCAGATGATTATCTGTGTCAATGCTGTATTTGCAATACAAATCCGGATTCATCTCCAATTTTGAAATAAAAAAGAAATAGCTGCCTCTGAATATGTTACGACTACCTGCGATCTTCGCTGCTTGTTCATCTTACTGTATAGATCCATTCTTAAGAACCCCACATTCTCGTAACCACCGGCTTGGTTGATCATGAAGTCATACACTTGGCTTAGCCTGACACCAATATTATGCAATCATATTCCCTGAGCCATGTCCGCTTCATTCACTGCTCTATTAGATTGAAGAAAGGGCACATCTTGTGGTGAGACGGTGGGTTGGTTGTCTTGGCTTCAAAATCTTTTACCACCCATTTTTTTTGCTTTCTTATCTAAGTTCACCCTAAAATAAGCATGACAATTAACCCTTGTCAAGCCTTTTAGTTCTCGCTTTGTTTCCGGTCTGCCCATATATTTTCTCTCCTGGACTCATTCTTTTGAGCAAACCCATCTTTGCAACACGGTTTCTCCATATTTGTTTTTGCGTTTATCATCTTCCCATACACTGAACCTAACATCGACTGCATATGTATAGTAGAAATATTTGGCCTCTTGTAACGTATCAAAATTTTCACCAATGACATTTTCATTTCGCAAGTTTGCTAATGTGGATGAACCCAAATGTGTACTTGTCTCCCCCTGTTTATGGATACTTCAGGATGACTGATCTTTGAAGATGCTTAACTATATTAAAAAAAATAGTTGAAGTTGATGAAATATGCCAATAATTGAAGTAGAAATTTTAAGAAAATAACAAAAGTGTAAAAAGAATGCATAGTATATGCCTTAGTCAACGCAGAAAGCAAGCATGATCAGGTACATAAGAAAAACTAAGGACTTTGAAAGTAAAAAATTATGTTCATAAACTAAGACATCATAAAGCATATAACTTATGTTCATAATCTTAAAAAAATAATGATAATGAAACAAGCATTACCTTTTCGGTGTAACTGATCACTTAGTTGGAGTTGAAAATTGAAGATCCAAATAAAGAAATTGAAGAAGAAAGTGTGTTGAGAGCAATTGAGAAGTAGTGAGAATATGTTTAGTTGAGTGAAAAATTAAATTTTAAAGGTGGTTTACGAAGAGTAATTACCCATATTAATTACACAACCACCAGACACCAACCAAATACCAACCAATCTGTAAATGTATTAACACGGGGTAAATGCCACTGTGTATAGCGTTTGGGGTCCAAAAGAGACCAGTTGGACCCCAAACACCAGTCATAGTTGTGTTTGCCTCATGTCCAAGTGACACGGGCCAAATGCCATTCAAAAATGATGAGTCGCCGTTGCACAATGGCGTTTGGGGTCCAACTGGTTATTTTTGGACCCCAAACTCTAGTTACAGTGGTGTTTGCCCATGTTGAAGTGACACGGGCCAAACACCATTCAATAATGGCGAGTCGCCATTGATGAATGCCGTCTGGAGTCCAACTTGTCCTTTTTGGACCTCAAATGCCAGCCACCTTGGTGTTTGTCCGTGTCCAGGTGACACGGGGTAAACACCATTCAGTAATGGAAAGTCGCCATTGATGAATGGTGTTTGGGGTCCAACCGGTCCTTTTTGGACCCCAAAGGCTAGTCACAGTGGCGTTTGCTGGTGTCCAAGTGACACGGGCCAAACACCATTCTATAATGGTGAGTCGTCATTGATGAATGACGTTTGGGGTCCAACTGGTCCTTTTTAGACCACAAACGCTAGTCATAGTAGAGTTTGCCCAGTGTCGAAGTGACACGGGCCAAACACCATTCAAGAATGGCTAGTCGCCATTGCACAATGGCATTTTGGGGTCTAAAAAGGACTAGTTGGACCCCAAGCGCCACTGTCACTATAAAAAGGATCGGTAGAGATACGCGTTCTCAATTCCTTTATATTTTATTTTGTTGCAACTTCCAATTTGAGTATAACATTCTTACATTTTGCAACCGTAAAACTTCTACAAACAATGTTATTTCCACTTCCAATTTCTTCTTACTCTTAATAACATCGTCAAAGTCGATAGAAGGATGATTTGTAATTTTTATCCAGTTTAAAAATTCAACAATACACTAAACAAAATTTGAATCTAGTTTAAATTTCTAAACAGTGATTCGACAGAAACTCCCCAAAAATATTAGAAATTCCCAATCAAAATACATATTTATATCCATAATATATATGTCCAACCAAATGCAGCCCAAATTTAATAAATTCAAAAATACACTCAACAAAGTTAGAATCAAGCTTAAAATTGAAGGAGACTATAAAAAGTTGATAAAGCGTCATGGTGAAACTCTTCTATTTTTTTACAAAGAATTTTGTAAATGATTTGTACATCATTCATGTTCTTGTTTCGATTCAGTATCTTCATCGGTGTCATCATCAGGGTCGTCATCATCATCATTAATTGAATCTTCCCCATTGTCATCATGACCACCATCATCATCATCTTCAGCATCTTCATCATCTCCATCATCACCCCTATTGTTGCTTCTTTGAGTTTCATACATTTGCAGGCGTCTTTGCAACTTCGCTTACAAGTGTACTTACTCAAAATTTCAGATAAGAGTAAATTTGAATATTTTGGTTTCAAAATAAAATACAATTAGGGAAAGATAGGTGATTAAAAATTTATTATCCTTCTTTTGCATTGATTCTTTGGCCTTTTCCATCGCCTATACCATCGTCTCACGTGCGCTCAACATTTTATCAAAGAACTGTTGCCTGAGACAGGTAATCATGTGCATCATGCCTGCAGCACATGCCACCAACGCATGTATTATTCAAATTATGCGTTAATAAGATATTCAATGACTAGATAATACATATTAACATCACTACTCACATAATCGACATCAGCTGATGGAAGACCCCAGACTGGAAGATATTCTGGAATGTCAACCTTCTCACTACCACCATCTGGGTGTGGAACCGTTATCTGCCACGGAGGTATTTAGATTTAAACCACTCTTATATCATCAACGGTCGTTCTAGCCAACCCTGATGCTCCTAGTGCTCATGTGTTGTTGCGGTTGCTTGTGCTACTGCCTATACCACGTAGATTACAAATTTAGATTTTTGTATAACAATATCAATAATCACCTATATTTAATCACTAGTCGTATAACACTTATGAAGATGAAGATGCCCCATCATAGTTGTAAGACAACCACATTTTTCAGAAATCATCATAAGTATGTTCGCCATTGCCATCTTCATCATTGATGATGTGTGACGCTCTAAAACCTCCAAGACCACCAATAAGATCTTCTCTGGAATATGGTTGATCATATAACATTGAAGGTGGGGTCTGATTGTGATTAACGGCTCCTGGGATCTCAAACTCTATCGTGTAACGCTCTCACCTAAGTACCATGCTCCACCAGCAGGTCCTTGCAGCAAGATCCTCAGGGTGGTTGGAGGTATACTCTCATGGCAATTATCCGGCAAGTTTGCACGTTCTCTCCCCAAGGGTTCCAGTTGATTTGCAAGTTCAAAAATAAATAGTTTGTCAGTAAAATATTATTCATACTCAAGAGGGGGGGATGATAAAGGAATTGATTGAATAAAACACAGCTCATGGGGCCTCATATATCAAAGTTTAATACAAAATTCTTTATTGTTGTGACCAACATCCCTTGTTCCCGAGTAATTGTCTATCCAATGTACTACTCTCGGGAACGTGTCTAGACCACCCAATGGTCTGCTCAGTCCAAAATTTAAGTCAAGACTCAATGAAAACGTAGTGTGAAGAAAGAAGTATTACATAGAAAAAAATATCAAAGAAAGCAATGACAATAATCTATAATCTCTATTGTGACATTTCGTCAAACACCAAACGAGCACATAAATATACACTATAATTTTTCATCCAAAACATATATCACTGCTAATAATCATACATTTCTAAAAGCATCACATAAACAACACCCACTTTTCAAAATGATTCAAGTATATATTTGGTGTTTTAACACTAAAACGCATAATAACCAAATTGGTCACAAAATAAACGTACATTTTCTTTCCTTGGATGGGTTGTAGAATTTCATCGAACATGTTACGAGCATTCATATAAATATAATGTAGACCCCAATGTGGCATTTTATGAAACACCTTACAGATAATGATTAAAATACGCTATAATTCATTATGATATTTCGTCGAACACTTTACGGGCACTAAATTTGCAGAACCAATCAAGTATCTATTAGATTTTTTAACACATATAACACATAAAAATTCAAAATCTTTGAAGAAAAACTTACTTCTTGTTAGCTTGGGTGAGATACATGCTCCATTGGAGCAATATGAAGAATATGGCTAGTAATATTTCGATTCTTTGGACGGAATATTTTCACCTAATTACCGATGGCATCGTACAGGCCTTACGAACTGCTCAAACTCGGTTGCTCCGTTGAACTCAACATTCCCTTTGGAACTTTATGCTTTCCTCAAGCCATTTTTTGTAAAACAATACAATATTAGAAGGATATGGGGTTTGAGGTCATTGGTTGGACGGATTTGGCTTGGGTTGGGTGTGGAGTTGACTCGTGTGTTGCAAGGGATATGCGAAATGAGAGATGACGGGTTTGACTTGTGTATTGCAACGGATTTTTCTCGGGTTGGACTGATTTCGAGCAATGAAGAGATGAAGATGAAGAGATGAAGATGAAGAGACGAAGATGAAGAGACGAAGATGAAGAGACGAAGATGAAGAGATGAAGATGAAGTTGAAGAGATGAAGAAGAAATGATGAGAGTTAAGTGTTTGAGTGAAGATGAATGAAGTGTTGAGAGAGGGAGGAAGGGTGGGCATCGGGTTTTTTAAGAAGGGGAATAAGGTTTCTTATGTTTGGGGTTAATTGTGATAAGAAAATAACGTTAGATTTGATAAATATATTTATAGGGTTATAAATTAAAATGAAATGCTCTAATTTCCCAACTTTTATGGGGTTATAATTATAAAATAAAAGGTTAAATTTCAAATTTTAATATTTAATTACAAACTTTTGGTGGATATGTTCGATTTAACAATAAAATCTGACTTTAAGGGTTATACGTGTTCGTCAAACTGATAAATAGGATTTACCGGTCATCATAACATCACAACCTATAATTATAAATGGTGTAAACATGTCTAGCAAAAGCACAACAACATTATCAATGACAACTTTTAACGAGTTTATTTATAAATGTTCAATTGCTTCAAGAATCCTTACTTAATCCAATCTAATTTCACTTAATAAGTGAATATGGTGAATGTTTGCATTTTAGCGAATGAGTTTGTTCTATTTTTATTGATGATATGTTCGGTGTACGGTAATTAATTAAAAAAAATTCAATTTTTGGATATTTAGTGAAGATGGCGATTAAGGCCCAAAAGCTGATGATTGGGGCAAAAATATTGGCGTTTATGAGCCTCATAGGTGATCAGTTGTTAAATTATCACGTTTAGGGAGTATTGGCATTTGGCAACAAAGAATGACGATTCGCACCTTCAGGATGTCATTTGTAGGTTGAAGAATGACGTTTGCAGGGTAAAGATTGGCGATTGAGTTTTTTAGTGTTCAACAAATTCGTAGTGGGGTATAAATGAAATCTTAAGGGGTTCACCAAAAATTAAAAATATAATTTTTTGGAGAGGTTCACCAAATATGTATTGGGGTTCATCAAATATGTAGCGGGGCTCACCAAATACGTACAAAATTAATAATTCTTGGAGGGGTTCACCAAAATTGACTTGTACATATTTGGTGAACCTCAGTACATAATTGGTGAACACCAATACATATTTCATGAACCACTCTAAGAATTATTAATTTATACATATTTGGTGAACTCCAGTATGTATTTGATGAACACCTATACATAGTTGGTGAACTCTTTTAAGAATCATTAATTTGTTCGTACTTGGTGAACCCTAATACATTAGGGGTTCACCAAATATGTACTGGGGGTTCACAAATATGTAGTGGAACTCACCAAATACATACTAATTAATAAATAGTAGAGGGGTTCACCAAATATGTATTAAGATTTACCAAATATGTACTAGAGTTAACTAAATATGTAGTGGGGTTCCCCAAATACATTCAAAATTAATAATTCTTGGAGGGGTTCACCAAAATTGACTTTGTACATATTTGGTGAATCCCAATACACAATTGGTGAACCATAGTACATATTTGGTGAACCCCTCTAAGAATTATTAATTTCTACGTATTTGGTAAACCCAAGTATATATATGGTGAATCCATGTACATATTTCGTGAACACCTATACATATTTGATGAATCTCTCCAATAATCATTATTTTATATATATTTGGTGAACCCTAAATTGGGTTCACCAAATACATACTGGAGTTCACCAAATATGTAGTAAGATTCACCAAATACGTAGTAATTAATAAATCTTGAAGGGGTTCACCAAATATGTACTGGAGTTCACCAAATATGTATTAGGGTTCACTAAATATGTACTGTGATTCACTAAATATGTATTGTGGTTCACTAAATACGTACAAATTAATAATTTTTGGAGAGATTCACCAAATATGTACCGGGATTCATCAAATATATATTGGGGTTCACCCAATATGTACTAGGGTTCACCAAATACATCTTGTATATATTTGGTGAACCCTAGTACGTATTAGGTGAACCTCATTACGTATTTGGTGAAACCCTCCAAGAATGATTAATTTATACGTATTTGGTGAACTCCATTACATATTAAGTGAATCACAATACATATTTTGTGAACCCCTATATATATTTGGTGAACAAAAAAACCTTTTTATCAGCTGGGTTTATGTGGCCCGGATTGCCCCAAAAGCAATCCAAGTGTCATAATGGCCCAACACTCCTGCTAGGGAAACCCCCGAACATGATAGAAAGATCTCTAAAGGAAAAGGAAAAGGACATAAGCTTGACAGAAGTGGATAAAAAGAAGGATAAATTTCTTATGGGGGAAGACACAAAAGACATTGAGAATGGGTCGTCCCCTATGGACCTTGGAAAAAGTTCATTAAACCTAATTAATAGGGGTGTTCAAAAACTGTCCAGACCGTATAATCTGATCCGGACTGGACCGAAGTTGATCGGTCTAGACGGTATTTTTCTCATATTTGGTCGGTTCGGTCCTCCTGTTAGAGAGGGCCGAACTTTCGGTTCGGTCCAGAATTTCAACCAATTCTGGACTGGACCGACCAGTACCGACCGTATAATATATATAAAATACCTTTTCAAGTAAAAAATGACTTTTCCCCATTCCCACATCGGAAATAAAATAGAGAGTTAAAGTGGGAATGAGTTATAAAAGTACTACATTTATCTCCTCATGGTGAAGTAAGAGTCCACATGTGTGTGCTATTAAAGCATGCCTTGAAATAAGACGTATTTATCACGCGTATAATATGTTCAATGTATTAACCGTGTATTAAACTTTTAATTTGAAAATTACGTGTATTTATCACGCGTATAAAACGCGTACTTAGACCGTAAAATCCGCCCGAACCGACCGTTGAAGTTCGGTCTGGTCGGTTCAGATTTTTTGCAGTGTTTTGACGGTTTGGTCATCCGTATAGGAGGACCGTAATTTTTGATCTGATCTTATTTTCCTCTAAAAATTTGACCAGACCGACCGTTGAACACCCCTACTAATTAACGGAAAAGGTTTGAAGAAATGGGCTAGGAAGAAACATGAAGGGCCCAAGTCCAAGAGACAGAACCATAATTTCTATGTTTAGGTCAAATAAAGAGGAAAGCTGATGATCCAGATGATGAACCAGCGAAAAAGTTAGACGTTTTCACGGTTCAGTTCGTTCAGTTATTTAAGAAAAAATCAAACCGAATTGAAAGTTTCAGTTCACTCATTGAACAAACTAAATCGAACCGTAAATCATACATGAACCGAACCAAACCTAACCGAAAGTTTCGGTTCGGTTTAACGGTTCCGTAAAGTTGCAAAAAAATCTATTAAACTATATTTCTCTAAAACGAAAATTTCATTACAATAGTATACAAATTCTCCAGAACACAAATCATTAGACTAGAACCCTAACTCAAAGCATAAGGGTTACATAATTAGAAACATCAAACTAAAATCAGTAAAATAAGAACCCTACAATCTCCGAAACTAAAAAATGAAGGCTAAATAAGTGATATTAAAGCCCTAAAATTCTTCAAAACACAAACCGTTATCAAGCATAATTTGTATTACAAATGCACTTAAACTCTAATATTTCAGATCTATAAATTTTATAGAACATTTAACCAAATATAAACCTAATCAGTAAAACTAAAAGGTAATAACATTTTGTAACCTTCATATCTGCTCAGTTCTACTATGTTCTACTCAGATTCGGTCGATTGTGGTAGCTTGAACGAGTGGCGAGGGAAAGGACGCCACTGCGAGAGAGACAATCATTGAGAGAGAGAGAGAGAGAGAGAGTCATTGAACTCCATAGCGAGAGAGAAGAGCACTGCGAGTAGAGAGAAGCCATAGTGAGAGGGAAAACGGCTGCGAGTGAATGAAGATGCAAGATGGCTGCGAGAGAGAGAAGGTGACTGCAAGAGAAGAAGAGAGAGGGACGCAGATGGTGGAGCGGTTGAGGATAGCTTTCTTAGGGTTTCTATGAAGAGAAGAGAGAGGGAGAAAGAGAGTAGGCGAAGAAAAGAGATGGAAGGAGAGAGAGAATACAAGGTCGGATTTCCTGCCCAAAAATTTGCAAGAACAGCCGGAAAATATTCCACCCTTTCTTTGCAAATGACAACTTGATTTTTATCAAAGCATATGAGAAAAACTACCACGCTCTCCAAAATATTTTCAGTACTTACCGCAAAGCTTCAAGACAATGAATAAATTTTGAGAAGTCAGTGTTAACTTTTTCCCCGAGTACCCATCCGGATTGTAAAAATGCTTTGGCAGACAAGCTGGGAATGAAAAGTGCTGAGTACCATAGAAAATATTTAGGCCTCCTCTCCATCAGGAGAGTAAATAAAAGGCGGCTTTTTGGATCCTTTATTTCAAAAGCAAGAAATCTTATGAACAATTGGAGGGAAAAGTAACTTTTGATAAGGGAAAAAGGTGTTGATCAAGGCGATGATTCAAGCCCTCCCAACTTATGCCGTGAATGTCTTTCGGCTTCCTCAGACCTTCTGCAATGACTTGAATTCGGAAATGTCTAGATTTTGGTGGGGCTCTTCTCCAAGGAAAAGGAAAATGCATTGGCTTGCTTGGGATTATTTGTGTAAGCCAAAATCTTGGGGAGGTATGGGATTTAGATCTCTCGAGACCTTTAACCAAAGCCCTCTTGGCCAAACAATGTTGGCGGTTGGTAAGTTATCCTGACAGCCTACTGACCCGTGTACTAAAAGCAAAATACCTCCCATCTTTTGATTTCCTAGAGTGCAAATTAAAGCTAAATAGCTCTTTTATTTGGCGTAGTATTCTTTGGGGAAGAGAGCTCTTCCTATAAGGAATTTGTTGGCGTATCGGCAATGGAGTATCAGAGCAAGTTTTTAAAGACCTGTGGCTGCCCAGATCCCATACTTTTAAGCCTATTTTTTCGGCTAGTGGGGATCCAAATTAGTAGCAAAAAATGGAATTATTCAGCCCTTGAAAAGTGTTTGCTTAAGGAGGAAATTGATGTGGTGCTCTCTATGCCGATTATTGATGGAAATGCAAAAGACTCCCATCTGTTGGCATTTCGATAGGAAGGGAATTTACACAGTAAAGAGTGGTTACCACCTTGGGCTTTCCACCACTGACCTTGAGAGCTCCTCTTATTGGATGGATAATTTCCTTTGGTGGAAGAAGATTTGGAGCCTTACATTACCTAGTAAAATTAAAATCTTCATGTGGAGGGCTTCCAGGGACATTATCCCGACGAAGAAAAACCTTGCCAAAAGGAGGATAGGGGAAGAAGCAAGCTTCCCTCTTTGTGGTCATATATACTCGACTCTCCACGCCCTTTCCTCTGCAAAACAGTTTGCATTTCCTCTAAGATTTTTCAATCAGGATTTATGCTTGATCTTATGGTTAGCACTTCCCTCCCCTTGGATAATTATTCCATTATCAAAGCTGCTGGTCTATGTTGGAAAATCTAGAACAGGAGGAATGGTCTGATCCATGGAAAACCGTCCATTCCAGTTTCAGAATTATTGTGTTGGGTAGAGCATTTCATTGAGGAATACAATTGTGTAAATGAGACAGCCCTCCCTCTCCCTCCTGCTCGAATGAAATTGGCTTCTTGGTCTAGACCTCCCCCCGGAACCATCAAATTAAACGTTCATGGAGAACCTCATTAATGCCTTCTCTTCCAGTTTGGAGTTGGCGTCTGAGTTGGGTCTTATAGAGTCTAAATGTAGATCTTTTTAAATTATTTTTTCTCTCCTTGTTTATCCCATATCCCCGTGCTTGCAACGCTTGCCCGTTTTAGTTTGACGGTTGATGATGCTTTGTACTGGAAGGAGTTGGCACCCCCTGTTGTTGCCGATATTCTGTTGTTGGAGTAGTTATTTTTGGCGAGTTTTGACAAAAGAAAGAAAGAAAAAGAAAAGTAGCATCTAACCTTTATGGTGTTGCAGTCAAGGGACAGTCTAATCATATTTCTTCTCCAAAATTAGATCTCAAGTTTAATTAAATTTGTTCCCAATTTGGAAAAGAAAATGTGAAGGGTCTTCTACTTCAGGGTCGGTAAACCTTAGACATATAAAAAATGACTATGGACGCTCATTTCACTCTCAATTACGTCGAGTCATACATCCTACAACAAAGTTCATTCACCAAGTGCCCGCAAGCACATATTTTGGGCCCTACTAGTACACATGCAAGTTTACAGAGGATAATAGATACGAGAGAAGAGAAGAAGACAGTTTATGATTATCAAATTTGCATTAATTCTACATTGATACAAATTTACACACACACACATATATATATATATGTATATATGTATATGTATATATGTATATATGTATATGTATATATGTATATATATATATGTATATATGTATATATATATATGTATGTATTAGCATGTGATACAAGATTATCAACTAACTAATAAGAAAAGACGTAAGTAAATTAGTTTTTTTCATGGCATGCATGTAAAAAAGCCTACGATAACGGGTTTTAAACGCTATCAAAAAATTTTACATAGCGTTTTATGAATACTATAAAAAGTCTTTCATAACGTTTTATAAATATTGTAGTTGTCTTTTATAGTGTTTTATAAATGTTATCGTAGATCTTTCATAGCGTTTTATAAATGCTATTGTAGGTCTTTCATAGCATTTTTCATTACTTATTGTTTTGTTAATGTTATTAAATACTTTTTAACTATTTTTATTACTTATACTTACAATTGTACAAATATGAATTGCATGAAAGTATAAGGATTATAGTGAAAAATGCTTATATTTTGACAATATCACAATATATCGAAATCACATTATTTTATTTAATTACTCAAACTTATTGCATAATATTCTATTAGAAATCATACCTCAAAATGACAATTATATATTGATTTTTCCATAGAACAAGAAAAGTAATACATCCTAAGAAAAATATTAAGTTCTACTATAAGCCTACATCTAAATAAATTTTACAATCAGACCACTTAAGTTATGTAGATCTCAAACCATTAGACGAAGGAGGAAGAGGAGGTGGTAGTCCTCCAGGTATACTTCAATGTAATAAATAAAGGATTTTCTTATAGTGAGTGGAAGTCTTTCAATATTGAAGCTTCATGAACCGTTATGTCATTTTTTATAATGTCTCTCACTTTAAGCTTCCACTAAGCTTTCCTCCTACTGGTAAACCATGGATACAAATCAAAGTTTCTAATATTGGAGCAAGCCCTACAATTGGAGCCTCCATCTTGTTAGTCTCCAATTTTATAGCCTACCAAGGGAAATAGAACACTCAAACCTCTAAATGCAACATTAATACATATACATCCATGTAAAAGAAAATAATAACTTTAATTTTGAAATTACGCACACGGCTTCACATAAAACGTGAGTCGGGGGAATTCCTCATTATATAAAAAAAAGCAATACTAAAAACTACCTGCACATATGCATACTTATTGAAAAACCAGACAAGAGTCTTCTCAAGATGAAACAGGAAATGAACACAGCAAAGTAAACACTCACTGTAATTCCTCATTATAAGGAATTCACGATTTATTTTCTTTTATTCCCTTCAAGGATTACTTATTTTTCTTTGGAGAAATCTTTAATTTTTTTCTCACAAGAAGGGCTATGTCTTTGTCTCCATCTTCTTCCGATCATCATCGGTTTCATCATACATAGTTGATTTTATAGCAATGTTCTTTCTTTTTGGTTCTTCTCCTCATTCTCCTATAATCTTATCTCATGTGTGAGAAGAGACCTAATGAGTTCCTCAAGATGTGAAGTGTGGAGATCTTTGACTTCTCATATTATAGTCACCATCACCTCCCAAGCTTTTGGTAGATACCTTAAAGTTTTTCTTATGACTTCAATGTTAGAAGAATAGGTCCTACTGAGAGCTTTCAAAATATTAATGATGTTAGTAAAAATTTTTGGTGACAGGTCTCTTAAACTTGTCATTGAAAAATAGGTGTGGAAGGAATTTTTTTTTTACTTTTTGATACTATGACAGGTTTTAAATAACATGTCGTCTTATACTTATCTATAATGACAGGTAATTCTTAAATTTGTCAAAATCTTTTTACTTTTTTAATTCAATTATTTTTACATTCTCATTATTACCAAAATGTCATCTTATAACCCTAATCTAAACCAATTTCCACATCCTCTCTCCCTTAACTCCTCTCTCTCGACTCCATCTCTCTCTTACTCAAAGGTTACCGATAACCTTTTCTCGAGCTCGTCGGCACAACCATAAGAAGAGAAGAGAATGTTTTGGTCGTGACAACCATCAAGGAACAGAAAACTAGGGTCGCGAGCTTCATCGCCACCCCCACTAAAGAGAAGATCTAGGTTCGCGATCCTGGTCACCACAACCACCGAGCTAAGGTCCCAAAAAAGAAGGATATGGTCGTGAGCCTCATCAATAGAGCCACTGAGCTAGGGTCCTAAAGAACAGAGAGCTAGGGTCGTGAGTCTTGTCACCATATCCACCGAGCTAGGGTCTCGAAGAACAGAGGTAAGGGTTTTTCATTCTCAAATTCTTCTCTGATTTGAGTGATTGTCTGATTTATGATTTTTTTTCTACGATTTTTTATATTTGGACCCTTTGCTCTCTGTTAGGCCTTATTATACGAGCTTGCTGGATTATTTTCCCCTAAAACTTGGTCTTAGTGTCCTGAAAGTTAAATAACTTTTCTTTTCATTAAGTAACTTGTTGATTGTTTGAACCTTGTAATGATGTACAAAGCTTATCTTCAGCAGTTTAAGCCTCTAGAAACATGCAATATGTGCATATATATTTTTGTGATGTTTCACTCGTTATTTTGAAACTTTTCGGTGCATCTTATCCTGCGTAACATTGTAATATCAATAGTTTCTATGAGAAGCTTATAATAATAATACCGCTGCCTTGAAGAAGAAGTACCTTTCTAAGACATAAATGAACTTGTACTGCCTAGTATTATGTAACATCATGAATACTTAGAGGAATAACTTTTGAAGGGTCTGTGCTAACTGCAACACTGAGATTGATCATGGATGATTTTTAAGTTGCCTGGGTTCTGTTTGGCATCCGGAATGTTTCCGCTATAATGCTTGCAATCAACCGATTACGGATTATGAGGTAAAAGTCTTTTTGAAATGTAGTATACTTTTGTAAGTTATTAGTTAAAATGCTTCATAATATGGTCTTGGTATTTCATTTAATTTGTTACTTCTTGATTCTGCAAGTGATCTCTCTTTACTTTGTTTGTCATTTCTATCGTCTAACTTAGCTAAGAAATTTCATTTCTGTGGTAGTTTTCTATGTTTGCCAATCGCCCTTATCACAAAACCTGCTATAAGGAGCAGAATCATTCCAGATGTGATGTTTGCAAGAACTATGTAAATGTCTTTCCCTTGTAGTATTTCGACTAATTCTCTCTTTTGGTTTACCGACTTTGGCTTAAGAAGGTTTTTAGCCTTTTCCTCTTCCATTTCAGCCTTTCGATCTGTTCACTTGCTGTCCCAATTTGTAATTGTACTAGCCAAAATTTGAAGAGAATGAAAGATTGAATTATTTCATTAAGTCTATAGGAGGATAACTGAATCTTAGATTATTTAAGGTGTGAAAATGGAGAAGAAGGGTAGCAAAACTAAAACTTTCTAGTTAGACTTGTCACTTGTGAAGCTGTGGGAAGGTTCTCTTACACTCTGGTTAGATACAACTATAATTAAAAGATAAGTGCAGAAATAGACTATTTTTGAAAAGCATAATGCCTTAAAAGTATAAAATAACTAAAAATGCTCTTTGAATTCATACACATGCGACGCTATTGTAAAATAACAAAATTAGTATAGAATATGTATGCAAAATAATGTGTCATAGGATGGCATCTGAATTGCTAGCTTTTGGCATAGCTTTAAACTTTTCTAGTTGAATATAAATTCTTTCACGTAATAATGTGTCATAGGACAACCTCTGAACTGCTAGTTTTTGGTTTAAATATCGAAGTTTGCTTTGATGTTTTAAGTCCCTAAGTGTTAATTTTTAGTAAATTATTCCAAATCAGCTTATGCATTGCTTCATGTTTTAATTAATACATGTAACTGAAGTTGATTTCCAATATGACAAGAAAGGACCCTCCCATTCAACTGTCACTTGGTGCCATTCAAGTTGTCAGTGCAATAAGGCATCAAAGACTTTAATAGAGCCTTTAATTTTATTAGTTTATTTATCCCTACAATAAGTTGTTTTGTTCTTGTATAAAAAATCTGCCAATTAAAATTGTTGTTACTAATTGTATAGAGGTACAATTGTGTACTTAAGGTGTTCTGCTTTGTAAATTTACTATGGAATGAAGAGGACAAATGTCACTTATTGAGGTTTTTCACTCAACTCTTACTTTTTTTACCAAATAAATTTTTATCGTTAAACATTACTGATAAAAAATACAAAGTTAACATATTTCTTATTTGTTCATTTCTCACACTTTTCTTACAACACAAGTTACTTCTTTGGTGAAGAAGCAGAATCTTCCTACAATGACCATTGATTTTGTAGTGTTTTCACTGCTTACTAAATGAATAGAAATTGTGCCTAATTGTTTTATTTTCTCCTTTTCATACAACAAAACATATGTTGTTCATTGCATTCCTTTGTGAAATTTGCTTCATTTTTCTTCTTTTTATTTCAGAACCAATAGTCCATTTGGCGATTAGGAACTCAAAATATTTTATATTCATGTCCTTTCTCGGACCAACAGTCCCAGTTGTACTATTTATTTTTTGACATATTACTTGGTTGGAAGTTTGAACTGTCACTTTCAAAGACATTAAGATTTATTTGGTGATTAAGTACAGAGTAGCAGTTTAACTGAGTCTCTTTCCCATCATTGCTCCTTTCCTATTCATTTTCATTAAAATTATATTGTTTAATATCTTACCTCAACAAAGGAAAGAAGCACAAAAAATAAAAAACCTACGATGTGATCAGTGTTAATAATTTAGGCGAAAGGAAATGATCACCATTTGTATAAGGATTTGGCCCTGTGAACTTTCTTCCTTTGATTATATATTTGCTAAAGATTATATCACCTTGGATTTTATTTTTTCCTACTTTTATTTTAACATATTTGCTTTACTGAATGGAATCCAAGGTGGTTGTTAATTTCTCTGTTTGATTTTGCAGGTCATTTATAGTGGAATCTCAAACGGGTATTAAGATATCTCCTCAGGATACTAATTATTTTGGGTTGAGTGATAGGCTAGTCACACTGACTGGAACTCTAGATGAAAAGATGCAGGCAATTGATTTAATTATATCTAACCTAGCCGAGGACCCTTGGTACTCCCAGTCAATGAGTTCTCGATTTTCATATCATGGTGCGTCTTTGTTGTTTAGAACATTGTTTACCGCAAGTTGCACGTAAAGTTATAAGTCTATGATAGATAATTCTATACTGTAGCTTATATGTCCTAATTTAAAAAAGAAAAGAAAAACAAAGTAGCTTATATTAGATTAGATTGTATCTGCAACCATTTTGCTAAATTTTATGCACAACAAGTTTACTTCAAATTTGAAATTTTTAGGTGTTTTCTTCTCCAGTTTTCATGGCATTCCTACACTTTAGTTTTTCCATTTTGTACTTGGTCTGAAAAATGGGAAGTGAGTTTTGCTGATTTTTGAGTTTCATAGTGAAAATGGCATTTCTGTAGTTTTTTTGCTTTTTTTTTAGTTTGATATGGAAAATGAAGGTTGTATTAATACAAGATCATAGTCTCATTAATGAATATGTAATTTTCACATATTTATATTAATTATTCAATAGTAATTTAGATAATACAATTATAAAAAAAATGTGATTTTATTAATTTCTAAATAAAATGTATTTACACATGCCTTAAAAAATGGGTTCTTAAAACTGTTATGCATAAAATGTTACATTTATTATTTTCTCTTTTTTTTAAACTTCATAATTCTCTGTTGGATTGTATTTTATCATTTCTTTTCATTAATTCAATTTTATTTTCCTATATAAAAGAATTTTCCATATAGCATGTAACAAAATAATTTACCTTCTGGAACAATGAATATTATAGCTTGTTTTTATTGTGTTTAGCTCTTAAACAATATTAATGAAAAACTGTCATGGATAGGCAGGTTTTTGCCTTTCTAACAATTTTTTTAAAAAACTAGTCCTTTAATGACGGGGATTCCCCATCATTAAATGTGTTTTTACGACACCTATAATGATGGGTAATCCCAGTCATTAAATGTATTTTTGTGGCACCTACGATGACGGAGGAATCCCCGTCATCAAAAGTGTTTTGACAGCACCTTTTGATGACGGTTTTTGGTAAAATGTGTATAGATGACAGTCGCTTGCCCGTCATTAAAGGTTTTTTATGATGGGTTTTCATCATCATCTAAGCCATTTTTTGTTGTAGTGTTGTCTAAGATAATAGTGTTAGTTTTAATGTGTGTGTGTGTCGGGAGGGTTATCACTTTGTATCTGAGCGTACTAGATACTTTTTGAATACTTTCTGATAAATGCTCATTGTCTAAGATAATATGTTAGTTTTAATGTTTTTTGAATATCTTCTTATTCATGTTCCTTGTCTAAAGATAATATGTGTAAAAGCGATTTGGGGGGGGGGGNGGGGGGGGGGGGTTCTCACTTTGAATCAAATTTTACTGGATGCTCTTTCAATAATTTCTTATTGATGAATATATGTATCTTAAATTTGGCTCATCGTGATGTTACAGGAATATATGTGTGCTTTATGAGATGAGATAGTTGAAGAAGTCCTCAGGCGAAATAAAAGTCTTGGACATAGAGCCTCACCCACATCTTCCAAGAAAAAAGTCGAGTTGAAAATATACAATTAAGAAACAAATGAACTCGATGGAGAGCTAACTACAAAGCTTACTCGCTTGGAGTCGTCAAAACTGTTTTCCACCTCCTGACGATGACTTAACAGCGGAAACGTGAGGTTCAGAGATACATTTGTGAGCCACATATGTAGTGAATTATGTTTCAGAGATCTTGTAATGAACCACTACTACTTTGTTGTTTACATATATTAATGACTAATATATGTATTTCTTAGAAAAATATCGGGTTTGATAAATTTTCTGATGAGATTATTACTATCACGAGTGTACATGAAAACTAAAAATTCAGTATTTTTTCTTTACAACCTAGAAAAAAATTTCGCGACAAAATAAAATTGGTTGCCAAAGACTTTAGGTGACGAAGAGATATATTGGTGGCAAAAAAAAATTTATGACGGGAATTTTTTTTGTTGTAAAAATCTTTTGCAACCAAGTTTTCTTCATCACAAAAGGTCTAACGTCGTGAATTTCATTTTTCATTACGAACAGCTATCGCTGATGAAGTGAAAGTCACGATGTTCGTGAGCAACATATGTTCGTCACGTTAGACCTTTAACGACCAAATTTAGGGGCTTTAGCGACCAAAATATTGGTCCACTATTTCTTGCGGTGGCCACCTAAAAATGATTTGCTAATTCATTAATTACCAAAAGTATTATTAATATTGATAATTTATCATTAATTTCAATGGTAAAAAGTCTTATTAAAAGTTATTGACCATGTGTATTTGTCAAATAGATAATCAATTAATTTTAATTTATTGCCTAAAAAATAATCTACACTTTTAATATGTTTAGGCTATATGTAATAGACTTCCATTTCAAAATTTTCACGTAATTTTTTTAACCTTCTTTTACTTCAAAAGAATTCTCAATTCAAAAGTAAAATATGTTTTTTTATATGAAAAGACAAATTTCACCTATTTTACTTTTTCTGTGATTTTTAATTAAACACGATCTATATGAGATGTGAATATCATTGATTATTTGTGCAAGTGACACTAACAATACTCATCGAAAGTACACATTCCATGATTTCAACACTCATTGTCTGTTTAAAAAAGTAATGACACATGCATTTAGGGATGTAAAAAAATTACGAAGTACCGGAAATTAGAGAAGTTCATAAGAGACCAGCCCGACCATGGTCCGGAACTGAGATTGAAAGATTAAGCCGAAGACTAGACTATATAAAACTGGGTGGGGGCTTTAAGTATTGAAGGTGAAAAATTCAGGTCAATAGAGCTGGTTTAGAGACTGGACCGAAGACCAAAAGCACCCGCAATCTAGCCCACTATAAGAAATGATATTTTAACGATCAATCTTTTAGGGATGAAAATAAATTCACGACTAAAAACTTGTTTTAACGATCAATTTTTTAGTTGGTCGTAAAAGACTGAATATTTTACTTGGGGAAAAATAAGAAAGTGCGCGCGAACTATTTATTGGACTTTTACCGGTGAAATTTTAATGTTTTCGGAAAAATTTTTATTTTTACCGACTAAATAATTAATTAGTCAAGAAAAGCCATGTTTTACCGACAAACTATCTTGTTCGTCGCTAAAGATATAGTAGGGAAACACCGCCGTTTCTGTAAAAGTCTTGTTTTTACTAACCAAATAAATAATTGGTCGATAAAGGTCATCTTTTACCAATGAACGAGCTATCTTGTTAATCGGGAAAGATACAGCTTAAAAACGTTGTCGTTTTGTTAGAGAAATAAAACCTTCTCATTATTTCCCCTCAGCTTCCTCGCGACAGAGCTCCCTCCTGACCTCTCACCCCCCTCGCGATAGAGCTCCCTGGCCTCTCACCCCCTGGCGACAAAGCTCACCACCTTCATCCTTTCTCGCTGGGTTATCCTCCTTGGTATGAAAATGAGCATTTTATTCTCACATCTCAAGTATAACGAGTCTTTTATGTTGATGATTATAAATTTAGAGTCAATTAGAAAGTGGTGCAAAATGTTCAGCATAGACATTTTATGAGATGTTCCTGAGATAGAACAAGATGAAGTTATAGGGCCTACTGAAATGACTAAGAAACAATGCAATTTCGTAGTCATAACGTGTAACCTTATGAAATAGATACAAATGTTATTGGAGTAGGAGATAGTAATATTGATGATGATGACAATGAATATGACACGGTTAATATGATGACGATTCACATGATATTTTATCAAGTGATGATGATATAGATTGAATTTTAAAGTAACGGTGATCCTGATAGCGTAAATTATTTGTTCATATCTTCTTACATTTGCTTTAATTTATTTTGTAAGTAATAATATGTTTATGATCTTCTTTCATGCCACTTATCTTTATGCAGGTTAATGTCTCTTGGAAGAAATACTTCTCTTCCAAATTTTGATCCTTCTATAGGATCTTCTACTGATGAAGATGGTTCCCAAACAGGTATATACACTTTGTAATAGTTCTTATTATAATGGTTTCTTATTCTTTATTTTGTTGTAGGGGCTTCATCTTTTCGAGGAAGTGTGAGAAAGGTTCACAGGCCAACAAGAGAGATTGAGTTGGAGAGGTTAGTGAGTCATTTCAGAAAATTACCAATCAATACCTCTCCTCTCGGTATTGTTAGACCTGTTGGACAGTGGACCATCCAATTCATACCACTTCAATATGAGGGCTGGTCCAATGTGCCTGAAGAATTCCTGTCAGTTATAATTGATAGGCTGCAGGTAATATTGATACATCTATTTATTGTTATATTTTTTTATTGTGTGTCTGATAGCAAAAGATTATTGTAGGTCTATTTTACTTTTGAATCAACCAGTAATGCTATGATTGATTAGATTAAATTTGAAGTAGTGAACACATCCCTTACATTGCATAGACATTATAAAAAATTTAAAGATCCAATCGACTCCTTATAAGGGTGTATCATAGGATGATTGAGATTGGCTATGCAGAGTTTGGGAGACGGAGAAGTTTGGGGTAATTCCTATTATCAAAGTTTATATATTGCATTTTTATTATTTGACTAATTATTTCAATCATACAACTCATTTATTATAAGCACGCTAAAAAACTAATGCCTAAAACCGCCAAAACCTTCCATACAATCATATAGAGGGAATATATCTTTTCTTGATCATTAATTTCATCAGGTGAATCAAAATATTATTTTAGATTCACTTATAGATTCATTAATATTCATTTTAAAAAGCTTACAACTATGAATAAACGTGTTAATTTTAAATTCTTTGACTTGATTGGTACCCTCATGAGTAATCTTATACATATACCAAATGTCTTTAGCACTAGCACACAAATATTCTATTTAGTTCATTCTTATCTAAACCACAATAGATGGTGTTTATAGCTTTAGCATTCACGGAGAGCTACTTTTTATCATCCCCACTCCAATTATTACTTGGTTTATGAATTTTCTTACCATCGATGGTTTCACTAGGATTATATGGATCATTCACTACAACATCCTCTAGATTATAATCTAGAGATATAATGTAAGGTATCATTTAGTCTTCCAATAGTTATAGCCATTACCATTATAGAATGGAGGTATACTGATGAAATTTTCTTTAACAAAGTCACCATTTAATGATGCTTTATTTTATGGAACTAATTGAAAATCATGTACTTTGCATGTGTTAAATAACTTAAAAATATATAATAAGATATAAGTTAGTATTAATGTTAAAATAAATACAACAGCTGTAAAAATTATTGTAAATGTAAAATAAAATAAAATAGGTAATGGTAAAAATGATATCTTCTTATATGTAAAATCAAACAATTGTATGTGAAATAAATATTGATAAGTCATGCATCATTTGAAAATGATAAACGGTCTACTAAGAATTTTTGAAATTAATGAATACATAATCCTAGTAAATGTATATCTTAAGATGGAATAAAAAATATCAAATTATGAGAAATATAAAATGTAATCTTACAAAACAAGGTTTCGCTACAAATATTTGACATTGAACATTATACATTTAGTATAAAATTCAAATTAGAAAATCTAACAGATATTAAAGTGAATCATCATATACCAACCTAAAAAATTCTTGCAGATAGACAATATAACTCATCATGATTGACTAAAATAATATTCATTGTATATTGATTTTTAAGTCATCTCTATGGACCTTTAAATTTCTAATTAGTGGAGCTTAAAGGGTAAAAGGAAATTAAAATTTTCTCCCCTTTAGATCCCTTTTAGTATAATAAAATTCTCAGAAAAATAATAAAGCCCGCTTATAATACCAATTATAGGATCGTGTAATAACCTTATAGGGGTGAGTTGGTTGATAGTGTCAATCATGACAAATAATTTGGTTCAATAAGATGATGGTGGGAAATAAATAAAATTAAGAACTAGTAATAAGACTATGGACTGAAAGATAAAGAGATAAAGGAAGAGAAAATGAATATGGTGAGTTTTTAAGTAGTTCAACACTTATTATCTACATCTGCACTCTTAAGGCACCTCTTTGAAGTTTTCACTTGAACACGACATGTTGAAATCAAATTTTATATACCGATTGAGTTTCACAACCACTAATCACGCCTTATTATAAATTCAATGTGTTTCTCAAGAGAAATTCAAGTAACAACTCTCACACTAGAGTAAATATACAATTTTGCTCTCAAACACGACTATAATCAACCACTAAGATGAAGAAATTTATGGCTCCAAGACAAGCGACATTTCTCAGAATTTTATCTAAAAATCGCATTAAAAGCCGTATCTTAGAAACTTCAAAAAGCCTCTCTATTTGTACTCAAACAAACTAGAGTTGTTAGATCATTCTAGTAGAGGAGCGCACGACCGCTATGCATGACCGATCGTCTGATCAACCATTGTATTTCGAAGAGTTTGTTGAAATTCTCATTTTTAGGCTTTTTGTCTTCAAAACACTTCCACTGATACAGTAACGGACGTCCACTCTCGGCCGAGATGGACAAAATCATTTCAATTACATCATTTTACCGTGGTAAAAGTTATTATTATTTTTTTATAAAAAAATCATGTATTGTGAAGGAATTTTGAGACTTGTTTTAATTAATCTGAGTCAGAATTAATCATCTCAAGAATCCCCATACAAAATATCTTCACTACTCTTCTCGGATAATCTTCAATATAAGTATCGTTGCATATGATAATAAAAACTCTTTCGAACAATATTAATACTTGTCTTCCCCAAACTTATTTAGAATTCATCAACCTGTATTTTTAAAAGGGAGAAGGAAAGATGTAACTAATAATTCATCAAGGTAAATATGCAGGAACCAGAAGGAACTTCATAGTTCCATTATTGCAATGAAGGCCATCACGTTCACCACAAGCAAAGAAGTAAGCCTTCCACGAATCCAGCACAAATTCAAACCCATCTCCACCTCCTTGTGTCTCATTTGCTATCAATTTTCCCCTCTTTATATCACAGTCCCTATAGCTATATATGTCTGGTAGCAAGTATACATTGTGAGCAAATGGGCTTGTGCTGCTTGGTGGATCATACTTGAAAACTGCACACCCAAAATATAATTAATTAACCAGTAATTAAAATATATATGCAGGTCTCGTTTTCATGTCGCTTACTACATAATTGAATAAAAATATTTCAAGTGAAATCAAATGATGTAAAAGAATATTGGATTTTTTATGCAGACGTGCAATGAATATAATTTTTTATGGATAATATAAAAATGAACAAAGATTTGAGATTTTGATTTTCTACTGCACGAGAAAGAATGAATGGCACAAATATGCCATGTTGGAAAATATCATTAAAATTTCGTAAGTATAAAAGAATATAAAAAATAATTACTGCACGCGCTCTAAAATAAAAAGAAAGTCGCGTGGCAAAGAAAATTGGTGCAAACCCACGAAAAACTGCGTTAATTATTTATATAATATATATCGTAGATAAAATATATTGTAGATATATTTTGCAAAACCTTACATATTATATAACTTTTTTGAAAATTACACTTCATTTAACTGGACGCGGGGGTCTCATTTTTTGGCAGTGAAAATTGTTTTTTTTTAGATTTGATTGTGGCTATTTTCTATTTTCTATCAACCTTGACTAATTTTTATTTTTGTCCCTTAAAATGACATAATTTTGATGTTCTTCTTATATTTAATAAAAAAATTACACTTAATTTAACTGGATGCGGGGATCTCATTTTTTGGCATTGAAAATTATTTTTTTCTAGATTTGGTTGTGACTATTTTATATTTTTCTATCAACCTTGACCAATTTTTATTTTTGTCCTTTAAAATGACATAATCTTGATGTTCTCTCTATATTTACTAGTGATGATGTATCTGTCCAATTTTTACAATGTGTCCTATTTTCCATGTACTTTTTTCAATATCTTGAAATGGTGGTAACACTATCTAAGAAGAATCATTTGAAATTTTCATGCTTGGTATTAGTTTGAAAGCTTACCGAGAGTATCATTAACGAAATAAGGACAATTTTTTGCCGCCCAAATACCGTAATTGAACCCATAGCGCCATTTCTTAGAACCACCAACCACTATCTTCCTCGGACTTCGTGCTAGACTGGTTGCCACCATAGAACTCAGCATCATGAACACGATCGCCTGTGTATATGTCAAAGCCATATCTCTCGAAAATATTAATAGTAATTCCTCAAATATTAGTAATATTTGAAAAAGACTGAAACTTGATGTTGGGATTTGAATAGGTTTGATGGGGTTTTATACAGAAGGATAGGGGTTGGGGGTTGAGATAATTAATGCAAAAATTAACCAAAAAAATTGACATTTTTTTTCCTGAATAGATCTCGTGAGAGAGATTGAAGAAATTATATTAATTTCATTACCTTATTTGGTTATCCACTTATGACATATTTTTAGATATTGATTATTTCTGTTGGAATATTCACGTTAACTTTCTATAAACTCTGGTTATATTATACTTATTTTTCAGTAATTTTATACTAAGTTATATATTAAATTTTAATTGATTAAGTGATGTAAATCATTCATACGTTGATGTTTTATTATTATTAAATAATTTACTAAATTAATCTGTGAAAAATTGATATATTACCTTAATTACTTAAGACATTATCTAAATCTTTGTTAGTATTAAATTACTATTATTTTTTGAACTTTACGTTTTTATGTTTTAATAATTCTTTAAGATAAGGGTGTTGGAGCTTCAAGTTTATAATAGAAGAAAATGCCTTTATCTATGTCTATTTCAATTCAAACCCATATTTGTCCAAATATTTTTCTTGTTATTCTAAAATTGCCCCTTCTGACTAAACTCATTACCATTACCAACGTGATTACATGAGAATCTTCAGCATGTCATTCTTTCGAAGTTAATTTCATATTTACATATCATGAAATAGCCTTGAAATGGTGTTATTGTTTCTACCATAATACATGATGTTATCTTATTAGTTTGTTCAAATCAAATAAAGGGAAAAACTTAATTGTGAGGTTCTTTCTCCTTACTATTTATAGGTTGTGAAACATAATCAGCAGGGTACGTTAATGTGGAAATAATAGAAGAGAACAACTGTCTAATAATAGAAGAGAACAACTGTCTAAAAATAGAAGAGAACAACTGTCTGAAAATAGAAGAGAGCAACTCACTCTTGTAATCTACAATTGATTGGTACATAGTAAAGAGGGACGTCCTTTTTTTGTCAAAGATACATTATAAATTCTAAATGGAATGAGTGACTATGACTCGAATACACGACATCTAAAGTATGAATATGGAGATTTAACCAACTGTACCAACTCAACTTATCAAGAAGGACGCCCTTCTCATCAATGATGTTTCCTAAAATCAATTGACTATTGGAAATATATCCATTTCTTTTTATTATTCATGAGTGTCTAGACTAGCTTATAAGCATGTCTCACTAATTTCACTGGACCAATATACATTATTTCCTTGGAAGTTTTCCTAAACAAGTGAACATAAGTTGTTGCCTTTGACAACATGGGATATTGACTCAAAGAATTTGACTGCACTTAAGAAGATTTGAACAATGTAGAATTTGAAAATGAGCAAATCTTTAAATTAAATCCATAAGCGTTTAACATTTGGGCAATGTTGATAGTTCTTTCATTCAAGGTATTGCATTACATCAATTAGTAAATGTCATATTATTTGTATCTCTCTTTCATTTGTATATAATCAAATTAAATATGAATATTGGAATATAATCTTTCCATGGTTGCCATGCAGTGTATTTTCTTTCATATTTAGCTCTACATTAAAAGTCGAGGTTTAAATTGTTCATCCCTATATTCAAATCAACATTAAAAATAGATGTAGATTCATGTTTATGTACCATAGAATGAATATGGAGAGGTCTATTTAATTCTTTATGTAGGAATGAGTGTAACGAATATTAAGTAACGTATATAGTTAACGGATGAAGTGAATCCGTTAAGAAATCAAAGATGCAAAATGCTAAAAGTAAAAAAGAAAGCATTTATTACCCTCATATAACTTGCATCTATAGTATTTTTATCCTAATGAAACTCTCTTTCATTTAATATAAAGTTTAGAATCTTGGGTTACTAATTGGTAGAATATTGGGTTTGGGCAATTTGTGATCGGGGAGAAAATAGACCCTTTTTTACTTAAGTAATGAATGTAAGTAGATTATATCAATATAATTATTAATTTTGACAATAAATTTATCTATAATATATTAAAAGTGACATGAGTTGAAATTTTTTTAATAATTATATCCATCCATAATTAAATTATTCCCAAAATAACCTTGATTGTGACTATCTGACGCAAATAACTTCTCATACATTGAATCAATTTGTATCATAGATTTTAAATTTTTAATTAATATATATAGTTAAATTATTAAATTAAGTAGGTAAAATACGTATCTAAAATCAATTATCTATGCTTATTTTCTTTTCAGTTATAGCTTTTCACACTCCAATTTATCTATTTTACTTTTTCTCATACATGTAATGATAGATGAATTGTTATATGAAGTCAATGGTGATATATTTATTTACTTTTGTGAAAACTTTGTACTAATTAAAATTTTAATATATAAAACGTGTGGATATATATATATATATATATATATATATACACACACGCATAAAAATCAATATTGAAATTTGTCTACTGATTTCACCCTTCAATTTTTTAAATAGTCTATATATTGATTTTCATTGAATATTTAATTTCATCAAACTCTTGAAAATATTTAAAATATAGAACATCAGTTCTTATCATGGATTTTCATTGAATATCACATTTGGGAAAACGGGTGAGAAAACTAAAGGATAAAAAGAAATTTAATGATAGTCAATTTTATGAATTTATTTAAATACACTACCAACAATTATTTCTGCTAGCTAATGAAAGGTTAGATTGAAAATAAATATGAAAATATAAAGCATACAAGCATTTTAGTATAAAAGAAGTGCATGAATGAATAAAAATGTGCATATGCAAGACATTTAAAAAATGATCTTCCCTTTTGATATTTTTATTCAAGATTATTATGATATAAGACTGATATATTTTTACTAATTTCTTTATTTATGTTTGTGAAATTTTAACCAGATTCCGTACTTGCAAAATTTAGGTATGCTAAGGTCTGAACTTTTGTCACAACTCCTAATAATAGCCTGGTTTCATATTCACGATATAATATTTATCCTCTGTTTCAAAGGGTATTCAACTATAAAAGTGTATAGGGTTAGTAATATTCACACATTTTCTAACTTCAACATTTGCCCTCCTCTTAGTCTCCCATTTTTTTAATCAAGTTGTTTGCTTTTCTTTGTCTCAGGATAACAATCTCTCTCTCTGTTTTTGTACTCTAGGATTACTATAGCTATTTTCTTAGTAACTACATAATTAATATTCATCTTAAATTGAAATATTTCAATTATTTGGTATTTTTCTTTTATTATTTTTTAAATTTTGTTCCAAAATTAAAGTTCATAATATTATTATTTATAATTTTCACCTTTTTCTTCTGTAGCACTAGAAATTAGAATTTTTTTTGTTCTAATTAAAGGTGAAGAAACTGAAGATTATTAGTACAATACCATATGAATAAAAACTTTATATGCATTTTCTGATTAATTAATTTGTTAATTTCTTATTTTATGCATGTTAATCGGTAATGTTTGAGATTTTCCTCGTGTGTATTTTTTAATTTTTTATTATGTATTATACAATTTTCATAAACCCACACGGACATTCATCTAAATTTCTTAAAAGTCAGAATCAAGAAACACGAAATGTGACAAATGAGATACCGAATATTATCAAAGCTCAATGCAATTAGATCAGGGCCTTTTAGTCATAAAGTTATAAATGAAAATTTCAACATCTAAGTTTGCGTTTCAAAAAATCAAGGAATTATAGTCAATTCATTTCTTGAAGTAGTATAAAAATTAAATGTGAGCACAAAGCAAGAGAAAATATTTTTAATAGTTGCATATTATGCAATTCATACTTATATAGCAAAATAATGTTGCATTTCTATATGAATTTATAAGAATAACATAGTTATTATGATATAATATTGTAAATAGTGAGTCACGTCGTCAAGAGTGACGTGTCAAGATTGGACACGTGACACCTAAATACGCCCACGTGGTGTCTATGTGACGTAGTGATAAACTTCATATAATTTATGACTGAACATAGTTGTATGGGACACCCCTAAACTTATAAGGGTGGTATTCCCGTTATATGAAATGATGTATTAAAAGTGTCGTGCATGTCTTCGGACTTAGTGACAAAAGTTCGAGGATCCTTCCTTGCCTGGGAACAATCTGGGGGCTGTGGTCTGGTAGGATTAGGACAATGTTCGCTACACCAGGATAGGAAGATCTCCTTGAAGGATGTAGCCACCTTACGAGTCTTGGAAGTGCCTATTTTATGCCACCCCGGGAGAACCCTGAGCGCGGCTCCTCATGCCACTCATGAGGGAACTCCGGAGGTGGCTACCCATGCCACCTCGGGGGAAACCCTGAGGGTGGCTCTCCAAGCCGCCACAAGGAATCCCGGTCGTGATTTCTCATGCCACTCTGGGAGGAACCCTGAAGGTGGCTCCCCATGCCACCACGGGGAGAACCCCGAGGGTGGCTCCCCATGCCGCCACGAGGGAATCCCAGGCACAGTTTCCTATGTTACATTGTTTTAGGGATGCGGCACATTTAGGTATGATGTCACATTTTTAGTGTATGATCACGTTTTGAGCGTGACTCTTATTGGAGTCAGTTTCTGTCTCGACACGTAATTTGCATGCGATTGAAAGTGATATGTGTATGGTCCCCATTCGGAGGCAATCAACTTTCACCAATCCCAAGATAAAAGAAACTCGAGAATATTTCCTCTTCGAAGTTCTCACCTACCTTAGAGTTTCAAGGGCATTTGTCACCTTCTGACGGCTGCCTAAAGTTACTTATCATTCACCCTCTGACCACCAACCCCCACGTTCTCAGGCATACTTGGTATTGACTAGATCACTCATACACACATCACCCTAAACCCTATAATATTTTGGCGACTACGCTGGGGAGTGATCTGTCTACCACATTCTTCTTTCTTTGAGTATGGTTGGACGTAGTCGAATCACGAGAGCTTTCATTTCAGAATGTTAACCCAACTATTGAGAACCATGACATGGAAGATGCTACTTCCAGGGATATAATCAACCTCACCGTCGTTACTATTACTACAATGATGGTGAATGAGCAGACTAACGCCATTAGAGGGCTTGAGGCCTCCAACGCTGAAATTTGTACCCTTCTGAGCATGCTGACCGCTCTTCTCATGGGTGCCCAGAATCCTCCTCCACCATTGCCTGGCATTCATATCATCCCTCCTCACGTGATGAACCAGACAGATGTTGATAGACAGATTCCATTTATAAATCTAGGGGGCTCGTCCCGGTCAGGAACGACAAAAAGTGACCAAAATGCAGGTCATTCGAGCAACCCTGCCAATGTTATCATTCCACCAACAACATTCCCTGTGACCTTCGCACGTTCCACACCGACACATGATGATGGCACTGACACTGATCCTTTCCTTACCAAAGAGACACTGCAAAAGATGTTGGAGATTGAGCGCGTCAAGGCCTCTCTGGGTGATACGATAGTGGAAATTCTCCCCCTTACCCATGTGAGTTAATCATGAAGCCATACCCATATGATTATGTGCCTCCAAAGTTTCACAAGTATAACTGGAAGGAAGGATGTGCTAGAGAGCACGTCGTACGTTTTATTGACGATTTTGGTCCACACGAATGTGATGAGTCCATGAGGATGAAGGAGTTTTCAAAATTGTTGACTAAGCTAGCATACACATGGTACATCAATCTGGTGCTGGGATCGGTTTTAACACGGTCGCATATGGTTTCTACCTTCATGACAAATTTTTTTATGTCTGAGGAAAAGATGGGGACCTGATGACTTACGTCAGGCGGTTCAAAGACAAAGCACTGGATTTCCAGTAAGAATGGAAAGAGGAAGACTTGGTGAAGATGTGCATATGCAGAATGATGAATGAGTATAGAGCACATTTGTAAAACCTCGATATCGCCACTTTCTCACGCCTCCATGTAGCTGTTCAATGCACCAACACTTCGGTGTCCAGGCCAAATGTTACGGAGTAGAGTGAGCGCGGGGGGCTTGCATTAAAGCTCGCAAGATACATGCTGCAAGTAGCCATGATACAGCCACAAGGACGAGGTTCAAAATGGGACAAAAGCGACATGGATGAACCACCACATTTCCCCTACTCCATGGATAAGGTAGAAGCGTTATTGGATGTCTGGGCCAAGGATAAGTTCGTGTGGAGATTTTGGGTGGAAAACTTACCCACCAGAGAAGAAATAGAATCATCTTGGTATTGTGGCTTCCACCGAGACACCACTCATGCGGCCAAAGGTTGTAAAACTTTGACATGGATTTTCGATAACAAGATCTAAAAGGGAGAGATAATTAACGCGGACATAGAAGTCACGAGGAACCAACCATTTCCAGTGCACGCTACTTGACCATCATGACAGGAAGTGGTTGATATACTACAAAACCCAAGGAGGGGTATGTTATGTACAAAGGCAATCATGTGTTGTAAGGTCCAAAGATTATGTACTCGAAGTCACAATACGCATGTTTAATTATGATATTCGCATTTTGAAAAATACAATTATTTATCTATGTGCCTGCTTGTATGAATAGGGAAGACCACATGAGACCACCTCTATGGCTGATAGTAGATGGGATGACCCTCAAATGCTTCAAGATGTATCGATGACGTTCAACTTTATTTGCAAAAAAACTATCATGTTTAGCATTATAACTTTTACTTCAACTTTTGTGATCATCAAAATAGCTCGAAAAATTATAACGGGTCCATCTTCCTAAAATGAAATTTAGACATTTAAGCAAAACTTGTTCCTAAAATGTGTGCAAGACATTTCAACAAAATTAGCTCTCATAACGCATTTAAGACATATAAGAAAAGTTAGCCCCCAGAATGCATTTGAGACGTTTCAGCAAATGTTACTCCTGAAATGTGTTTAAGACGTTTTGGTAACTGTTGTTCCAAAAATGCGTTTAAGACATTTCGGTAAAGTTTGTTCCTGGAACGCATTTAAGACATTTCAGCAAAGATTGTTCCTAAAACGGTTTAACAAAAATTGTTCTTGGAACACACTTAAGATGTTTCGGCGAAGTTTGTTCCTGAAACGCACTTAAGACATTTTAGCGAAGCTTGTTCCTGGAACGCATTTAAGACATTCTAGTAGAGTGTGTCCCCGGGACGCACTTAGGATGCTTTAGTAAAGTTTGTCCTAAAATGCAATGAAGACATTTCAGCAAAGGTAGTAGGGAAGAACTTAGTCGTTGTTTCAAATCCATTCAAAGTGGAACTCGGCCGCCATAACGTGTCTGAAATATACAAGTTATCTTAACTATTTGCTTTGCTCGTCGCCGCAGCATATGGCTCTTGTCATATAAATTGAATCTAACTTAAAGTTTTATTATGAATATGCTCATGTTAAAAGTCATATGTAAGAGTGACGTATGTACGAAGTACGGATGTATGGTAATGAGGCATGATAACGGTTCGAAGTAGGAACGAATGAGCATGTCTGATGAAAATTCAAAATATGAACTAATGCATGATAAAATCTGAAGTAAGGATGTGTATATAACCATTTAAGCATGACCATTACAGATAGTCCAATATTGATGCACCTTCTTAAGCAACTTGATTATATTTTTATGTATGTGTTCGCATTCTTAGGCAGTATCTTGCAGGTTCCTACGTGTATGCGCTTTCACAAGTCGAATCATCTACAGACGGTACTACAACATGTGCGCCTGCTGCCAGACCATTTCTTGATGAACTTCACCCTGGTTAGTTATCTCAATATCAGAAAGTCGTGGTACGTTTGTTCATGATTCTAATGAATTATCTCCAATAATGATTTTGAACACATCATTGAGCTACATCTGTCATATACGAGCATGATATAGGTATATAAAAAAATAGTGACTGAACTATATTTACTTGTCATGATACTTTGGATTCGGCTATACAATATTATCATATATATTCACTCATCATAATACTTTGGTATGCGTGCTAACATTGAACTGGAGATTGTGCATCGCTAGTGCGTGTATTTTTTCAGACTATTCGTTAAGATTGGAAACACCTCAAGGTTTCAATGAACACTTTGATGAGGTAACATTTTTTTTTTAGAAAATGTGAGTGTTTCTCTAGAAGCCATTTGTTTCAAAGTGAAAAAAAAAGCTTAAAGAAAAAAGAGAGAGAATAAAAAGAAATTTAAAAAAATGACTCTAGACGGTTGGATTTATAGAGATAGAGAGCCCCCTCTGGCGTCTCGTCCAAGAGAGGACGAGAGGAAGTGCCTCGTTGTAGCACCTCGGGCCTCTTACGAGGGGCTGTCACGCGCCTCTTACGAGGGGCTGTCACGCACCTCTTACGAGGGGCTGTCACGCTCCTCTTACGAGGGGCTATCACGCGCCTCTTACGAAGGGTTGTCACGGGCCTCTTACGAGGTGCTGTCACATGCCTCGTTCGAGGCAAGTTGCATCGCCTCATTGGGGGAGTTGTCACGCGCCTCATTCGGGGCGCTATCATGAGCCTCGTGCGAGGCGCTGTCACGCGCCTCATTCGAGGCAATGTGGCACGCCTCTGAACGAGGTGCTGTCACGCGCCTCATTCGAGACAATGTGGCACGCCTCTGAACGAGGTGTTGTCACATGCATCGGTGCCGAAAAGCATATTGAATGAGGCTCTTCCACCTCGTTCGAGGTACGATGAAGGTCTTCCATAAAATGTTCCGCGTAAATTATAGGAGACAAGAAAGACTTATGTCCCATGAACAAGTGCGAAAGACGCAGACAACACTAAAATCTGAAAATATGTCCAAGCTTGATTGCTGAAACGATAATCACTATTTATAATCAGTACAAAACGATAACCCAAAAATAGAAAGTACGCTAAGAGCAGACTCGGTTGAAACTGACACAATTTATACTAGGATTTTCTAAAAATTCTATATTGCATATTGAGCTCGAACATGCTATAGTTTCACATATTAAATTTCATGAAATTACGATGCCATTTAAGTATCAAAATATGAAAACAAAATCATTACAGAAAACTATTTTTCTCCAAGTAAAATAGTAACGTTCGAAAATATGTTTCATTATGTAAACCTCATCAACAAATTATGAAAATTAAAAGTGTCACTAAAGATACATATAAAACAATATTGTAAATTTTGGGATCAAACCGAGTTGATCTCAGTATCGAAAACAATACTGTAAAATTTGGGATCAAATCGAGTTGATCTCAGTTATCGAAATAACCTCATCAACAAATTATGTAAGTTTGGACAATGATAAACTATTTTCCCCTTAACGGGATAGAAAATTTAGAAAATCGTATAAAAGTATAGTGATCGCGTTTTGACCTACTTTTTATACAAAACTGCTTCATTATGTTAAGAAACTATCATAAAAATTTCAGACTCAAATTCCATTGTTTCGTTTACGAAACTTGAAGTCATTTTTCTAGTATACAGAAAAATTTGAAAATATCAGTTTCGTGAAAAATGCTATCTTTTTTATCGAAAACATTTATCTCTTATTGAAAATGGTTCATGAGATTTATATGAATCATAAAAGGATTTTAAAACTCAGTATTATACAGATCTAAGAATAAAATGTGTCAATCTAAGCTTACACATTTAAGTTGAACAAATAAAATAATGGTAACAAGGGTTTACTGAAACGTGTGACTTTTCCCAAAACTGAACGATCATGGCTTCTCCCTCCAATAACTAAGGTTTTTAAGAGATTAGGGAGGAAAATTCCGTGCTATGGAGAGAGGAAATAGGGTTGCCTCCCAAAATGAGAGATTAAAGAAAATAGGGCAAAAATAATCACAACCCCATAAATACCATGCATCAATTAGGTTTAGATAAGATAATAACATAACATCTTTTAAAACCAGCTTTTAAATTTTAAAATAACTTCTAAGACTTATCACTCCTATATTTCTTTTATTAAGATTTTGATTTTACTAAAAAAAATAACATCACAAAGAAAACGTACAAACTTTCCAAGTTACCTATTAATCATATTTATAGAAATTGTACAAATGCAATTTAGTGTCCAATGTCAATGACCATCATAGAAAATTTCACATCTTGAAAAATCATTACTAATAATAAAAATAATTTAATTAATTCTTTTCAAGCATAAAATCAAATTATCGTAACAATTCAATACAACAATAAAGAATTGAACTCACAATTAAATGCAAGGTTACTCACGGTGTTACAAATCAGCCGTGGAGCCAAGAAAGCCAAGCGTAAGTAGATAAGAGGTAAACGTTTCAAATCAAGCCCTAGGTGTTTGTTTAAGTCCATACAAGGACTAATGCAGTTTGCAAACATGATTTGGGAAGTTTGAGTCTACAAGTCCTTGTCCTTGAGGTTGCGACATGTAAACCTCATCTTATAAGTAACCATATAGAAAAGCATTCCTTACATCTACTTGATGTAAAGACTAATCAACTAGAGCAGCTAATGGTAGAAAGTAAGCTCACTGTTGTAGACTTGACAACATGACTAAAAGTTTCAGAATAGTCTAAACCAGGTTGGCGGTGAAAGCTTTTAACAACTAAACTTACTTTGTGCCTTGCAATTGTTCCATAATTATATTTGAATCTATAAACTCACTTGCATCCAATCAGATTCTTGTTTGGAGGAAGTGGTGTCAAGAACCAAGTACCCTGATGTAGAAAAATAGTGAACTCTTCTGCCATAACTTGTCTCCGTTTTTCTGATTTTGTCACAACTGAGCAGGATATAAGTTCACTAACTAGTTGAACAAGAGAAATAGGTTGAGATACGGCATGGTGATGCCTGATTTGGACCTAGTTGTCATAGAATGAGTATTATTTGTAATACAAGAAAATGACGTGACATATACATGTAATGGATTGTTAGAAAATGAAGTAACATATGCATCTAATGGGAAGTAAAGATGAAAGAGGATTAGACGAAAAAAGGTAAATCAATGGAGATGGAAGATATAGGTATAACGGGTTTTCTAGTTGAATGTGTATCAGAGACAGAGTTGTTAACAGAATTGATAGTAAAGGTAGTAGTTGGAGTAGCAGGAGATATGCTTGATGGCGATATAAAAGGTAAAACTTATGAATTCGGACATGTACTATTTGGTATAGATGTAGATGACGTGGGCGAAGTATAAGAAGTAAAAGGAAAGGTATTTTCATCAAATAGAACATGTCTATAAGTGATCATTTTCTATTAAGTGATGTTATAGCAAAGATATCCTTTAGAATGAATATCCTTGAAAAACTCGTTGATTAGATTTAGACTGTAGTTTGTTGGTATCATAGGGCCTAAGTAAAGGATAACATGCACAACTAAATACTCTTAAAGCTGCATAATCAGGTATGTATCCAAAAAGTATTTTCAAAAGGACTTAATTATATGCACAACTAAAGGTGTCTCAATTATATGCCTATATTTTCTTTCGCCTGTCCCATTCTATTCAGGTGTATACGGGTAAAATATCTGATGGAAAACAATGTTAGATGCTAGATAATTATCAAAGGACACATGTATTCACCTCCCCATGAGTTCTTAAAGTTCTTACCTTTTTGGAAAGAATATATTGAACATATGGTAAACACTTTTGACAGATTAATGATACTTCAGACTTTAGAGACGTAAAAAATTCAAGTGTAATTAGAGAAACATCTACAAATGATCTTAACCATTAAAAGAAGTAACAGCGACATGACTCCATACATCATAATGTAACATCTCTAAAGGAAAGAAAGAAATAGTCATAGACAATGTAAAAAGGCAATTTAGACATTTTGCCTAGAATATAACTAACACACATAAGAATTAGAGTCTGATTTACATGATATGCCAGCTTATTGAGTATTTGATGTACTACGTTATTAGATGAGCGGCCTTCATGCCACAAGATGTTGGTAAGTCTATTGCCAATGAATCTTACAGCTTGAGATTTAGGTGCTAAGGCAGTGTGAATAGAGCTGGGTATGAGGTAAAGACCACTTTCACTTAGTCTCTTAAATAGAATATTTCCCAATAGTTTGTCCTGAATAAAGAAAATTTCAGCATCAAAGGTAAAAGTACATTTTTTGTAAAGACATCACTGATGAATAGATACCAAATTGGTAGTGATTTGAGGTACACAAAAGATTTTGTTTAAAGAAAAAGTATGATTTTGGCCATCGCCTACAACAATTGAATCTATCTTCTCCATTGTATTCCTCACTAAGCTTCAAATTTGATAACTCAGATGTCAAATGTGCATTGCACCCAATATCAGAAAGCTAGGTTGCATTGTTGACACTGTCAGAATTAGTTTGAGTAAAGGTTGCTGCCATTGTAGTAAGTTGTGCTGGTGGATGCCTTCCTTGATAGGCAAAGCTCATCCTGTGATAACAATCTAGCTTGATAGGCATTGTCCATCTTGTGATGACAATTTACCTTCCTTGATAGCATTGTGGTCTGGCTTGTCGTAAGTTTGACAGACAAGTCTAGTAGATGTATTGTTGACAGAACCAGCAGTTAAAAATCAAGGGTCAAAGGCAGTATAATTGCTAAATTGCTCAATTGAGTTGTATTGGTTCCCAGAATTACCTCTTCCTCTTGAGGTGTTGAACATACCATTTACCAATGCCTCCTTGTGCACAAAGATGAATGACTCCCCCACATATGGAAGCCACCGCGAGACTGATCCCTGCCTTTGCCTCTAAATTGTTAGTGTCTAAATTGGTTTACTAACGAAGTCATAGCTGAATCTTACTTTGTTGTAACTTATGTTGCTCAATTACACTTTGTTTTTCTGCTTTCAGTAATACATGTAGTTCTCCAAGAAGTAAATTTTTTTATCTTGCTCTGGTTGAAGTCTTGAAAGCAGCATACTCACTTGACAGTCAGTTGGAGTATATAGCAGAACATCGTCATTATCTACCTTTACTGATACAACAAGAAGTCTTATTTCTTTACTTATTTAAACATAGAATCTAGGTTCTCATTACCTTTCTTGGTAAAAGTTTGCAGATCTCTTAACTAAAGAGTGTTTGATCTTGACAAGGATGAGAATCTCCTTTCAAGAGTATACTAAATTTTCTTAAAAGACTTGGAGCCAACAACCTCGGACTATTTTGAATTAGATAGTGTAGCAAGAATGAGAGTCATTAAAGCTTGAAGTCCATAACAAAAATTCATGATACTTGTTGTGTCTCCTCCTTTGTTATCAAACAAGAGTTTTCGAAGACATGGCAGAATGCCATCTGCATGATAAAAAAGACATGAGCTTTCAAGATTGACTCGATCTGATATCTCCATAGCACATAATTGTTGGAGTCAAGTCTCACTGCTATGAGATTACATATATTTGATAAGAGAAACATTTGAGAGGTTGAAGAAGAGGAAGAATTAGCCATAGACGTGTGTCTAAATGGCCCTGGTACCATAAGAGGATACTGAGAGAAAGAGAATATAGAGAAAGTGAGGATAGAGAGAAAGAGAAGAAGACTTTTGGAGAAAATGATTCCTTGGTATTCTCATTAACTGATAAATCATATATATACAACTTAAGCAAAATCAAAACCAAAACAAGAAGAGGATAATAACCAACTACCTAAATGTCAATTAGCTTTCGATAATCTTGATCACTATATGTGAGTTATCATGCATATGGATATAGAAAACGTGAATATGGACATGGATGATATAATATATTATATACATATTGTACTATACATGAACGCTGTCATCCCTAGGCAAGACATTGAAGGAACTGAAATGTAAATTAGCTAAACTGATGATTTTATGGTATACATGAGGAACTAATCAGATAAAGGAGATGTTAGAAAATTGTTCTCTCTCTCTCTTTTTCTCTCTCCTCTTCTCTCTCTTTCTCTCTCTCTCAATACGTTGCAGTCACATTACCATAGAGTTTTCTAAGTAAAGACAGGAATTGCTTATATATTGGTTCAACAATAATACGAAGACATTAAAAATGTTATTCATTTATTTCCACAACCAGTAAGAGAGAGAGAGAGAGAGAGAGAGAGAGAGAGAGAGAGAGGAAAAGGCATTGAATTTCTGTAATAAACACCCAAATAAAAAGTAAGTAATTATAATCCATCAACGGAAAGATGGAACCACAAAGAACTTCATAGTTCCATTATTGCAATGAAGGCCATCACGTTCACCACAAGCAAAGAAGTAAGGCTGCCACAAATTCAGCACAAATTCAAACCCTTCTCCTCCTCCTTGTTTTTGATTTGCTATCAATTTTCCCCTCTTTATATCACAATTCCAATAACTCCATATGTCTGGCAGCAAGTACACGTTGTGTGCAAATGGGCTTGTGCTGCTTGGTGGATCATATTTGAAAACTACAAACCGCAACAAAGAAAGACAATTATAACTGTAGTATACCCGTGTTGCTTTCTTGTCACATCTTTAATAATATGCTTTGGAGAAACTTTTCTGGTAGTAAAGGAGTATCGAAAATTCAATTCGTTATAATATGTTGGGTTGCACATTTTTTAAACATAATACTTTATTCCTACATTGGAGACCAAGAGTGAATAAGTTTTCAATTTTGAAATGGTTGTGCAGGTGACATTAAAGAAATATTAAATTTTTACTACAAAGTAAATAAATATTAGTTGGTAAATCAATAAAGATTGAGATATTTCAAAAATGCTATAGATACTTTAAATATATTTCAAGTGTCATTCTGATACCTAAAAAAAACTTCCGATATGATATCGTCAGTATCACATAAGCTCTCATTTAATAAAAGAAAATCACTAACTATTATAACTAACTTTCAGGTATGATTTTAATTTGAAAGCTTACCAAGCGTATCATTCAGGTAAACAGGGCCATTTTTTATTGCCCAACTATTGTAATCGAACCCATAGTGCCATTTCTCAGAACCACCAACAACTATCTTGCTCGAATTTTGTGGAAATGATGGCTTGGGAGTGCCATGCCTGAAAGGTCCATGGCCATGACCATGGCCATGACTATGACCATGGCCATGACCATGACCATAATTGTAATTCCAATTCCAGCCCTTATTGGCTACACTTGTTGTCACCATGGAACTCAGCATCATGAACACGATTAAAACCATATATGTTAAAGCCATATCTCTCTCTCAAATTCAACTCTCGAATTATTAATGTTAATTCTTAAAGAGATTGAAATTTGGTGTTGGTATTGGAATGAGTTTAATGGGTTTTTATAGAGAGTGAGTGGGGTTGGGGTGTTGAGATAGTGCAGACTAACCAAAATTGACCCCTTTTTTCCTGAATGGATTTGGTAAGCAATTGAAGAAATGATGTTATTTTTTCCCACAAAATTCTTCCATAGTCGGTCCACCACTTGTAGCCTATTTATGTCTACTCGGTTTTACATTGTATATGGATATTAATTTCTGTTGGAGTGTTTAGAATGACTCTTTTAACTGTTGTTTGTTATAATTATTTTCTTAACTGTTTGTTATGTTATATTAATTCTTAAGATATAAGGAAGTTGGAACTTCAATTTTATAGTAGAAGGAAATATTTTTATCTCTATTTCAATTCTGAGCCATTTTTATTCAAATATTTTTCTTATTTTTCTAAATTGCCCTTGTTGCTAAACTTAATAGCCTTACCAAGGTGATTAGATGAGCATCTTCGGTATGGTGTTATATCGAACTTCATTTCATATTTACACATATATTATAGAATTTGCATAACAAGGCAACATAAAGTACGAGATCTTGAAATATTCGACAAACAACATATTTCATACGAGATCTTGAAATATTCGATAAACAACATATTTCATATGAATTAGAAAAAATACATTTTGAAGTGTGACGATCGAAAATTAAAATCTCATAGTCTTCCTTACTATTTCTCGAACCGTCAATCAAAATCATGAGTGGGTGAGCGCTCGAATAAAATCAGACCATAAAACTAATTCATATTTTTCTTTCTTCCAATTTTTTTTGGCCAAAAACAGAGACTACTTTCGAGTTCTTAGTCTCATTCTCATATGTTCATAAGGACCTTTTTCAATTCATATAAACATGGGTAATTTGTAAAACTACACACTTTCCAAGTTTGCCAAAGAAAAATATACTCATTTCACAAATATCAGAAAATTGTATCTCTCGACCACCAAATCAAATCAACTACTTGTAATCTTTCTCTTCCCTCATCATCTTTCTTTCATTCCTAATACACATATCAAATCAATCACTTACAATCTTTCTCTTCCCACTTATTCTCTCTTCCTCAATGAATGTCCTCATTCTTCTTCTCCTTCGTCTTCTTCTTTTTCTTCTTCTTCAGCGATACCCGACCCATTCTCTTTCTTCAACGAAGCTTGCCCGAGATCTATTCTTCTTCTTCATTGAAGCTTGCCCGAGACCGATTCTTCATCTTTAGCGAGATTCGACCAATTTTTCCTCTTTTTCTTCAGGGAGACGGACTCATTCTTCTTCTTTTTCTTCTTCAACGAGAGACATTATTTTTCTTCTTCTTCATTTGGTGTATGGGTTGTTGACTGATAAAAAAAGAATAATTACTTAAAGGGTTCAAGTAGTCATAAAAAAACTACTTGAACCCTTCAAGTAGTCACCTAATCTTTGGTTTCCTTATAGGCAAAATAAAAATAACTTCGTGAAGGGTTCAAGTAATCATAAATAATTACTTGAACCCTTCAAGTAGTCATCTGGTTTCTGGGTTACTGACTAGCATAAAAAACTCAACTATTTCAAGGATTCAAATAGTTATAAAAATTTACTTAAACCTTTCAAGTAGTCACATGGTCTCTAGTTTTCTTAGTGATAAAATAAAAATAATTATTTAAAGGTTTCAAGTAGTCATAAAAAATTACTTGAAACGTTCAAGTAGTTACATGATCTCTGGTTTGCTTATTGACAAAATAAAAATAACTACTTAAAGGGTTTGAGTAGTTATAAACAATTACTTGAACCCTTCAAGCAACCACTTGCTGTCTGGGCTGTCGTCTGGCAGAAAAAAACTATATAAGTTCTTATATTGGGTAGATTTTTGGAAGTTGAGTGGTTGTAAGATTTATCAAACTTTTATATATGGCTAATTTAGCTTCCCCATTTCTCATATTTACATTTTTCTACATGGTATAAAATAATTTAGTTAACATTCTTTCTCATTTATATAAATTTTTTAGTTGGGCAACAAACCTTGTCCACCATATAGTGCAACAAAAAAATTAATTTGGTACAACTACATTTTTCATATGTTCTTGCACTAAGTACACAACAAGTTTGCACATACCAATATCCATCACTGTATACTGATTAATGTTGGGCATAGTGACATCAAAGCATATGTAAATATATTTTAATTTAAAATCATTAAAAATATATTTTTCTTGTAATTATCTTTTCTGAATTATTATTGAATAATTTGTATAAATATCTGAAAATTTCATATTCATTAATGAGATTATGATTTTGTATTAGACATCATAGATAATGAATAAAATAGTCTACAACATATTATATATGAAATCTTTGATAAATGGTTTCTAGTATGGTTTGCTAAACATTTTGAATGTATGTGATCAAGATCCAGATCGCTGATGTGGATAAACATCTTAGTGAATGTACTTTATATAATTAGATTATCTAGGACATGACCGATATGAATTAATATATTTATTAACATACTATTTATGATAATGATTTAATACACATCAATCAAATGATCATATATAGATTTGTTTAAATCTTGAGTAGTCATGAGCTCTTATACATGTCTACTGGATCTTTAATTCACTCATTAAAGTTTGTTTGTAAAACATGTTAGTGACTTTTATTTTGGAGATTCAATGATATGGATGGTTGAGAACATGATCTTACAAGATTTGGAATACAAGCTTTTCTAGCGGATGATATATTGGTTCCCTTAAGTGTTAATTCTAGAACTGAATGATTATTGAACTCAAATTTATAATATGTTTATAAATTAACCAATCAGTAGTGAATTAATGGTACTTACGGATCAAGAGGTAAGTAGAAGGGTAAACTGGTCATTTTCACTAGCTCTAATTTACGAACCTATAATTGGAGGATAGAACTATATGAAGTGATTATATCAATTGACTACACGAGATTATTCTGTAAATATATTTTGTAATTACAAAGAGTGCAATTCCATATTTATAGTGGAGTTATAATAGAATTAATAAATAAGATTATTTAATTAATAATTTAGTTTATTGGAGCTTAGAAGTATGGGTCCATGGTCTCCGAGCCACCTCTGTACTACATAGTTTAGGGTGTGAATATTTCAGGATATAAGAAAAGGACTAGCTTGCAAAATGAATTAAATTTCTTGGGCAAGTATATAATTATGAGATAATTATGTGAAATTAATTAACTAAGAATTAATTAATTAAATTATTTATTGTAATATTCTTAAATTATAATTAAATAATTATATCGATTAGTTTTGTATTAATCGATGAGTGAGACATTATATTTGATTTATGAACTTAAATAATATTAAATTATTATGTGATAATAATTTGAATTTGAATTAACTAATCTGTTATTTTTTTAACTAACATATAAGTTAGTTGATATGTCTGATAAGTTAATTATGAATTAACTAATATCTAGATATTTATCTGATTAAAATAAATAATAAACTTAGAAAAATTATCACGTAGCATGTTGGACTGGCACATGTCAATCATTATTTTTTGAATCACGAATTACCATGGCTCACTGTAGTGCCACATAAAACTATAATAGCACGTGTTACACTGTAGTGCCACACGATACTATAGTGCTGAGTGGGACTCTATAGCGCCACATAGCACTGTAGTATAACGCAGATTCTAGTGGGTCTCACTATAATGGCACATTTCTAAATAATTTATTATTTTATGTAAACCCTAAAAACTAATGAGCCTTAACGTAGAACATATATATATATATATNTATATATATATATTATTTTATTTTCCTCCTTGAAGTAATTTGTGTGATTAAATTATTAATCAAAGGCTCTGCGAATTCTCTAATTCTCTCTCAGAGCTCTGTCTAAAAAAATCATTCTTCAAATCTCTAGATCTCATGTGTTGAGTACATCTAGAGATAAAAAAATGTTCTTAAATTATTCTACGTACCCACACGCATCCTAGTGTGTTCGAGAATTGGTTCGGAAGATCTTGGTATGGGTCTCATAGTCTGTTGTTCGTGAAATCTCAAATTCATTGTTAGCGAGTACGCTTGCACATTATAAGAGTTATAATTCATTTCTTTATATGTCTATCATTTAATGATAGATATATAATGGATCTGATGAGAAAAAATATTTTTCATTAAAATTATTTTTTGGAACATATGGTAGCGTCGCAATTATTTTCCAATTGATAAACATTTTTAAAACTATACACCTCCGTTGCACACGCCGTGATTCCATTAATTAGTATCAGAGCGGCCTTTAAATATGTATACATTAAATACTGTGTGGGTTTTCTTACATTATTTCATATATTTTTTTATATGTATGAATGAATGAATGATTATGTTATTTGAATGTAAGGTTATTAATGAATCGTTAATTGTATGGTGACTTTTGGGTTAGGCTTGTTTCTTAATTTTTCTTTAGATTTTGTTTAAGTCGTTTGGGGCATAGAAATTTTTGTAATTTTATTTTTTGATTATTATGTTGTAAAATTTTGTACGTAAGAAGACAAAGAATGCACGAGACGAACAAGGAGAAGAAAAAGGAGAAAGAGCTCCGTCACGAGTTTCGGCATTGGCACCGGCAATTTTGGTGGTAGAATCGTTGCAGGGAAAATGGCGGCGACCCTAATTTTAATTTTTTCAAAATTAAAATTAATTAATTGATTGAGTTTGTCCCAAGTTTGATGAGTCGTCAAATTATTTTTTGACTAATCATATTCAATTAATTTTAGATAATGAATGGCATTATTTATTAGGAAAATAGTTCATCCTAATTAAATTAGTTTTGATCAAAACTTGAAGATTATGATGATGGACCTCTAATGAAGAAGGAGTTGGAAATATATATTCTTGAAATCCACTTTGTAATTATTTCTATTTTTTCAAAGATTGTAAATTTAGAAATACACAATAGTCACTTAGTTTATCATTTATTTATTTACTTGTTTAAATAAAAATTTACTGATTTTTGATTAATAATATGACTATGCATTAGTCGATCACATGTCATACATAAAACTCCACACAAATTTATTTAATCATGCATCTCATTAGTAAAAATATGATTTATTATGATTTGTCTTAATGTGTTTATATGAATTACTTTACGAAATCAATTGCATGTAAAATATTAAGTTTTATTTTGTTGAACTTAGTAATCACACCACTTTAAGAGCATATGTTTAGTTAGACCTTTAGGATAACCAAGTTTTTTAAAAGTGTTATATTAAAATTTGATGAATTTAATTAATTAGTTATTCTAAGTTCACCTAAATTTGTCTCAGGCTCTTTAGAAGGTTAAATGAACTTAGACCAATAAGATTGGATTAATAATTAATTACATTCATAGGATTATATTAACTAGTAATCAATTTGGAATTAATTAATTAGCTAAATAGAAACACATTAATTACAAAATAGTGAATGGAAGAAGGTTGACATGTTAATGTAACATATGATCTATTATTAGTACAATAACATGAGATATGGTGAGGGCCTCGACACAACTTTGTTTTCGTCCCCCTAAGGAAGGTTTCGAACTGTATCAATATCAATGTTGACTTTTTATGAAGATAGGACTAAGTGATATATTTTAGTTTTGACCCACCCTAAGGTGGCATTTTCTAAACTAAGTCATTGATTCTGAAATAATGAGTTACATTCACAATGTCACAATTAAGTTTTGAGTGGATGACCAAATAAATGGTACCTTATTATTAAAAGAAAAAAAATGTGATATTTAAAGTTTTAATTAATAAGGATGAAAATATCTCATAGATAGTTTAAAATTAATATGATCGATCCTAAGGCAACACTTTAAATAAAAGGTAGTCTTATCATGGATAAGTAATTGTTAAGTTTATGTGTTTGATATATAGTATTCATGCTCACATTTACTTTCCAAATTTTGTTATATTTATTTAAATTATATTGAATGATGTATGTTTCATTTCTTTTCAGTTATTAATGTCTATCATCGGCAACCCTATTACTGCTTTACTTGCACTCGAACAATTGAATGGTGATAACTTCATAAGATGGAAATCAAATTTGAATTTGTTCTTACTGAGGAATGTCTTGAGTAGCCCACTGTCAATACCCCTAAAAATATTAGGGACAAATTTGATGCTTAGATTCAATCCAACAACAAAGCTAAGTGGTACTTGCTTGTGAGCATGAATGATGATCTCAGAACAAAGCATGAAAGCATGAAAAATGCTTATGAGATTATGGAATCTCTAAAGACGATGTTTAGGCAGCAATCTGATCAAAGTCGTAATTAAGTTACTAGGAGCTATATGACTACTAAGATGAAGAAATGTACTTTTGTTCAAGAACATGTTTTGAACATGATCAACATAATGCATGAGACAGAAGTACATAGGACTACCATTGATGAGCGAACTCAAGTCAACATTATACTTGAACCACTCACACCTGCTTTTTTTATGTTCACTACCAACTATGTTATGAACAAGTTACAATTCAACATGACCCAGTTGTTGAATGAACTGCAGACTTTTGAGTCACTCAATAAGAGTATGACCAAAGAGGGCGAGACAAATGTTGTTGAGCAAAAGCCTACTTCCACTGTTGTTAATGGTGTAAAAAGGAAGAAACACAATGGTAAGGGCAAGAGTAAGAATAATAAAGGAAAGAAAGCCAAGACATCACCCAAGACCAACAAGAACAAGAACGACAACAAACTCGAGGAAAATGTTTCCATTGTGGGGTTTAAGGTCACTGGAAGAGAAACTGTAACAAGTATTTCTCTGAGCTAAAAAAGAAAGGTAAATATGATTTACTTATACTTGAAGCTTGTTTAGTGGAATATGATTTGTCATCCTGGATTATAGATTCAAGAGCCACTAACCATGTATGTTCTTCTTTGCAAATTCTTGATTCTTCAATGGGACTTGCTAATGGTAAGGTGATAATGAGAGTTGGCAGTGGTACGCTCGTTTCAGCAAAAACATTGGGTATAGTCCGCTTAAATTTTAGAAATATTTATCTTATTTTGAACAATGTTTATTTTATTCCTAGATTCTCTAGAAATTTGATTTCTTTATCTTTGTTGCATGAACAAAGTTTTGATAGTTCTTTTGATAATAATATGTTTATTATTTCTAAGAATGGATTCGATATTTGTCATGTAAGAGTTTCAAACAGACTGTATATGCTTAAACAAACTGAACGAACATTGAATAATTCAGAATTATTTAAAGTAGCAAATCTAAAATGTAACAAACGATAGATGGTTTCTCAAGAACATGATATGTATCTTTGGCATCTTAGGTTGGAACATATTAATCTTCACATAATAAACTAATTACCAAAGCATGATGATTTGAGAGAACTAAAAGTTGAGACTCTTCTGGTTTGTGAATATTGTCTAAAGGATAAAATGACCAAGAGATATTTCTCTAGAAATGGCCAAAGAGTCAAATAACCACTTAAGCTAATACATAGTGATGTCTATGGGCCGAACAATGTACAAGCTAGAGGTGGGTATGAGAACTTTGTCATATTTACTGATGATTATTCAAGATACGGTTATACTTACCTAATGCATAAAAGTCTGAAACTCTTGGAAAGTTTAAAGATTTCAAAGCTGAAGCTGAAAGCAATTAGGTAAATCTTTAAAAATACTTTGATCAGATCGAGGTGGTGAATACTTGGATTTAGAATTCAAGGATTACCTGCTAGAATATGACATTTTATTCCAACTCACAACACCTGAAACAACACAGCAAAATGATCTTTCAGAAAGAAGAAACCGATCCTTATTGGATATGGTTAGGTTGATGTTAAACCCCTCATACTACCACTCACATTCTGGGGATATGCACTTCAAATGACAACTTACATTTTGAATGTAGTTCATTCTAAGTCTGTAAACAGACACCTTCAGAGTTACGGAATGGTTCCAAACCTAGTTTGTGTTATTTTCATGTGGAGGTGTCCATCTCATGTTCTTAGACATACGATTGGAAAGTTATACTCAATGTCTGAAGTATATATTTGTTAGCTATGATCCAGAAACAAGAGGTGGGTGTTTTTATAGTCACAAGAATCAAAAGGTGTTTATATCGATAAATGCTACTTTTCTCAAACATGACTATATGGTAAATTACAAATCTTGGAGTAAAATAGTTCTTAAATAACTAGCATTTGATGAGTTTAGACCATCTTCATCATTAACTAATAAACGACAAACTATAGAAATCAATGTTCCTATTTAGGAAACCTTGGTGCAACGTCGTGGTAGGAGGATCGTAAGATAACCTATTCGCTATGAACTCGAGGCATACGTCCTAAGGTCAGACACTGAGAAAGACAATCCATTAACCTTTAGAGTGGCAATGGATGATCTTGAACAGGAAAAATGGCAAGATGTCATGAACCAAGAAATGAAATTGATGTATTCCAACTCTGTTTGGGAACTTATAGATCCACCTAAAGAAGTCAAGCCCATTGGATGTAAATGAATCTTCTAGAAGAAAATAGGTGCATATGGGAAAGTAGACACTTTCAAGTCACAGGTAGTAACCAAATGTTATATACTCAAAGGGAGGGAGTCGATTACGAAGAGACATTCTCTCCCGTTGTCATGATAAAATCCATTTGTATTCTCTTATCTATAGCCGCTAGTTTAGACTATGAAATATGGTAAATGGATGTCAATACAACCTTTTTGGATGGCTATCTTGCAGAAAGCATCTATATGATGCAACTAGGAGGGTTCGTGAAAGGACAAGACCAGAAAGTATGCAAGTCGCTTAAATCCATTTATGGATTAAATCAAGCATCAAGATCTTTGAATCTTACTTTTGATGAGATTATTAAATCATATGGCTTCGAACAAAATGTTGACGAAACTTGTGTTTATAAATACATCAAAGATAAGATAGTGGTTTACCTTGTTTTTTATGTAGACAATATTCTACTCATTGAGAACGATGTAAAAACTTTATCAAAGGTAAAGAAGTGGTGAGTTGAGAAATTTCAAATAAAAGATTTGGGAGAGACGAGCTATGTTCTAGGCATCGAAATCCTAATGGATAGGAAGAACAAGCTCTTGGTATGTTCTTAGACATCTTATATTGATAAGGTGCTGGAAAGATTCTTTATGAAAAATTTCAAGAAATGTCAATTACCGACCAGACATGGAAATGTCTTTTCCAAGGAGTAGTGTCCTAAGATACCTCAGGAGGGAGATGATATGAGAAAGGTTCCTTATGTTTCAACCATCAGAAGTCCCATGTATGTCATGTTGTGTACCAGACATTTATTATGCCGTAGGAATTGTCACTTGTTATAAATCAAATCCTGGTTTAGAACATTAGATTGCAGTAATGCACATTCATAAGTATCTTCAAGGAACGAGAAATTATATGCTTGTTTATTCAACTGGAGACCTAAACCTCACTGGGTAAGCTGATTCTGATTTTCAATCAGATAGGGACAGTTGAAAGTTAACATCTAGATTAGTATTCACTCTAGGTGGAGGAGCTCTAGTTTGGAGAAGTATTAAACAATTGAGTATTACAGATTCCACTATGGTAGCCGAATATATTGAGGCTTGTGAAGTTGCGAAAGAAGCAATATGACTCAGAAAGTTCTATACTGATCTGAAAGTAGTTCTAGGTAAGGATAAGCTATTCATCATGTACTATGACAACTGTGGGGTGGTAGCTAATTCCAAGGAATCGAGGAGTCATAAGAGGGACGAGAACATTAAAAAGAACTACCATATTGTAAGAAAGATCGTACACCAATGAGATGTGACTGTTATGAAGATAGCGTCAGATCAGAACATGGATGATCCTTTTACCAAGACACTTCCCGCGAAGTCATTTGACGGTCATGTGCGAAATATAGGGTTCAGAGAGATACCACATTTTTTTTATAATAAGTGGAAGATTGTTGGACATAGTGCCCTTAAAACATGTGTAAAGACATTTTAATTTGAAATTAATAAAAATACATTTTTCTTATAATTGTCTTTTCTGAAATATTATTGAATAATTTGTATAAATATCTGAAAAATCCATATTCATTAATGTAATAATGTTATTGTATTCGAGAGGATTAAAGTCATGGATAATGAATAAAATAGTTCACAACATATTAAAGTGTGAAATCTTTAATGAATGGTTGCAAGTACGGTTCGTTAAGCATTTTGAATGCATGTGATTCAGATCCAGATAGCTGATGTGGATAGATATCTTAGTGAAGATACTTTATATAATTAGATTATATAGGACATGACTGATGTGAATTAATATATTTATTAACTTACCGTTCATTATAAATATTTAATACACATCAATCGGATTATCATATGTAGATCAAACTAAATCACGAATAGTCATGAACTCCTATACATGTCTACAAGATCTTTTAATTCACTCGTTAAGATTTGTTTGTAAAACTGACTAGTGACTTTTGTTTTGGAGATTCAGTGATATGGATGGATGAGAACATGATCTTACAAGATTTAAAATCTAAGCTTTACTAACAGATCGAATATTTACTTTTTAAAGTGTTAATTCTGGAACTGAATTGTTATTGAGCTCAAATTTATAATATGATTATAAATTGATCATTCACTAGTGAATTAATGGTACTTATGGATAAAGAGATAATTAGAAGGATAAAATGATAATTTTATCCAACTCTAATTTATGAACTAATAATTAGAGGACATGAATACATGAAGTAATTATATCAATGGACTAAACAAGATTATTCTGTAAATATATTCTGTAATTACTAAAAGTGCAATTCCATATTTATAATAGATAATATAATTAATAACTAAGATTATTTAATTGAGGAGTTTAATTAATAATCTGATTTATTGAAATTTTGAATTATGGGTCCATGGTCCCCGAGGCACCTATGCACTACATAGTTTAGAGTGTGAATGTTTCAGGACATAAGAAAATGACTAGCTTGCAAAAGGAATTAAATTTTAGGGCCAGTATATAATTATGTGAAATTAATTAATTAAGAATTAATTATTATAATATTTAGATATTACAATTAATTAATTATGTCCATTGGTTTTGAATTAATAGATAAGTGAGACAATATATTTGATTTATGAAATTAAATAATAGTAAATTATTATGAGATAATAATTTGAATTTGAATTAACTAATATGTTATTTTGAACTAACATATAGTTGATAAGTATAATCAGATAAACTAAATTTAAATAACTGATATCTAGATATTTATCTAATTAAAATAATAAAAAAATTTAAAAAAATTGCCACGTGACATGTTGAATTGTATTGGGGATTAAGGGTGTTCAAAATAAAACAGAACCGAAAATGGTCAGTTCTTTAGGCCCCTATGATTCGGTTCAGAAAATTGTCAGTTTTTGAACCGAAACCTTTAAATCATAATATTTTTTTATATACTTTCATATCGAACCAAACCGATACAAAACTTTGATTTTTTATTATTTTTTTCAATAATATCATTGAAAAATTATTAAAAAATTATTTTTTAATTACTAATACTGAACCGAAAAACCAAACCAAACCGAATCAAAACTCACGATTCGGTTCTTTTGACCATCACGGTTTGGTTTGGCGTGTAACCGACCCGAATGTTTTGGTTCGGTTTAATTTTAGCCCACTAAGTGAACCGGGTCGTATCGTGTTCATCCCTATTGGGGACTATGCCCTCAAAACATGTGTATTGACATTTGATATGAAATTTAATGAGGATTATATTTTTCTTATAATTGTTCTTTTAAATTATTTTGAATGATTTATATATATATATATATCTGAAAATTCATATTCATTAATTAAATATGATCTTGTATTAGTACGAGATGATTATGATCATATATAATGAATAAAATTGTCAGCAACATATTAAAGTATGGAATCTTTAATAAATGGTTGTTAAAATGGTTCACTAAGTATTATGAATGCGTGTGATCTAGATCTGAATCATTAACGTGGAACGACATCTTAGTGTAGTTACTTTTATAATGAGATTATATATGACTGACCGTTGTGAATTAATATCATTATCAATGTGTTGTTTATAATAAATATTTAATACTCATCAATTCGATGATCATATGTAGATTAGTCTGAATCATGAGTAGTCATGAACTCCTATACATGTCTACTGGATCTTTTGATTCACTCGTTAAGGTTTGTTTGTATAACATGCTAGTGACTTTTGTTTGAAGATTCAGTGATATGGATGGCTGGGAACATGATCTTACATGATTTGGAATCCAAGTTTTTCTAACGGATCTTATATTGGTTCACTTATTTGTTAATTCTAGAACTGAATGATTATTAAGTTCAAATTTATAATAAAATTATAAATTAGCCATTCACTAGTGGGTTAACGGTACTTAAGGATCAAGAGATAATTAGAAGGGTACAACTATAATTTTGACAAGTTCTAATTTATGAACTAATAATTGGAGGACGTAAATACGTGAATTGATTATATCAGTAGACTACACGATAATACTCTACAAATACAATCAATAATCTCTAAGAGTGCAGTTCTATATTTATAGTGGAGTAATAATGTAATTAATAAATACAATTATTTAATTAAAGAGTTTAATTAATAATCTGGTTTATTGAAGCTTAAGATTATAGGTCCATGGTCCCCAAGTCACCTCTATACTATGCAGATTAGGGTGTGAATATTTCAGGACATGAGAAAAGGATTAACTTGCAAAGAAATTTTTATTCCAAGTCAAGTATATAATTATGAGATAATTATGTGTGATTAATTAATTGAATTATTTTTATATATATATAAATGTAATTTTTAGAATTAATATATATATATATATTTATATATATATAATTATTGATTTTTTAATTATCGATAAGTGAGATAGAATATCTAATAGAGAGAGAGCAAGAGAGAAGCTAAAGACTAAGAGAGAATAAAAGAAAAAGAGCGAGAGAGAAGAGATAGACTAAGGGAGAACGAGAGACAGAGAGAGCAAGAGAGAAGAGAGAGACTGAGAGAGAACAAGGGAGAGAGAGAGAGAGAGTGGGAGAGCGAAAGAGAGCGAGAGAGTGAGAGAGCGAGAGAGAGAGAGAAAGAGAGATTGGGAGGGATAGATGGAAAGAGAGAGGGGGAATACTGGGAGAGAGAGGTGAGTGACAGAGAGAGAGGAAGAATGAAGAGAGAGACTGAGAGAGAATGAGCGAGAGAGTGAGAGAGAGGGGGAGAGAGTGAGTGTGTGAGAGAGAGAGTGTGAGAGAGAGAGAGGGAGAGTTATATGGTAAGAGAATGTGTGTGTGAAAGAGAAAGAGAAAAAAGACAGAGCGAGTGAGGAAGAGGGAAAGCTAGAGAGAGAAAGTGAGAGTGAGAGAGAGATAGAGAGATAGAGAGAGAGAGTGTGTGTATGTGTGTGTGAGAAGAGAGCGACATAGAAAGAATGAAACAGACTGTGAGTGGGATCAAAATGAAACCAATCGGAGGATTACCAGGCCCTCCCTCTCTAAGGTTCTGGTTACGGTTATCCCAGGAAGATGAAGGAGGGGAACAAAGCCACCAGAGAGCGAACGAAGGTGGAGGATCCTTCATGGGCAATGTACGAGCAACCGCGGCGGCATCAGTGGGACGCCCTCTAACCGAACTTTTGGTATCCCTTTGGCCACCATGGGGGTACCGTGCGATGCGGTTGAGTGATTTGAGGCTTAGTACCGGTTGAAATATAGAGGCTTGTATCAGATTTCCCTCATGGCTGACATGTAAGCCCATGCCATATGTCTTTAGGCCCCCGCATCCAGCAACGGGTGAAACAGCAAGACGCGAAATGTGTCAAACTCAGAACATGGGTTCACAGGCAGCACCAGGACATGAAACCCTGATAAGACGGCCAACGAATAAGGCGAATGGAGCCACACAAATAGAGGAGCTTGGGGATGGTACACTGTGTGAGAAGTAGTCACGAAAAGGAACTTGAAAGGCCTGGATGCTGGTTGTACTCCCACTAGATAGTTAGGGAAGATAGTTCAGGACAAGCCGGTGCTTTCCCCCATGTAGAGTGTGAAGATCGAGGTGTCTTACCGATAAGGTAAAGATGAAGGTTCTAGTTGCGGTTATCCCAAGAAGATGAAGGAGGGGAACAAAGCCACCAGAGAGTGAACGAAGGCGGAGGATGATTCATGGGCAATGTACAAGCAACCGCAGAGGCATCCGTGGGACACCCTCTGATCGAACTTTTGGTATCCCTTTGGCCACCATGAGGGTACCGTGCGATGCCGTTGAATAATTTGAGGATTAGTACCAGTTGAAATATAGAGGCTTGTATCAGCTTTCCCTCATGGCTGACATGTAAGCCCATGCCATGTGCCTTTAAGCCCCCGCATCCAGCAACGGGTGAAATAGAAAGATGAGGAATGTGTCAAACTCAAAACACGGGTTCACAGGTAGCACCATGACATGAAGCCCTAATAAAAGGGCCAATGAATAAGTCAAATGGAGCCACACAAATAGAGGAGCTTGAGGATGGTACACTGTGTGCGAAGTAGTCACGAAAAGGAACTTGAAAGGCCTGGATGCTGGTTGTACTCCCACTAGACAGTTAGGGGAGATAGTTCAGGATAAGCCAGTGCTCTCCCCCATGTAGGGTGCGAAGATCGAGGTGTCTTATCGATAAGGTAAAGATGAAGTTAAGAAAATGATGCTCCAATAGATTATGAAGGGCCAGAAGCTTAGGAAACTGAAGCCCATCTATCTTCCGCCTCCCCTCCACCTCAGAGTAGTAGACGACAAATATTATGTAGATATCGATGTGTTTTCAGATAGGAGGTCTCATTTTCTCCTCGTTTAGGAATAACGTCTGATAAGGTCATTTTTAGCCAAATCTACCTTTATAAAAAAAATAGTTAGTCCTATTTGTTAATGATTTCCTAGCTATCCTACAAGTCTCCACGGAATGGCTCTCCTACGATATACGACGAAGACCAAAATGTAATTACTGGTGAGGTGCTCTAGCCTGCAAGTCAGGATTAAACAAAAATTGATAACTAGTGAGGTGCTCTAGCCCACCAATTAGGATTAAAGAAAAAGTGATGAGTTGTGAGGTGCTCTAGCCCACCAATCAAGATTAAACAAAAATTGATGGCTGGTGAGATGCTCTAGCCCACCAGTCAGAATTAAACAAAAAGTGATGACTGGTGAGCTGCTCTAGCCCACCAGTTGGGATTAAACAAAGAATGATAACTGGTAAAGTGATATAACCCACTAGTCAGGATCAAACAAAAAGTGATGACTGGTGAGGTGCTCTAGCCCACCAGTCGAGATTAAATAAAAATGATGACTAGTGAGGTCCTCTAGCCCACCAACCGAGATTAAACAAAAAGTGATGACTGATGAGGTGTTTCATCCCACCACTTGAGATTAAACAAAAAATTAATGACTGGTGAAGTGATGTTTATTAAACAACTCAGCTCACAGACGGCATCAAGGATCTGGCCAAGACATGCACACCTTGCTAAACCAAGGGAAGTAATGACCGTCAAGCATCCATGCTCATAGACGGGGTTCAAAAGTCTAGCCCGAGCAGGAACGCCTGGCTAGATATCAAGGTAAAGTGATTTATGCATAGCACCCATGCTCGCAGATGAGATTCAAAGATCTAGCCATAGCAGGCACACCTGGCTAGATATCGTATTGTGATGTATGTTGAGCATTCATGCTCGCAGTTGGGATTCAAGGATCTAGTTAAAGTAGGAACGCTTGGCTAGATATCAAAAAGTGTTGTCTGCCGAGCACTCACGCTGACAGACGAGATTGAAAGATCTAGCTAAAGAATGCACACTTGGCTAGATATCGACAAGTGATGTCTGTTGAGCACCTGAACTCATAGACGGGATCAAGGATCTGGCCAAGGCAGGCATGTCTGGCTAGACCAAGGAAAGTAATCACCGTCAAGCACTCATGCTCGCCTGATAGGGTTAAGGGAAAGCCTTAGCCAAGATAATATTGACACCAGGGATAAAGGATTCACCAATCAGGCTTATTGATGACAGGATAATTTCAATGAATAGAACATTGACACCTTCGAGGCACGACATTTAGAAGACGACAGAAAGGGAAGCGACATTCATGAGGTGCGATGAGGATCTTGAAGAAGAGCCCCCCAAATAGAAGATGCCCTAGAAAGGGAAGGATCACTGTTTTTCGAAGAAGAAGGACTGGGGGCAAGAACAAGGATTAACAATGGTTTCGACTCTATGAAGGAGGCTAGGATGAAGAAATGAGCAGGAAGCCGCTTATTTATAGGCCTAGAGAATGAAAAAACTACCAACCTAATGGGTATTAAAGAGGGCCATGATGGCAACCGTTGAGGCCACAACCAATGAACGACCGTTCCATGAAATGATGAGAGGATTTCAGAAGACCAAATGTCATCCAATTTTCTCTAAGGATGATGCGATGCATAAAAAATGAATTATCACATCACCAAGTCACGATTCATCGATTAAAGACCCTTACCTTCCTCTAAGCGCACCTATGCATCGTTAATGCCTCCACTCTCGAAAGATAGATGGCATTAAATCACAGAAAGAAATAAATGACGCATGCGTCACGACAAAAGACAGGTGAAACTCTTAGCCTATCACCACTCAAAGGCAGGTCAAATGAGGAGCTCGAATAATGAAGTCTTCAAACCTGGCTAAGCGAAAGCCACCCAAGTATTTAACTGCAGACAATTGTTATAGATGTTTTCTCGACCACCAATGTCACAATAACACGTGTCATACCGCATTAGGGAACTTCCTACGATAGGCAAGGAGTAAGTGTTGATCTCGTTTGATCAGCCTTTACAGAGCTCAAGACGTACGCACTCGAGCGTACAAGAGGATATGAATATAGCTCATAATGAAAGCTCGGTCAAACCTGAGCTTAAAGACATCATCATCTACTGAAAGTAGTGCCCAACAGACCCAATCACCATGATAGGATGTAAGATCAACCTCTGAAATGTCACCTCAAAGGCGCATCAACAATTAATGCCCATGTCCAATTAAGGACACTCGAGACAGGCTTTGTGTCCCCCGAAGCTTCCCCAGCATGCCTTCTAGAGGGTTTTTCGACATAGTTCCTCCCACTCGAGGACTCAGGTATAAATACACCCCTCAGTAAACAAAAGAGGTATGTCTACTCTCTCCTAACAAATTTATTCTAGAATATCGACTAATACTGACTTAGGCATCAGATGCCCTTAGACGAGGAAATCACCGCCGATTCCTTATCTTTGAGTTCTTTGTTTATGTTTTGTAGATGATAAGGTGGAAAGGAACTTTATCCAGAGAGAAGACTACCTGAGGATTACTGTTGAAGTTTTCAGCTAAAACATTATTAGTAATTTATCATGGTCATATTTGTAGATGTGAATAGATACTCTATGATCGTTTGGAAAAACTTACTCGAATGATAAGCTAGTTATGAAAATCATCATAAGTCTACTGAAAGTATGAGAAAGCAAGATAACCAAGATTCAAGGAAAGAGAAAATTGTGTTACAATAAAAGAGACCATGCCATTTAAATCCTACAAAATCTCTATAAGAGAAGAAGAAGAAGGAGATGATTATGAGATCTCATTAGAAGCTAAAGAAATTGGTAAAGAAGAGACAAAGTACCTCAAAGAATAAAGCTAAAAAATGATAGCTACATCAAACAACATGAAGAGGTAAATTTATGCCTCATGGTATATGAAGATGAGGTAAGTAGACACATCCTTTATGATAAATACTATAATATTAGAGGAATCACTTAGGTTTTGAATATATTTGGTGTGTGTATGCATTTTCTAAATAAATTTAAATTTAAAAATTCTTTAAGAAAAATACATAATTTAAGGGAGAACTAAAATACATAATATACAGATTGTTTTGAAAAAAAAATATGAATTTAAATGAAAGTTTTTATTGTTTGAAAAAGGGGAAGAAATTTTGAAAATATGGTGTTGAATATTGTCCCCAAATTTTTTAAAAGGATTATGAGCATCATATCACATATCTTTAGGTGGAGATCTATGTGTGTTCCAAGGGGGAAAATTTGTTTTGATTAATAGAGTGCAATCTTAAAACCTTTAAAATGGGAGAATGTAATTAGTTTTTTATGATAACAAAGGGTGAGAAATTGTTAATTACAATTCTTATATTAGTTTCTTATTTTATTTTGAAATCAATATTTTGTTGACTCTAGGCTTCATAGAGATTATTTTGATAATAATAAAATATTTTATAAGTGCAAACATTTATAATCACGTTCTGAAAAATTATAAAATATTGATGGACGTAATAAGTATAAAGGTGGAATATGATAAGATATGTTGAACATTTAAAATATGATAAGATATATTGTCAAAAGTGTTCATGGGAAAATCTGAAGAAAAATAAAGTCAAATGGTGTTTTTTGGGGTTTCAAATACCCCAATAAAATGTGTTTTATTGGGTTTTAGAAAAGCTATGACAAGTTAGAGAAAAACTGGAGTCAATCTGTCATGAACGGTCATCTGCTGTCACTAGTAGTCATCATTCCCGCTATATGATATTGATAGGTGTATTTTCAAATCTCCAACGGACCGGCAGTCAATCGGTCATGGATAAGGTCGTCAATTCCCCACTGTAAAGACTTAAACATATATATATTTTTGACATCGGGTCCCTTAGAGCTTGAAGACACAATAATTGAGAACGAAATTCATATACTTTGTGAGAAGAAGTCTTCATCATATTGTGAGAGTAAAATTTGTATATCCACTCTTTGAGAGAATTTTGATTGTAATCTCTTAATTTATAAAAGAGATGTGAGAGGCGTGATTGTAGCCCGTAGAAGTAATAAGTTAAAAACATAATTGGCGGCCATGAAACAAGTTGATTGTAAAAGGTTTGATCTTAACCCATGAAGAAGATTGTGGTAGTGGGTTCTTCAAGGAGGAGGCTCAGAGTGTGGACGTAAGCGAGGAGTGTCCAAGTAAGAATCATTGTCCTCAATTCATTTTCTCTTATCCTCTTTACACTCTTGCGCGAGTACGGAATGTTTACATATGTTTGCTTACATTGATTCATTATGCTTAGACTTAGAAATTATTCATTTTTCCAATCAAACCACACAATTCACACCCGCTCAAATAGTGCCATTACCGATCCAACAATTGGTATTAGTGCTTGGTGGTTAAGGATTCAACTTTCAAGAATGCATTATGCTTGTGGGCAGGTGCTGAGGGGGATTGTTGACAGGTGGATTAGCATTCTGTCACGTGGTGTAGGCTTGATGGGGTCAAGTTACAGTCAGAACCTGAGTGTAGGTGTTCGAAATAAATAAGGAAAATAAAATTTTGTGCATTAACTATCAGTTCTAACTTTAGTCTAATGGTAAGTTGCTATAACTTTTAGTTCAACGATAAGCGTTGATCCTATACTTTGATCTTGCCATGAGCCTTTTTAGTTTGCAAATGATTTGGCCTCTCATGAATAATAGGTTAAGAGCATGTCAAAATGTAAATGTAAATCCTCCTTAAATGATGAAGATACATAAAAAAAAGATCCAGCCATGTTTAAGGTTAGCTTTTCAGAATTTCAGTCCAATATAATATTTTAACTCAACCAATAAGCTTCAACCTTGTAAATAGTAAACCAGGTAAAAGGGTTTATATCATATTTGTAGAGCATTAAACTAGAGATCATAACAGTTTTTTCCTTTTTTTAGAAACAAAACTTCCACAAGAAAAGATCGAGAAAGGATAATCTCAAAGAGAATTAGACAAGTTAAATATGAGAAATGTCTGAGAAAACTTGAGCAAGAACATAGGAACCTCAATGAAAAGTGAATGCAATAAAATGTCTTAAATGAGAAAATATGCGAGACAATGCACATGTAGCAATAGTACTCACAGCTACCATCTAAGACCAGTCCCAGAAAAAAAAAGGACATGTAGAACTTGCACAGAACTCTTCTGGGTATAAAATAATCGTTCTATTCTCCTATCAAAAGTTAAAAACTTACACAAAACTCTTCTTGTTTTCAAAGTCACACTTTAAAAAAAAATAGTTCTTTTTCTTTTCTCTCTCCTCAGGCGCATCCCTTCTCTTCTCGTTTATTTTAATAATTAAAACTGATCAAAGATTTTTTTTCTTTTTCTCTATCACATTCTTTTTCTCCTCCTCTCTCTCAGTTAGAGATGGTAAATAGGCCGGTCTGACCCGTGAAACTGACTGAACCGAACTGTTATAATTCAGTCTGGTCTTGAACAGTACCAGACTGGTTAAGGCCCGCGGGCCTTGTCTTCAAGGCCTATGGCCCGGCCCAGGCCAGCCTGTATGCTAGGCCTTACCCGGCTCGTATGCTAGGCCCGACCCGACCAGTGAATCCACTTTTTTAGAGAAGCAAATTGAACAATTATGCATGTAGTGAAGTTTGAACTATTAAGCTCTCTCTTATAAATCACTCTTTACCAATAGACCAAGACAACATTTATATTATTTAAAATATATTCTTGTTGTCTTTTAACACATTTTATCGAAATTTCAAATAATATACTTTTGAGATAAACGTATTTAATTAAATAAAAAATAAAAAATTTCATTTAAATGAATATTTTATTCAATGAACATGAATTATAAATTGGATTCATAAAAACTTAAAAAATGTTGGTTTAATATTCCTAATATTTTTTGTTCTGTTAATGAACATGAATTATAAATTAGTTATTAATTATTTATTATATTTTTTGATTTTACGTGAATATGAATATCACTAGTTTATGAATTTAATAAATAAAATAATTATTTTATTTATTATTATAAGTTTCTCTATTGAGATTTTAAAGTAATAAAATAAAATAATTATAAAAAAGTAATATGATTTTCATATCGTTTAGTGGTAATCCTTAAACTTCATATATATCCCCCACCAAGGTTCAACTCTCATCATCTACATTTCTTGATAATTAAATCACATTAAAGGGAGGGAAAAGCGGGCCGGGCCAGTTATTTAACCGGGACCGGCTCGTGAACCGTCCTGGCCCGGACCGTCACAGGCCCGTTCAGCGGTTCATTTCTAACCCTAAATTTCAGGCGACCCGCCTGGAACGGCCCGTGAACCGGTTCAGCTCTCCTCATCTATATTTTTTGAGAATTAAATCAAATTAAAGGGAGGGGAAAGCGAGTCGGGCATGTTATTTAACCAGGACCAGCCCGGACCGTCACGGGCCCGTTCAACGGTTCATTTCGAACCACTCTAAATTTATGGCGACCCGACCCGGAAACGGCCCGTGAACCGTCTGGAAAGGCCCGGTCTGGCCCGTGAACCAGCCGGACCGAGCATTGCCAGGCCGACCTAATTGCCACCCCTACGCTTAGTACATTACAATTCCAGTATTATAGATTTTCTTAATTAAAGATAGCAACTGCTTTTGTGTAGTTCCAACAACAATACAAAGATATCGCAATCCAACTAGTTCACTTATTTCCCAACTTATTTAAAATTCGCCAACCTATGTTTTTAAAGAGAAATAAAAGAGGATAAAAATCTTAACTAAAGAAAGGTAACAAAAATCCAAAAATGTAGCAACTAATGAAAAGAAGGAACCACAAAGAACTTCATGGTTCCATTATTGCAATGAATGCCATCATGTTCACCACAAGCAAAGAAGTAAGGCTGCCATAAATTCAGCACAAATTCAAACCCTTCTCCTCCTCCTTGTGTCTGATTTGCTATCAATTTTCCCCTCTTTATATCACAATTCCAATAGCTCCATATGTCCGGTAGCAAATATACACTGTGTGCAAATGGACTTGTGCTGCTTGGTGGATCATATTTGAAAACTGCAAAACCGTAAAACAGAAAGACAATCGTAATTGTAACATACACATCTCGCTTTCATATCATGTGTTTGATAAAGTACTTTACAGAAAATTTTCTAGTACAATATCAAATATTCAATAATCTTTCTTATAATCTATTCCATCACACATGCATTAAGTACACTATTTTATTCATACTTTGATGGCAAATAAGGAGTGTTTTTTTCAAATTTGAAATGGTTGACATCAAGTGATGAAACCGTATATTGAATTTTCAGTACTACAAAGTATTGGATTAATTCTCTCATAGTTTAGATACTGAGTATTTAAATCAATGAAATTAATACACGGAACAATAAAAAATGAGAAAAATATCATATTTAATAAATAGAGATGTAACAACTGTCTACATTTTATACATTTTCAATGTCTAAAATGATTTTAAAAAACCTCCAAATACCATAAATAAATAAGTAGATTCATTGAAAATTTCAGGTATGATTTTAATTCGAAAACTTACCGAGAGTATCATTAAGGTAAAAAGGGCCATTTTTGATTACCCAACTATTGTAATCGAATCCATAGTGCCATTTCTCGGAACCACCAACAACTATCCTCCTCGAATTTTGTGGAAATGATGGCTGGGGAATGCCATGCTTGAAAGGCCCATGGCCATGACCATGACCATAATTGTAATTCCAATTCCAACCCTTATTGGCCATACTGCTTGCCACCATGGAACTCAACATCAATAAGACTATCGCTTGTGCATATGTGAAAGCCATATATCTTTCTCAACTTCAACTCTCGAAAATATTAATGTTAATTCTTCACGTATTGGTGATACTTATAATGAAGTGAAGTTTGGTGTTAGTATTGGAATGAGTTTAATGGACTTTTATAGAGAAAAAAAGGGGATTTTAGATAGTGCAAAAGAACCAAATTGACATTTTCTTTTCCTCTAATCGATTTGGTAAGAGATTAAAGAAATTTTGTTAATTTCGCTTCCAAAATGTACCTTAGTCGGTCCTCCACTGGCCTATTTCGCCTACTAGGTTTCACATTCTATTTTGGATATTAATTATTTCTATTGGGATACTCCTGTGGTGAATAATTATCTTTTAACCATCGTATATTAAAAAAAAATACCTCACCTAATAAACGAACAACGTTACATCTAACGAGGTTAAATTTTTGCATGAAAAAATTGACATTATATGAGATTTGGAGAAAGTTCACGGAGTAATATAAATTTGACAGTTTCTAGTGTAAATTGTATTTAACACTATTTCTTTTCGTCATAAAAAAATAAAAAATTTGAGAGGATTAAACATCATATTATATTCAGTCAACGTCTCACTATGACCAACTGACCTAACCATTCGGGGCCTTAAGATTATGATTTTAAATTTTTATAATATAAGTATATGTTCTTTTATCTATATGTCCTTTTAATTCTTAGCTATTTTCCTATCAATCTAAAATTTCCCCCCAAACTCATTGGCTATACAAGGTGTTTACATTCATTGGTATGGTATAATTATTGCTTGTCATTATTTATACTTAATACATTCATTTATCAAATTAGTTAACAGAAATCAATTGCTATTAAATTTGGCCTCAAATTTAACTGCACATTATTATGAATTTAACTATTTGTGCCTATATTCAAATCAATCCTAATATGGAGGTTAGATTCATGTTTTGTGTAAAGATTTCGAATGAATATGAAGTGATATATTTAATTCTATCCACGAATATATTAGTGTACTTAGATTATATCAATTTTTATATATAATTACTATTCTTCGTTTTATTGAACTATCAAAAAGAGGAAATATTTTGGGAAGAAAGTGAAAAGAAAGAGAAATCATTAAAAGCATGAGCTGCAATGGGTTGGTGACCCACAGCGACCACGAAATTTTTTGCAATTTTTAAAGCTTATGTTGAAAACGTTTGACACAAAAATAATAAATAAAGTCAACGCCAAATGAAAATTACGAAAGGATTGTTGCTTTAACGGAAAAAATTGACTGAAAATGTGTTAGCTTTGAATTAGTATCTATTAAGGTCCATGGACCATACACTAATTAATTATTTCAATCTCTGTGGGAAAACATGAGTTATTGACCGTGATAATCTGATGATGTGATGATGATGGTTCTATGACACAATATTACTTTGTTAGACATTATTTATTTAGCTGATATATTTTTATTATTTACCATACTATTATGGAGTCGACAGAGTAACAAATAACGGCGTACATGAAAAATGAATAAAGAAAATTAAGAGTTTGTTGTTGTCTAATGTCAGATGCACGGTTAAATTAATATTACTAATAAGCGACATTAAGGTTAAGATTACTCTAATTTCACATCATCTACAAGCATAAAGTTGATTTTTAAAAAATAAAATCAGGGTTTTTATTAATTTAGGGTTTAAGGTTTATTTAGGTGGAGACCTGAACTCCACTGGATATTTTGATTCTGATTTTCAATCAGATAGAGCTAGTCGAAAGTCAACGTCCGGATCAGTATTCACCGTAAGTAGAAGGGTTGTAGTCTGGAGAAATATTAAACAATCAAGTATTGTAGATTTCACTATGGAAGCCGAATATATAACGGCTTGTGAAGTTGCGAAAGAAGCGGTATGGCTCAGAATGTTCTATACTGATCTGTAAGTAGTTTCAGATATGGACAAATCATTGATCATGTACTGTGATAATAGTGGGGCGGTAGCGAATTTCAAGGAACCAAAGAGTCACAAGAGGGGCAAGCACATAGAGAGGAAATATCATCTTGTAAGAGAGATTGTGCATCGAGGGGATGTGACTGTTATAAAGATAGCTTCGGAACATAACTTGGCTGATCCTTTTACAAAAACACTTCCTACGAAATCATTTAGGGATCACATGCGTAACATGGGATTAAGAGAGAAACTACATTTTCTTTAGGGAAAGTGAGAGATTGTTGGGGGTTATGCCCTCAAAATATGTGTATTGACATTTTGATATGAAATTTAATGAGGATTACATTTTTCTTATAATTGTTCTTTTAAATTATTGTTGAATAATTCATATAAATATCTGAAAATTTCATATTCATTATTGAGATTATGATCTTGTATTAGTACGTGAGGATTAAGATAATAGATAATGAATAAAATTCTCAGCAACATATTAAAGTATGAAAACTTTAATGAATGGTTGCTAGTACAGTTCACTAAGCATTATAAATGCGTGTGATCTGGATACGGATCATTGATGTAGATAGACATCTTAGTGAAGTTATTTTATCTAATGAGATTATATATGACTGTACCGATGTGAATTAAGATATTTATCAATGTGCCATTTATAATAAAGATTTAATGCACATCAATTCGATGATCATATGTAGATCAATCTGAATCCTGAGTATTCATGAACTTCTATACATGTCTACTGGATCTTTTGGTTCACTCGTTAGTTTGTTTATAAAACAGGCTGGTGACTTTTATTTTGGAGATTCAGTGATATGGATGGCTGGAAACATGATCTTATAAGATTTGGAATCCAAGCTTTCCTATCAATGTGCCATTTATAAAGTAGTCATTCACTAGTGGATTAATGGTACTTAAGGATCAAGAGGTAATTAGAAAGGTAAAATGATAATTTTAACAATTTCTAATTTACGAACCAATAATTAGATGACAGAACTACATAAATTGATTATATTAGTGGATTACATGGGAATACTCTGTAAATATATTTTATAATCTCTAGGAGTGTAATTCTTTATTTATATTGGAGTAATAACAGAATTAATAAATAAAATTATTTAATTAAAGTGTTTAATTAATAATTTGGTTATTGAAGCTTAGGATTATAGGTTCATAGTCCACAAGTCACATCTATACTATGAAGTCTAGGGGTATTCACAGTTCGGTTCGATTGGTTATTTGTGAAAAAATCGAACCGAACTGAAACTCACAATTAAACCCTATACCGAACCAAACTGAACCGTGAATATCATAAGAACCAAACCGAACCATGACTTAAGGTTCAGTTTGGTTCGGTTCTATGATTTAGAGGAGGCAGAACCTGTACTGTACAAATTCACAAAATCAAACCCAAAATTCACAAAAATAGAGCAGTACCAGATAGAAACAAGCAACGGATTGAGTGAATTTCATAAAACCCTATATAGATTCTCAAATTTCATACAGAATTTCAGTACAAATTTCATATAACATCACAAATTTCATGCATAATTTTAGTACCTGTATCGAACAGATCGTTGAATTAGCATAAAAATCCAAATATCTCTACACAAACTTCTCGTTCTCTTCCTTCTCTCCCAATGACCTGAACATTTCAGACAGAATCATATTCATCAAAGTCCTGATGATAAGGAAGAGAGATGATATGATTTTTTCTGTTCCAAAAGGCATTAGGAAAATCACTACAAATTTCAAAATTATCTTAATCTTATTCTGGAGAGAAGGTTGTTGAATTCTTTGTTCAGTTGTAAGAAGTTGAATTTTTTTAATAAAATTTATTTGTTTTTCTTTATATTGGACTAGACCTCCTAAATTGGTTCCTCGTTTGGTGGGATAAATTTGGGATAACCTTGGAAACTCTTCAGAACAGGTTCAAATAGCATTCAAAGAGTGGCAAGCTGCTTATTCTCTCTTACCAGTAAACAAGGATATTTCTATGTCCAAATCAGTAGTCCATTTTATTATTCGTTTCAGTATCCCTTGGATCTAAAAATGGGACTTACAGTGTGACTACCAGAATAAAATCCCTCGACTAAAAAAAGTCTTTTATACAAAATGGTGGGATAAAGGGATGAACCCTAATTTACTAAAATTTTAATAAAGGCCATCAAAACCTATACTCAAGCCTGTTTTGATGCCATCCCAAAGGCTCGCCTAGCCTCAACAAAAAATCCATTTACTATGGCTCAAACTTCATTAAAAAAGCAATTCCCTAACAGAACTGACAGTGAGCTCATTATAAAAACCATTGATTTTATGAAGGAGCAATTTCTTCAATCCTTTACACCAAAAGATGCTTCAACAAATCTACAAGCAGTCACACAGATTCTGAGCAAGATGATAACAAATTTCGCATCTTAGCTGGTAAGAGCCAGGAACCAAAACCTGTTGACCCCACCATTATAGATTTTTGGGATTCCCTTACCAGTATGATCTCTGAGAAACTGGATCATTACAGGAAAGGAATAGGCAAGGCCTAATTCATGCCTGCCACCAGGAAAAGGCAACATAGTGTCGGCATATACCAATAAAAAACTTTAGATAAACAAGATGCCAACTATCTTCAAACAGCAAAAGTAGAACAAGGAGACAAAACTACTTTTCATAAAGTAGATTCCCACTACTTGTAAAGATAAGAAGATAAGGATGAATGACTCTAACGATCGAGGACACACCACCTTATTTATCTTCCTACATTAACTATTTAGTTTTGTAGTATAAAAGGAATCCTCACCCTTAATCTAGGTGATCCTCTTTCGATTTTTACATTTTTATAAACATAAAATGCGGTACAACTCCAAGGGGAGTGACTAGGTCTGATTAATTATTTCTGTAAAATGGAGTCTATTTTGGTTTTGCACATTTCTAAATATTCATTTTTCATTTGACTAGGTCTCGGTTTAGTAGGAATATTTCGTTCATCAAAGTCCTGGTGATAAGGAAGAGAGATGATATACTTTTTTCTTTTCCAAAAGGCATTAGAAAAATCACTACAAATTTCAGTTTGAAATTCTTTCAAAATTATCTTAATCTTATTCTGGAGAGAAGGTTGTTGAATTCTTTGTTCTATTATAAGAAATTGAATTTCTTTTTAATAAAATTTATCTGTTTTTCTTGATACTGGACTAGATTTTTTAGGTGATCTAAATCTTTAGTATATGGTGCAGTTATAAATTCAAAAGTTACATTTCTGTTGTTAATATATGAATGTATACCTCCAGTATCAATGGTAGTAATAGGCATAATTAAATATAAAAGGGGTGCCTAATATTATACTTTGGGTCATGTTTTTAATTAAAACAAATATTGTAGGGAGGCAAATACCTAGATTACAGATAAGTACTTCAGGTAATTTAAAATTTATCCTCATAGAGTTTCCACTAGCATTGGTTAGTGACTGGGTGATTTTCTGAAAGTTTTTGGTAAGAATTAATCATTCATGTATACAGTTCATGTCAGCACCACTATCAATTAGGGCGATGGCATCTTTGATTATAAAATGAGGTTTTATAATAAAAGTAATTCTAATATACCATTTCTAAAAAGTAACTTTATTCATTAAAAATAAATTTTGATTCGCTTCAGGCTAGGTAGAATATTCGTGTGTTTTTTCAGGATTTTTACCTTTAAAATATAATTGTGGTTTAATATTATTAAGATCCTGGAAAATAATTTGATTAGCAATTTGTAACCGTTTTATCTCAGTTTTTAAAATATTGATTTCAATTTTTAAATCTGGAATGGTAATAGGTTTTTCAATAGTAGGGGTCCGCTGTAGACATTTCATAACTTCCCTCATACTATAATTTTTTGTAGGGAGAATCTCTTCATTAAGTTGACTTTTATAACAAGATTCAAAAAAATTTAACTTTATTTCTGGATCTTTTATCTGGTCAACTGCTTCAAGCATATATCTTTGAGTCGGTTAAAACAATCAGACTAGACTGTCCAATGTCAAGACCATTCATCTCAACAATGACTTTCTAATAATTAGTTTCGGTTATCATGTCAGAGGTTTTAGAAGAACAACAGGGTTCTGGATTATAACAAGATTCGGGATTATCAGAGGATGAGTCAGAATAAATCTCGGACTAAGTCATTCTCTAAACTAGATTCAGAAGTACTATCATCATTTGAAAGACAATTTAAAATCTGCTATTCGGTCTTCTCATCTAAAGACATTTTGTTAAGCTTTTGTTTTAGTTTAGATTTACATGTTTGGCGTAATGTCCAGTTGTTCCACATTTATAACATTTTATTTGGGATTTATCTTTTTTCTGATAAGATTTTTTATAGGATTTTTTTCTGTTGGTTTAACTTTTAGATCTTTCCTGATACTCTTGTCTAGATATTTTTATGGAGAAATATCTTTTATGAGATTTATGGGGGTTTTGACTTCTGGATTTGGAAGAGTGTTGGACTTTTGTGTCATAAGCGAATTGATCACAAAATTCCCCTCTTTTTTATTGGTTAAATTATGGTGTTTCATTAACTGTTGTAATTTTATATCATTGCATAAGGATAAGTATTCTTCAATGACGACTGCAATGAGATGACCATAAAAGTACTGGTCGTAAGGGATCTCTAATTAGTTATGTTTATTCCTACATATTTTTTCTGACCTTTTCTGCAAAAAGATTTGGAAGTTCATTAATGAGCTTGGCCTTCCCATGATCATTGTTAGCGTCTGTTCTTTGCATAACTTTCATTAGGAAAACATCTTTGTACCATCGAAAATGGGTCAAAGATGGACATCTAAGATTCTGTAAAAGTTCTTTATGTCTACATGTATTTAACAAACTTTGTCCTACGAAATGGTGTATAATGGCTTGTACGAGGGTATCACAAGCATCTTTTATTTTGCTTTCATTTCTGGTAAGAAGGTTTATTTCAAGCTTAAAGGATTTAAGGACTTTGGTTCGTTCACTTTTAGTAAGACAGTTATCCTACCATCCTTTAAGAATGCTGGTAAATCTGTTGACTAAAAATCTATAGATTTGATGATCACTATTATCATTCTGTTAACAAACGGAAGCATACATTATCATATGATGTATGGTTTCGAAAATTTGATAATATGTTTTCCATCTACATTTCATTCATAGATGGTCTTTCCATGATAAGATTTCTAAGTGTGAAGAAAATCTTCTTCATAAAGGATATCTTATGGAGTAGGTCTAAGATAGTAATAGCGACTAGGTCCGGTTAAGGCCATATGGGTTGTAGGTTTCTTAGAATAAGAACGTTTATTGATGGTATCATCAAAGTTTTTTTGAATATCTAAAATTTGAGAAAGAGAGTATTCCTCAATGTCCAACCAGTAAATATAAAACCACATCTTGAAGTCACTAACTTCAAAATGAAATCCAGTAAAAAGGATGAAGAATTTATGACTACTCTGATTGACAAAATAAGATATTTAAAGATCAGTCAACCAGAGTCATCAGGATAAATTAATATGATGAATCATGATAATTCATCATCTCCTCTATTTAGTCTTCTATTTTGGTTAATTGGTTTCCTACGGTCAGGAGGAAAAGATTTGTATAGTTATTCTGTTTTGTGAAAGGTAAAATGTCTTTGACCTTCAATGGTTATTATAGGTTTTTCAGGAATTTCCACATAAAGATTTATTAATAATGGTGGAGGATGAGTAGATTGAATGGTCCTAGCAGTAGTGGCTATCCAATTCTTCTGGATTCTTGATAACACATTTAACTGTTGTTCGTCATGAAGTTGCAGTTTAGAAGCAAAATCGTAATACCAATTAGGGAAAGATCTAATATATTGATTAATATGTAAATGATAATAATACTATTTTTAAGGTTTTTAACTGTTTAGGATTATGGGATTGAAAATACCATCTAAATTCCTGATATTTATCTTGCATAAAATCCTGGTTAAGCTGCTTACGCAAAGAGCTATATGGTGTAAAATCCATTTAATGTTAAATTGCATGTCACTAGCAGTTGGATTATTAGGCCTTCTGGTATAAGGTGTGATGGTTTCACAAACACCATGAGGTATCTGATTTTCAGAAATATGTATGCCGTTTATATAATTGTCAGGAATTGTATTATTAAGGAAATTTTCTAATTCATTATAAGTCCTCTCTTAGTAAACGGATTCTACTGGTTCTCAAGTGGATTGTCTAGAGGATTCTGGTATATCTACCCTATAGGGTGGAATGCTTCCATTATTGATACTAGAAAGGCTTCTAGTTAAAGGTTTCTGAAATCTAAGGTATATGTTACCTCCTTGAGTTTGGATAACATCATCTATGGATTGTCTAATGATAGGTTTGATGGGTACAACATTAGGGATTTGCCATTTTTCTGGAAAATTAATTTCTTCCCAAGGTATCATCCTAGGGATGGCTACTTGCTACTGAAAAGGTTAGTATCAATAAGGATGTGTGTCTTTGTTCACTTTATTTTCTGGTGTAAGGATTTAAGGTGGATAAAACTTTAAGATGAATTCTGAATAATATAACAAAGGAGAAGATCCTGGTAAATACTCATAACCAATGAGAAATAACTCTAAGTTCTAAGACCTTAGATAAATTATTGTCAGAGAGGGCAATACTGAGATTTAGATAGATATTAAAATATACTGGTCTATGTGAAAGGCTTGTTTCAATGGCTCCCATAAGGGATGCTTTCCATTTGACGCAACATCCATCTCTAAGGGTACACTGAATACTAGTGTTTTGACCAAGTAAAGTCAAAGGCTTTAAGGCTATCTGAACAAGTCCTACTTGATAAACTACAAACCTCTTAATGATGCTTAAAAATGGATAATATACGGTCTCATATGCTTCTGTTTAGGTGGTAGTGGTGGCTTTCCAGCCGCTACAGATCTATATACTGAAATTATTAACAAATATGTCTATAAACAATTATTGCATAGGAGATATGTTGGCGATAATTAGGAAGGAGGAGAAGGGAAAGTGCAGAAAGAAGAACTATGCAAAATCTTCAAGTATATTATTGTAGAGAGAGTAGATTATTTAGAGAGAGAGAGCTAATATTCGAGGTAGACCTCGATCTGCCTTCAACAAAGGGTGAGGGTTACTTTTTCTAATATAAAAGGTAAGACATATAAGGTTGCATGTCCTTGACAGGTGGAGTCGTTCATCCTTATCTTCTTATCTCTGCAAATAGTGGGAATCTACTTTTTGTTTAAAGTAGATTTATCATTTTATGCTTTCACTGTTGATCATAGGATACAGTGAGAATCTACTGTAGGGAAAGTAGATTTGTCTTCTTCTTGTAGTATGAATCTATTTGCTTTTGTCTGGTGGGAGACAAGAGTTAGGCTTTGCCTTTTCCTTCCTTGGCGTTTTCCCATTAGAGATTATGTTAGTGAATGAATCCCAAAGACTACACTAGTGGATTGGATGATTCTCCTGGTGGATCTGGGAGAGCAGGCTTCATAGAAATGTTGTAGATACCGTATTTTATCCGGCCTAATACATG